>CM046365.1:4739041-5117486 GCA_025413025.1 Ficus hispida
CTTTCATCATTTTCTCTAAGGGGGTGTTTGGGTAAACTTTTTTGTTTCAAAAGTACTTTTGTTCTTTTTCTCCAATTTTTATTATTCACTTTTCCAACATTTCTAAAAAACTAATTTTAAAGTCCATAACTTTATTATTTTAAGTCAAATGAGATAATTTTTTTATTATATAGAATTTCGAGATAACGAATAAAATTTATATCACTATTTTTTTTCGAACATTTACGTTTTCAGTTTTTACACTTTTCACTCAGAACAGTTCTTTTCACAAACACATATTTCTCAACTCAAACCATCTCCAAATTCCAAAACATTATCTCCAAAAATTAACCCCTGAATGGGCCCTAAATTCTTACCACCAGCCTCTCAAACACCATCTACAAAGAAGCTACCTTACTTTAGTCCAGGAGAGTCAACAGTACTCGCTCTAGTTTGCTAAAGCTCAAATATAAGGTATAAAGTCTTGGACTCTATTGGTGTTTTAATTTAACTTCACTAAACTGTATTTTTTCATCTTGTTTTTGTCTTTTTTCTAAAAAATCAACAAAATTTATAACTAATTTTTTAAAAAACAACGAACTCCAACTTAAAATTTTTATTTTCAACTGGCGAACCAAACGCAAGCTTGACCTTAGAATTTAGAGTTATTTCTGAAGTTTAGAACTCAAAAAGGCTAGATTTAAATTGATACTGCTTTATAGAAAGAAGTTTCTCTCCAAAGAGAAAAAGATCAAGGAGTCTTGAAGGTGTATCACTTTGAAGAGTTAAAGTTTTGGTTATTATGCGATTTATAGGTTCTAAGGGTGTTATGGTAGGTTACAGTAAGTTTTTAGCTTATATATGTTTGTAAACATGGATAAGAAGCATGATTCTTTCAAAAGATAGCTAATAAATGCAGGATTTTTCATAAAAGTTCGTAACTTGACATGAAAAATTTTTAATATAATATGAATTGATGTAAATCAGTATGTTATATCTTCTATGGTTCCTATAATTATTTTGATAAAGTATGTAGAAAGGGTTTACTTTCTTACTCAAAGCTTAATCAAAAAGTTTCGAGTTTAGAAAACTTCTTAACTATAATATAATATTAAAAGAGTGGATGCTGTATTTATTATTTATTTTTTGTCATAAAAAACACAGATTTTAGATGCGTTTTGAGGGATCTTGAGAATTGCAAACCTTTTTCCTTGTTGATTCTATAGCTTTCTTGCAGTAGGAGTAGACTTTAAGTGGTGTTTGGTGTTACAATTCAAACTCTAAAATTACAATCAATTTTATGTTTTTCCTCTCATTTCACTATTCATATAAATTTGTAACTCAAATTTTAAAAGTCTATAATTTTACATAGACAAGTTTAAATTAGATAATTTTTTTTAAATTATATAAAATTTCGAAACGAACTAAATAAACTTCATCTTAATATTTTTTTTCCAAATTTATTTTAAGGCTTTGTTTGGTAACAGAGTTTAACTCTAATTAAATTATACTTTTTCATATCAATTTTTATCTTTTTCTGAACGGTCAACAAAATTTATAATTATTTTTTTAAAAGTCAATTCAATTCAAACTTAAAATTTTCATCTCAATTCAAACTTAATTTATTCATCAAACTGATCCTAAGTAAATGGGCGCCAAAAAATTAGAGCATTCTCATGTTACATCCAAGCGAACATCCATGTAGGGCTGTCATCCGCCATGTCATATTGTGATGTTAATTTTTTACTAAAAAAATTAATTACATAAAAAATAACTTTTTTTTTTTGGTTAAGACTACGGGTCGAACGTACTTGTAGTTCATGTTTCAAAACTTTGTAGAAATGTTCATCAAATAAGTTTTAGTAAAATTTTAAAAATACTCCCCGAACTTTGGTCACTTGTTAGTCTTGTTCCCTAAATTTTGAAATTTTGAAATGTGAAATGTATCCTCCCCAAACTTTTTGCATTATTTTTTCTCAAATTCCAATCTGAAATTTAAATTGTGCTCAAGAATTGTGATGGAACTTTTCTCCGTCTTTTTAAGACCAATTTTGTGTATGTGTGTATGTTTGTTTGTTTGTTTTTTTTTTTTAACTTCTCGATAAATCAAGCCCTTTTTCTCATTTAAAAAAGATAGACTACTCTTTCTATTTGTATTGGATGATATATATGTGATTATTTCAGTTCCTCTACTACGAATAATAATTGACATGTCCTTATAATAATTTTTCACCCTTTATACTTTTGGATTAAAAAAAAGAAAAAGAAAAAGAAAAAAGAAAAATGTTAAGTACACTAATTCTAATATCAATTTTTGAATATCAACCTACATGACATATGAGTTGTCATATTTTTATTGATAAATGTTTAAAGTATTGTCACATCTATTGATTGTATTTACTAATAAAAATATGACACATGAATTAATACTTAAAAAATTGGTGTTCCTAACATTACTCCGAAAAAAAATAAGTCTTACAAGTTTTACTCAAAGTTTAATTAATCAATGATAATGATGAGTTTGTTGCTGTTTTCTATTCAAAATAATGGAGTAAAATTAATTTATGATAACAAATGAGGAGCTACAATTTTTACAAGGAATAAAATGAATTGAAATTTTTATTACCATATTTCATATCATATTTATTAGATCATCATATAAATTGAAATGTAATTTTTCATTTAAATTAAATTTTTATTTATTCTCTTTTACATATTGGTATTCGTATTTTATATTATTAAAATCTCTATTATAACTTAGTACGTGTAATGCACATATTTTAACTAGTTGTTATAAAAAGTTAGCGTAAAATAAACTTTTGATGCTTAAAAGTCCAACCTTTAAACGTTGGTAAGGCTCTAAACAAGACAACAAGCGTCTCTAATGAAGCTTTAATAAAAACTCTTAAAGGTATATCGTAAAAGTTAAAGGGGAAGATTAAAAATGTCAAGATCGTAAGTTTTGGGGCAAAAGGGTGAAAATGGGAACTTTATGAGCAAAATCCGTGAATAAGGTTTAAGGGCAGTAACTAAAGCTTAATAACAAGATCTACGCGATATGAATTAGGATTTAATCAAAACATTCACAGAAAATTTTTTACAAAATTATCAACTGATTAGAATAGTTCGTTATCATACCATGATATTTGATTCATAATGTGTTAAATCTTTACGGTTTGATTTTTGGCTAAACATGCATTAAAAGAAAAGGAAAAAAAATAAAAAAAACTCAAAAGTTAACACACAATTACTTAAGTTGTAAAAGTTACGTCCCTATAAAAAGATAAAATCTGAACTTAGGTCAAAATTGAAGGTTAGGGATGAGAAAAAATGAAGGATTAAGCAAGAAATAATAAAGAAACTGAAGTTGAGAGCATATTTGCAAAAATTATCAAAATAGAGTCAAACTGAAAACAGTAGAAACTGCAGTAAAAATGGCATTGGATGAGCTCCAAAGCCAGGTTCCATATAGTCTAAGGATAAGGAAAGGTACGGTTCAACAAAAAAATAAGAATGACTTCGAGCAACCAAAAAAAAAAAGAAATAAAGCGAAGGAAGGTTAAGGATCCAAATGCAAAATTGTCAAAATAAGGGCCAAATGAGAAATTTTGAAAACCTTCAGAAACACTGACTTTGAAAAGTGCATAAAAATGTTGTATGATAGAGGCTGATAGTGAGAAAAAAGGAGGTGTTAAGCCTAAAATATTACATGGACATAGAGAAGATGAATTAAGGGCATAAATATAAGAAATTTACGAAAGAAAGGAGTCATCAGTGTAAATAGAATGTGGAAACTATTTCCCAGCAGTATAATAGTGAAAAAAAAAAGTTGTTTTAATCAAGCATCAAGCCTTTAATTAAGGGTCCGTTTGGATCTCAGATTCGGATATAATTTTTTTATCTTAATTGTTATTTTTATTTCTTGAAAAATCAGTAAAAATTGTAATTAGTTTTTAAAAAGTCAACCAACTTTAACTTAAAAATTCTATTTGAAACTAGTATTCCAAAAGCAAATTAAATAAAAAAAGGAAATGAAAAATTAAATGGGGACTCTACAACAAGGTACAATGCTTTACTACAATGGTTATTGACCGTTTGATCATCTTGGATGGCATAGATTAAGGGCCCATTTAGGGTAATATATGGAGATGGAGTTTTGAAGGTTGTCGGAGAAAACTTTCGAAAAATTTTTATGATATTAAAAATAATATAAAAATTTGAAATGTGTTTGGAAAAAAAAAAAAAAGACATTGCCATGTTCGTTTCGTCGTTATGAGCATTTTAACATAAAATCATCTCATTCCGATTTGAAATAAGAAAGTTACGAATTTTTAAAATTTGAGTTTTTTAAAATATAAGAGAGAAAAATTTGATATAGAGTTGAAAATTTGAAATCCAGTTGGCAAAATGCAACTTGGAGATGTTACCTCAAACACCTATTGATGCTATGTTTGCTAAGAAAGATGGAAAATAGAAAGGAATGAAGTGTAAAATCTTTAGGTAATGAAAATGAAAGAGGTTTTCCATCATGTTGTTTGGTAGAAAAGAAAAAAAAATTACAATTATAACCTTAGATAAGTTAAGATATTATGATAGAATAATATCATACATATATTTACTTTGTAAAAAATTTTCCATCCACTTTTCTTCCTAAAATTTGAAGGATTAAAATACGTTGGGACCTATGGATTTTCCATTTTCATTCATTCCAAATTTCCTCTCTATCAAACAGTTAAGACTTTATTTTTCAATCCAAAATCCCTCGTATAATTTCATTCTCCACCCATTTCCACTCTATCAAACAAAGACTAAAAGATGCACTACAATTATTGTAACACTTCCATGTGATTATGCTTAAAAAATACAGAATAAAAAAATAAAAGAACAATGAAAGAATGATTTTAGTTTGACGGAGAGATAAACAAATTCAATGTAGAGGAGAAAGAGAGATGAGGGTCTTGATCTGAAAGAATAGGCTAAGGAAGCCACGGGATCGGAGGAAGGATTCAACGTCGTGTTGTTTGATGCGGCCACATTTGGATTGGCGTCGGAAGCTGCCATGTCACTAACGACATTTGACAGCCAACGTTGTTGGAGCAGCAGTTTCCCATAATCGTTAAATTATATTCAACTTTAGGATTTCTTTTCTTTTTTCTTTTTTCCACTTTTAAAGTGTAATCATATCTTAGTATTTTACAACAATTTTGATGCATTCTTTTCTTCTAGACCGTCAAAAATGATTCCATGGCTGAAAGTTTTGATCAATTGATGGGGAAAGTAGCCTTACCCGATGACGCAGTATAGAAATAGGATAATTAGAGGGATTACTCAAATTTTAAAAATTATCTTTATCTGAATTATTTTAGGATCATGGGAATTTAGTATTTGAATTTGAATAGTGCTAGAATTAAAACCTACGGTTTATTATTTAAAGGCTTCTTTATTATTTTGATTAAATTTTATTTTTTAATTAAACATGAGTTTGGTAATGAAATTTTTAAATAAGAATACAATTTAGTTCGAGTTAAATTTAAACACTAAATAAATTATAAGTGTTTTTCAATTATTCTCATGTTGTTTTACTAAAATACCCCCATAATTGTTTTCATATGAGTAGCACGTGATGCAAAACCGTTAAAATTAGGATCCGTTTGAGAAAATATCTGGATATGGTATTTTAAAAGTTATGTTAGATATATGTGTTTGGGGGGAAACTTTGAAAGAGTTTTGTGACATATAAAATAATAAAAAAATAAAAAATATGTTCAGAAAAAATATGTAAAATGGATCTTGTATTGTTCATCTTGTCATTATGAATATTTTGACATAAAAAACATTTCATTATGATTTGAATGAAAAAGTTATGAACTTTTTAAAGTTTGAGTTTTTGAAAAATAAAAGAGAGAGAAAGTTTGATATAGAGTTAAGATTTTTAAATCCAAATGATGTTTTACCATTTCCATATGACGTCCCAAACGGGCCCTTAAACCGCTGTTAAGCAAAGGGATTGTTTTGAATCATTTTAATAAGTTTAGGAACAATCAATCAAAAAAAGAATATGAGAACCAAATGATACTCTCATAAAAAATTTAGGAACTAGTGTATAGTGACGAATCCAGTATTTGAATTCAACGGGTGCACTAATGAGGACAAAAATTATAGCAAACTTATGTAAAACTTCTTACATCTTTTAATAATAATGTTTTATTGGGTATTATTTATGTTCCAAAAATATCCTTATAATAAGAAAAACAATATCATATTTATTAAAAAAAAAAACAAATTAGAAACAAAAACTATAAGATGAACAAAAATTAAAAATGTTAACAAATGTTCAAAATCTTTACCTAATAAACGCAAGGGTACACGTCTCAGTGGCAACCAAACTTTTAAAATAAAATTAGAGAAAATAAAGTTATAACTGATAAGAAAAACAAAAGAGGTGAAAGAGGAAAGGTATTAATAACAGTGGTAAGAGTTTGCTGAAACTGAGGAGTAATATAAAAAGAGGCAGATGAAAAGGAAATTAAGGAGAGAAAGCGGGTGGGGGTAAGGTAACAAAAAAAAGAAAAAAGAAGACTTTAGTGGGGGGAAAAAGTAATAAAAAAGAGAGGAATATGAGCAATTTGGAGAATAAAAATCCCAAGATTTTTCAACCATAACCGAAGGAGAGAATCAATAAACCTAAAACAAAACAAATAAGAAACTCATCTATTTAATTTGGAAAGAAAAATAAAGGAAAACAAAACCGATCCATTTAGGAATATGTGTAGTGGATCCTCTTAAGTTTCGAAAATAATTACAAATCCAATAAAGCCAAGATACGCTAAAAGCACAACACTTTGAGCAACGTAGCAGCAAATCGTCAAACAGTTCAGTGGGGGGCACATCCTTAAAAACTGAACACATATAGCTGTTTTCAGTTTTGTCAGTACGCCCACGTGACCCATTGGCCCTAAAGCTCCATCAGTCCCCGCTAGTGTCTGGCCGTAAACCTTTAACAGCTGGTTAAACAAAAGATTTTTTTACACCGTTTTAATAAATTCAGAGGTCAATCAATAAAAAATTTGTTTTTTTGAACGAATTTGAATTAAAAATTTTAAAATCATGTTTACTGGTCAGGTTTAATTTAAATTAAATTAAATTTTTTATTTTATTTTTTATTTTTTAAAAAAATTAATAAAAATTAGAATTAATTTTTAAAATTTTAATTAATTTAAATTTAAAATTTTCAATTCAAATTATTTTATTAAATAAAATCTAAATTTTAATAATAATTTTTCTTGATTTAAAAAAATAAAAAAATTTTAAAATTAAAATTAAAATTTTAATTTAAGATTAAATATTAAATGGAGCCTGAATACCAAACAACAGAGAGAATTCAGGAATTAGTACAGTAATTTATCTTTTTCTCATTATCAAACTGGCTCTAAAAATGGTCTCGTTTTATTAAAAACGCTGCGATGACTTTTCTTTGTAGACGTGGAGCTCTTTCCTCCTGCTGATTGAGCCGAATATGTATCAGCTGTCAGGCAACAAAAAAAAAAAAAGGAAAACAAAACAAAAGACTGATTAATGACAAATGAGAAGACAATTATGTACCATCCACTTGAAAAAAGATCACGTGCGGCTCTATTAACTAAAAAAATAAGTAAATAAATAAAAGTAGGTGTCGTTGGTTCATTTTGAGTCAACAAAAATTTGACGTAGCCATAAGCTAGAAGCTACCCCCATTCGTAGGGACTTATTACAGCCTAAGTGGTGTGGTGGAGTGGAGGTGACAGATAGACAGGCCACCCAAAGGCGTGGCCTTCCCGTGTACGGATACATTGATTCTTGCCCATAACTGGTAATGCTTTTGCGTATAGGGGCTTCGGTAATGTTTTCTTTCTTTTTTAGGCCCACTTCAATTTCTTATTTTTCTCTTTTCACCCCTTGTCTAAGGGGCAGTTCCGCTATTATTCTTTCGAAAATGGCTTTTAAAAATATTTGAAGAGATTACTGACGGCTTTTTTTTTTACCTCCCTCCCTCCTTCCTTCTTTGAAGCGTGTTGGCGTTATGTATTAACAACTGCTTTTCTTTTATCATCTTACCTGCGCATGTAGAAAAGGTAAATAAACTAATAACAATAAGGAGAAAAAAAAAACATCACGTTGATTATGTCATTATAAAAGTAATTATGTGATGCCTACAAATTATCGTGTAATAATTATTAATGACAAGATCAAAATAACTATTTATTCTTTTAAATATGAGTAAGATTTATTTATATTATTTGAAAAAATTATTTAAAAATTATTTTTTATCTATTAATTAATATGATATAAAACTCTCATTTTTAATGAACATAACAAAATTTTAATTACTTATAATTTAATTTTGTATTATATTGATTTGATGTTAAATTTTATATCATATTAGTACAATAATTTTTAAATTTGCATCATTTTAATATTTTCTCCATATTATTTTTTTAGGGAATTAACAATTATTTTTTATATTGTTAATTATTGATTGTTCATGTTTAGTTCCAAGGTCCAAATTCATATATCTTATTTCAATTTTTGTCCCCCACTCCCCTCCCCCCCAAATTTTTTTTTAAATCAACAAAACTTATATTTAATTATTAAAAATTAATTAATTCTAACTTAAAATTTTCATTCCAAACTAAAGCAATACACTAAACACTTAAAATGGTGTTTGGTGAATGAGTTTGAGTTAAGATTTTTAAGTTTGAATTGGTTGATTTTTTAAAAATTAGTTATAATTTTTATTGACTTTTCATAAAAATACAAAAACTGAGATAAAAATGTGAGTTTAAACTTGTTTGTGAAACACCACTATTTATTTAATTTAACATATATCTACTTTAAATTAACCTCAACACTAATATCTTCCCTTCTAATCCTCTTCTTCTAGCTTCTATATTTTTATTTGTTTTATAATATATGTTAACTATTAAGAATGAATCACTTAATAAACAATGATTTGTCCTTATCTATGGAACTGTCTTGTAGTAACCTCATCATCGTCACATTGTAATTATTTGAAAATAATATTTTATTTTGCTTTGTTTGTCTATCCCACACTCGCGAAATGTGTGTTATCTAACTAGTCTCTTAGCTATCGTTGATATCTGTTTTTAAACAATGCCTTCTTTTAATGCCCACGCCTAATGCTCGCATCCTGTGATACAAATAGGCTCGTTTTATAGACCCAAGTCACGCTTGAGGAACTTGTATGGGTCATGGTTTGATGGGACATGAGTAATCAAATAGGCTCATTTATCCTTAGTCAAATTTTAGTTTTTGATCCCATTTAGGGTGTTACGAATTGGCTTGCCAATATAAATAGTTGATGAAGTAATAACCAAGTAAACTCAATCTCTTAACTTAGGGTATGTTTGGTTTGAGGGAGAGATGGAGAGAGACAGAGAGAAGGAGAACACCAATCAATTATTTGGTTAGTAAGGAATAGAGGAGGGAGAGGAGAGGTAGATGGATATTCTTTCCCTCCGGGCTCGCCATATTGCATCATTCCATCAATGAAATGATGTAACCTCTCATTCTTATTTTATTTAAAAATACCATTTTGACGAAAAAAAAAACTATTAACAAATTTTAAAAATAGACAATTTAGTAATTAAACAAATAATTGTTATCAATCCTTTCAACCCTCCCTCATTCTTACAAATAATATAAATGATTTATACATTCATCTCCATCCTTCATGTTCTCCATCTCTTAAACTCTCTTCATTCTTCCTACCAACATAGCCTTAAGAAAACTGTACTCACCATGAATAGCCTAAAAAACCATACACACTTCATAGTGACCCAAAATAATTGACTCTGGAAGTTTCTATAGATGAGTCAGTCACTTAAAAAACAAAGATAATGCTTCTTATGTTTTATTGACCAGTCTCTCTAGAGCACTCTCTAATGTGACCCTGGAGACAAGATGTTTCTCCATATTTGCTATGGCTCTCTACTTTGGACCAGTTCGTGGTAAGCGACGCACTCCAAAGATAGGAGGATAAGTACTAAATATGTGAAAAGAAAACTTTAGAAGCTTCTAAGCTTCTGAAAAACACTACAAGTTTGATCATTTATTCCACATCATTTCTCATTTTCAGTGTTCCTTGAAACCTAAACACACAATCATCATTTATTGGATACTAGAAATAAGATGGAGTGCATAAGAAACTCTTCGAAGCCTAGGAGCTTGTGTGTCCCAAATAACCGCAAAAATAACAACAACAACAACACCAGACCACAACAACACAACGTCACGGAGCTCCTGTACTTGCATTCTCATCTTTTTCCATCACAAAATTACTCAAAAAACCCATATTAAAAAAAAATGGCTAGTATACCATAATTTTCGTAAATTTTGTGGAGCATACTCATTATAAATTTGTGAGTAATAATATTGGCTCCGTAACGTAGCATTTCGTGGAAGGCCTTGGACCACGTGGCAAGCACAACTCACAAACCTTCGGGAGTATTTGGCAGCAACACTCAATTCAAACTAAATTGTATTTTTTTATTATGTTTTTTATCTTTTTCTGAAAAATTTTTTTTTTTATGAAAAAGTCAAAAAAATTACTATTCAAATTTAAAAATCTCAACTCAACTCAAATCAACTTATACACCAAACATCATCTTACGCTTCCATTTATTTAATGAAGAAAGAGAAACTGCAAAAGTGGGACCCATTGTTTTGAGATGATTGGGCCATACGTCTTGGTAGTTTTCTTTTGACGACAAATGGGAGGGTTGCACGTTGCTACGGAGCTATAGAAACCCGAGCTGTATAGCAACCCTATTTATTTAGCTTAGGTTGGAATGAAGTAAAATTTTTAAATTGAAATCAATTTATATTTTAAAATTTAATTAAATTTTTATTAATTTTAGAAAAAATTCAGTTAAAAAATAAAATTTAATTAAATTAAATTTAAATACTAAATAAGTCATTATTCTTTTTACAAACCAAAATGAATTATAAAAAGTTATATTAATAAAGAAATCTATTTTGTAGCGTTTTTAAAATATTATTAATTTCGATTGATGGAAATAAGAATTGGGAATGACGTTGAGATCGGTTTGGAAGTTGCATCTGATTTATTTTATTATTATTATTATTATTATTATTTTAGAGATTGTCATGAATATAAAAAAAAAAAACGTAAAATTTGTGTTTGGTTATATTCTAAAAATATGTGTTCATTACATGAAACATTAACAATGGCTAATTAACATATCAAATAGCTAATAATTGATTACTCAGTTAACCAAAAAATTAACATATTGCTTTATTAATTATATTAGTAATATAGTAACAAACAATTAATTAATGAATTATTAGTAATTAATTTATATAACCATTATAATAGTAAATAATAGTCATTCGTAATTTGTTTTATACCAATTACTTATTACTAATTAATTAATTCAATTAATTAGTAATTGATAAATATATTAGTAAATATTATCATGTTTAATTCATAATTTTCCTTCTAAAATATCTAATTATAATTTTAGATTTAATTTAAACTCACATAATATAAATATATTCAATTTCCGTTCAGTTTTTTTTACGAAATACTGATATAAGGGTTGTTTTTAAAACAATAAGAGAACTAATGTGATTGTAAAATTAAAAGTCATGGACCAATTTAAGAGTCTATTTGGGGAAGCTTTTGGAGTTGTATTTTGGATTGGAAATGAGATAAAATTTTGAAATGTGCGCTTAGGAAGAAATTGGATTGGAAAAAATATAAAATTTTAAAAATATATTTTGAAAAAATACGAAAATCATACCAAATAGCATATTTAAAGTATACTAGTGTACATAACAGCATATCTTTCAAATCATAGTAAATAATAGCATATTTTTATTATTCTTTTTAATATTAATAATTTTTTTCCCATTTTTTTCCATTTCTATCTCATCTCCTTTATATCTTTTCACTGTCTCCGTATACTCCGACCAGCAAGGTACCACTCCGGCAGGTGGAATCAGGCGATGACGGTAGAAGAAATTGGGCTCTCCAGAGACCATCGCAATCTTGACGACGTCGACAAAGGTTCGAGATCGATCACAAGTTGCAATGGCCACGGAGGTTGCAATCTCTGGCAAAAAGTCGTGAGATCACGATTTTGTATTGCCCAGGCCCTTCGTTGTTGTTGACAGCGGCGAAAGATCTTCGACCATCCCTGCGGTTATTTCTCCGACTCCGTCTTCTTCGGCGACGGTTTCTTTTCCAGCAGTTGGGTGGTTTGTGGAAAGCAACCCAGACCTAGGCATATGGCGGCGATCTCGGAAGACAAGTCGAGCAAAAGATGGCCGTGGCTTGTGAAGCTTTGTGCGATTTTCAATGATTGGCGATATATACACATATTTACAAGTGAATAAAATATTTAGTTAACAAATTTAGTAGTTATAAGGTAAATTAAGTAATTAAATTTTTTTTTGTGTGTGTGTATATCTTTGTCTTTACAAATAAGAGTTATAAAATATTTACTTAACAAATTTATTATTTACAACGTATTAAGTAATTATTTCTTTTGTAAATCTTTGTATTTACAGATTAAACATGTGAGTTATATTCTAAATCTAGTAAATATCCAAAATCCTAAAGTAAAACTCGTATTTCCATACTAACAATTGTAAATTCATTTTATTATATGGTAGAATCAATATTAACTGAGTGTGATCTATTAGGTAAATCCACATATTTACCCTTCAATACGATATTATTTTGTTATCTAATTTGCAATTTACATGATAAATATGTTAATTCTCTATGTAAATATTTAACTTGTTTTTTAGATTTAATATTTTCATCAAATTATTCACAATGATTTACAATTCAAATATAAAGATTAACAAAGAAATAATTACTTGAGAATTACGTATTATCAATGGAAATTCTAATGATTTACAATGTAAATACAAAGATTAACAAATAAATAATTACTTGAGAAATACGTATTATCAACGGAAAAATACAAAGTTTTACCATGTAAAGACAATTATGTATTAGTAATTACATGTAAATATGTTATTTTTCATTAAATAAGCAAATTATTTTTTAAATTAGTATTTTAAATATTTATTTATTTATAAAGTTTTTTAAATTACAAAATGTATTCAAAGTTACCTCAAATGAAGCTCCCAATTCAATAAAAACCCTAACCCTAATTCCAAATTGCCTTTGCAGCAGTCACCACTATCACCCATGCCGCTGCCTGAGAAGGCAAGCTTGTCACAAGAGAAGAAGACAAATTGATGATATGCACGACGCTATGCAAATTGCGATCGTAGAAGGTCGCAATGGATCCGAAGCTCCTAATCGAGATGTCATTACTGTCGATGTCACGAGACGAGAGAGCTCGAGTATAGTTGTTTTCGAGTCTATTTATTCGTCACCACCATAATCATGAGAAAAATATTCGGAATCAAGTCAATCTCACAAAATTGCGAAATCGCGATCTCATCGGTAGATTGCTTGTCCCTTGTGAAATCATGATCGGTCGATGAGAAAGGTCGTGTTTTTGGATCGTGATTCCTACGATCTAGGTTTGAGTGAGGTGATGGGTCCACGGTTTAGGGTCCTTCGCGATGACAATGGTGGCTAGAACAAAATGTCGATGGCAATTGGAAAGGCGAGTTGGTAGGGAAAGTCAGAGGATATAGATTAGAGGGGGAAATGGGGATTTTTAGTTTTTTAGCTTACCTTTTACTCTAATTATGTTTTTTAATAATAATAGTTTTAAATATGCCATTATTTTAGAATCAAATACTACATTATGTTATTCTGCCCATTTTCCCAAAAAAAAAAAATATCATTATGAATCTTATTTCGTTTTTTTTTAATTATATAAATTTAAAAAAATTATATAATTTGGATGTGTATTCAATTTCTGTTTAGTTTTTGATGGAATACTGATAGAAGGGCTGTTTTTAAAATAATAGGAGAGTTTAAGATAGTGTGATGTGTAAAATTTAAAGTCAGAGATCAACTTAAGGGTCCATTTTGGGGAGCTTTTGAAAATGTATTTTGAATTGGAAATGAGATATAATATTGGAAATGTGCATTTAGAGGTAAAAAATAGTTTGGAGTGAGAAAATGTAAATTTTTAAATTAAATTTTGAAAAAAAAATCATTGTGAATCTTATTTCATTTCTCTTTAAATTTTATACAATTTTAAAAAATCATCTCATTTGAATTTAACATAATAAAGTTTTGAACTTTTAAATTTGAGTTTATGTATATATTTTAGAAATATAAATAGTAAACAGTAATTTTGAGTTGAAAGGAAAAAAAAAAAAATCAAAATAAGTTTTCCAAACTAGGTGCCAATTATTCATCCAAATAGACTCAAGGCTGAGAGTATGTTGACAAGTGCTAAAAAAAATGCGTAGATTATGTTAATTTAATGGGGTGTTGGTGCTTACTAATAAAAAAAATGATCCATCGTTATTAGTGATAGTGTCTAGTATTAATAGACAATAATAACACACATGCGTTTTCATATATATTACTAAACATTGGAAAGCACAATGTCCTTTATTGTTTTGGACGAAAATGTTTTATATTTGCTTTTTAGTCTTTCGATTTTCTTTTTTTTTTTTTTTGACTTTTTTATAAAATTTTTTAAAATTTAATTCTTTTTTGTATTTGTTTTTTAGTCTTTTGATTATTTTTTTTGGTCCTTTTTTTTAAAAATTTTTTTGGCCCTTTTTTTTATTTTTTTACAATTTAATCATTTTTTGTATTTGAAGAAAATGTTTTATATTTGTTTTTAAGTCCTTTGATTTTCTTTTTTTTTATTTAGGCCCAAATTTTTTTATAATTTAGTTCTTCTCTGTTTTGGTCAAATTTTTTTTTTCATTTTACTCTTTTATATATATTTTTGTATTATTTTGCGCCTCTTAGTTTTATTTTTATTTCTAAGTCATTTTTTATTTTAATTTGTGGGTTAATTTTTTAAATTATTATCTTAAAATTTTCATTATGTGGGTAAAATTTTCTAAAGGTATCTAACATGTGCACATTGCTTTAGATCCGTAATGATGACAATAATGTTGATTGATGATTTGCTTCCCTATTCCCATCAGCCTCCCAGTCAAAATCCCTTTAAAAACGCCAAAGACATATGACCTTTTACAGCAACTCAAGGCCAAGGACGTTTAAAGGAAGCTACACGGGTGCTTCACCACAAATGGGTCACTCACTCTTTTTGATATTTTCACACTCACCCACACACACTCTCTCTCTCTCTCTCTCTCTCTCTCTGACTCTGTCTCTGTGTCTCCCCCCCTCTCTCTCATTTCATTGGTGGCTTTTTAAAGCTCTCACCAACGCCAACCAAGGAAAAGAAGACAACCAAACACCAACCCAAAACTAGTAAGTAAGAAAATTAACAAATAAAGAGCCAAAATTTTTTTTATTATCTTTCTCTTTCTCTCTCACACAACCCACATCTCCTCTTTTATTATACTCTAATTGCTAAAATATATAGCATTATTTCCAGAATTATATCTCCACTATTTCGTCTGGATCTAAGCTTATTTTGTGTATTTCTCCTTTTTTTCTTCTCTTGCAGTTCCACTTAGGGTTTGCAGTCACAAGATTCTTGGCCAAATTTGGCAAAAAAAAACAATAAGAACAAAAAATACCGCCATTTATTGAACCTGGCCATGCCTCTTCTCTCCCCACTAAAAAACCTCCATTTTTAGCAACTTTTCCTTGTCATTTTCCTTTTCAACGAGGTGGGTTCTGGCCTGATCTCTGTGTGACTGTACATCTACTTTTATATATATACACATATACCCACACACACATATAGATATATATATATATATACGTGTGTGTATGGTGGTCTACTAGCTAGAGGTAACACCAAAAGAAAAACTTGAATCTGAAGAGAGAGAAAGGTTTTAAAGAAGAAGATCATCGAGGAGGGTTTTGGATTTTGAGATTGGACCATAAAATATGGCAAGAGAGAAAATTCAGATAAAGAAGATCGCCAACGCGACGGCGAGGCAAGTGACTTTCTCAAAGAGAAGGAGAGGGCTTTTCAAGAAAGCTGAGGAGCTCTCTGTTCTCTGCGATGCTGATGTTGGTCTCATCATCTTCTCCTCCACTGGGAAGCTCTTTGAGTACTCTAGCTCAAGGTATATACACACATATATATATATATATATATGTATAAATTTTCACTACTTCGTTTTTCATGTTCATTATAACAGAAGCAACTAGTATTTTTGTTGATTAATTTTGGAGATTTATCCATGAGATTACTGTTTTTGAGATTATCCGAAAGACACACTTCTTGGATTTGGAGAAGTAGTAAATATATCAGTAATATATATTTGTGTTCTCTAGCTCAGTTCGGTCAAAAAAGGAAAAGAAGTTGAAGAAAAATGTTAAAGTGGTCCTCGCAACTTCGGTATATTTTCCATATATACCACCTTAAAACAATGGCGAAATGATTTTTCCATATTTGGGCTTCAAAATTGGAAGCTGTTCTATATTCTTGAGCTGGTTTTCATGTAGTAATTAGTTCTAGCTTTGACTGGGTCTATATATACATGGGAAAAGTTTTGAATCTCCCATGACCAACTATATATATACATTCCTAATCTACTCGATTGTGATCACACACACACACACACGCACACACACACACATATATTTATACGCTGCATAGTTTTGCTTTCTCTAAGGTGGAATCTTCTTAATTACTTTGAACTTTGTTTTGGTTTCTTTGCTATACTATTTAGACCTGTCTATTTTGGATTTGAATTGAAGGGAAAAAGGAGTTGCAGTACCTAAACGATTCTACCATATTATTGGCCTGCTAAATGAGTTGTAAATATAGGAAATCCATCAAGAAAAACACAATCCTTGCTGAAACATTGTCTATGAAATATGTAACGACCAATAATTTTTCACTGACACTTTGTCATATATATATATATATATATAGGTTCATCATCACATGTTGGTACTATGTAATATATGTAGTACGCATTATGGTGCTTGGATATTTTGTTTTTTCGGTCTGTCTCTCGTGTTTACAAATATTTGGTTTTCCCTTCTAAAATTTCTATGGATGAGATTTGGCCAAGTTGGAGAGAGAATTATTGAACTTCACACTCCACAGCATATCCGAATGTTGGTACCCACATCGCGTATCTGAATATATAGATGGTCCATTAAATGTAAGCTTAAATGCTTGCATCAGCTTTACCATGCTTGTAAAGCTACCAAAGGATAATGTTACGTAGCTCTTTTTTTAGATAACGAAAATTCTATTATCTCGCTGGACTAGCATAGCGGGTGGGAGGAGAGACCGGGATGTGGATGGGAGTTTTCTTGTTTGAAATCTGAGAGCGTTTTTATTTCTTTTCAATAAGTGTGAGTCATAGACTTCATACCATGAAAAAAAAAAATCTTTCAATTTTCAGAAAAATAAAAATCAAGTCCTTCAGATTTTTTGATCAAATTAATTAATTTTCTGGATAATGTACTATCAGTACGAGAGGTATTCTCATGTAAAAAAGCCCCTTAGAAGCAGTGACTTGGCCAAAATATTTTTTTCAGGTGGCTAATAACTATAGAATGAGTAATTAGCGGTTATTATGATAAAATTTTTCTTCTTAGATGGGGCTTTTATGGAAATTTATTTAAAATTATAGGGTATTAAAAAAAATTTTGGGGAACCCCCTAGGCCCTAGTTCCCTCCTACCCTGCTTAGAAGAAGGGGGAAAAAGAAGAAAGAAAGAAATTAGGTGCAAAAGATAAAAAATGGTTGAATGTGAAGGATCTTTTAGCAAAACTATTAGCATTTCTGTTTTGTAATAATATTTAATTGTGTATCGTCCGGTACCTGGTACAAGCACTTGAGATGTGACATTTTTATTGGAGTACGGTGCTAGTATGCTTCTGCTTGTGAGCTTCAAAAACTATACGGAGAATTCCTTTTAGCAAAGGGGAAAGAAAGAGTAAAAGCTAATGATGGAAGTTTTTTGAGGAGTGGTTTTTGCTAGTATATCTAGATGCTGGTTAAATTTTGGAATTAGGATTATATAATATGGTGGTGAGATTACCAATGAAAGTCATAACAGGATAATATTTTATTTTCCACATTTTAGGGGCCTGGACTAGGCCAGAATGCACAACTATATATCAAAATCAATCAACTTTTGATATACATGTAAACAAGCTTACATTGTTCTAAACATGTTTGAAAAGTTGTTTTTTAAACAATCCCATAAAATGTATCAGAAAAATGTAAATCATCTCATTTGATTGGTCCACTTGAATTGGAGTTTTGGAATTGAATTGAGTTGAATTTTGAAATTGTGTGTTTAGTTGAAAATGATTTGTTTGGAGTTAGAAAGTGTAAAAGCTTGAAATGTATTCGAAAAATAATCAATTTAGTCTTGTGACCCAACCTTGGAACTTGAAATGGCTGGTTGTTGTTCCTCGAAATTTAATATAATTAAAAAAAATTCATCTCATTTCAACTCGAAATAACAAATTTATGAACTTTTAAAGTTTGAGTTAGGAGATATGAATAAAGAAATTGAGTTTATTTTTGAAGGGAAAACATGGAAATGTTTAGTTGGAACCAATCAAACACATTCTAAAGATAACCAAGTAAGGAAATTATAAATAACCTTGAATGTATAAAACTTTGTACAAATGAAGTACACATGACTCATGAGAATCCTAAACATAGAATTCTGAAAATTGTAACAAAATTCATGGTGAATTATTTTCTCCAGCACATTGCTCTTTGTTTTAGTTATTTTCATGGCAAAAACTTACAGAATAAATAGTTTGTCGATTTTGTGACTTGAACAATTAATTTGATAGCTTAATTAATTTGATCATTTGCGTATTATAAGTTTTTGATATATAAACAATATATATATATATATATATATTCATGTATCTGAAAATACATATTCTTAAAGTTAATCGTCGTAAATGATAACCATTAGTTTGTTTAATTAATTTTCTTGTCAACTAAACCTGTAAAAATTGGCGGAGCTTAATTTCACCTATGTTTAATTTCATCATGTTGTTTCTAGTATTTTGACCTCTGTATTTTACTTTCATGATCTTCTTGAAGTATGACGGAGATACTAGAAAGGCACAACATGCATTCAAAGAACCTTGAGAAACTTGAACAACCATCTCTTCAATTGCAGGTATTAATATGTCCATCATTATATGTACATTCTTGCATAATTTACGTGTACGATTTATATATTTTTCTACCCTTTTAAGTCCTAACAAGTTATTGAATTCTTAAATTACCATTGCATAAGCTAATATCTTTATTTACTATTTAGCAAAATACTACGAATTCCTCTTAAATTATTTCATTAGTATCAACGTGTCTGTTGAACTACAAATTGTATATGTCATATTTTCTGATTTATAGCACCTTTGTCAAAATGTTCCTTGCTTTTGTTTTCGTCGATATTTTAGACGGAGGGGGCTTTTTGGATTCGATGAGGATTAACTTCTAGAGAATAATTACAGCAAAGCTCAACTCCTATCTATTCACGGGGTTCGGGCTTACCCTCGGCAACATTTTATAGTTCAGGAACATGTTGACATTAATAATAACATAATTTAAGGGGAATCCGTAAAATGTTTACTTATTAGTTTGTTATTTTTGTTAACAAATTACTTATCTAAGTGATGTCTCATATAATGACCTTGTCTGTTTTTCTTAATCGATGTTATTGGAAAACTTCATTGCCACCGTTCCTCTTCGTGTACTATACGTTTCCAATACTTAAATTTGATTTCTCATTTTTGTTCTACATTAATTTGGTACTTTTTTGTTTCCTACTTGTAAATTGAAACATGTGTTTTCATCATAATTTCAAAGCCAACCATGTACTATGTATTAATGCATCTTTATAATCAGCTGCAGGTCAAGAATTCCTCATTAAGTAATGAAACACTTTTTCTTTTTGGTCCTTATTCTTATATTAATCTTCTTCCTAATTACTTAGAGAATTATTAATGCCTAATGTAGCTGGTTGAGAACGGTGACAGCTCCAGGTTGAGCAAGGAAATTGCAGAGAAAAGTCATCAACTGAGGTGTGTGTGCACTTCGTGATCTTCTGTCTTCTCTCTATCTCTGCGTTTACATGCAAATACAAAAATACCCACATGCATATATTATATATGTGTGTGTGTAAATCACTAATTAACCATCTACCGCTTGGTTAGTCACTAGTTGATTGTTTAAAAAAAAATCTTTTTTAGTTTAACAATACTTGTGACATTCATTAAAAAATGCTGAAAAAAGGTTCATTTACCCTCGTAGCCCCCATGTATTGGGTGGAGCAAGAGGCTCCATTGAACTTTTTCCCTTAATTGTTATTTTTTTCCCGTTTTCTTTGCATTTTTTCCTCTGAAATTGTCCAATTTACATAGAATTTTGTATAGTTATGCCAAAGTGGTTTTTTTGTTTCCTTTTTTTTGTTTTAAGGAATATGTCATTGTTAGTTTTGCTGTTATTTATGCTCGTTACTTTAAATTTTAAAACGCAAATGAATTAAAATTCAAATGTTTTGGGCGTAAACTTTCGACGCTTAAGCAATAACTATAAGCGTGGTGGAGAAAGAAACTAAAAGAAGTTATATATAAATAGATTAAAAGGAGTGCTTTAAACACTGCTTTGGTCCAACGGCACGGGGAGGGTTTTGGGTGGGAGTTTGTAGGTTCGATTTGGCCATTTGTAATTTTTATTCGATCGTTATTTCGTATCTACGAGATGACACATGATATTAAAGGCTCCATTATTTATGGACCACAAGTTAATAACAAATATAAAATTGCTCAAATTCTATAGGCAGTTGAGAGGAGAAGAACTTCAAGGCTTGAACATAGAAGAGCTTCAGCGTCTAGAGAAGTCTCTTGAAGCTGGACTGAGCCGCGTGATGGAGAAGAAGGTCAGTATGTGGTTTTATATGCTATCATAGTCGTTAAAAAAAAAATGTTTGGAATTACATATCTGATCTGACTTGGGGGTTTTTTTTTTTATTTTTTCCCCTAAACTTATTCAGGGCGAGAAGATTATGAATGAGATAAGTGATCTTGAGAGAAAGGTAATTAGTCAGAATCAGATGCTCCAAATTAGTTTTAGTCCATGAGGAAAGAAAAAGGAATCATGCGTTTTTTTTTTTTTTCATTTATAAATTAATCTCACTTAAAAATCGACCATTTTCTCATGCTCATTTAATATATATAGCTGGAATATAGTTTAATCATTTTATTAGTGGTATAATCTCTTTGTACAAAAAATTTAGTACTATTGTAGACATGACATATTTTGGGACACTCTGCAACGGATGATATTGCCATATATGTTTAGGAAGAAATTAGGTAGATAAATGGTTTTTGAATCAAAAAAATGCCCGAACTTTTTTATTTATTTTTTGAAAAATAATTGGTTGTCCTTTAAAAGGTTTATTGGAATTAACTGTAGTTTATGAAAAACATGCAGGGGGTGCAACTAATGGAAGAGAATGAACGATTAAGAAAAAGAGTATGAATTCTCTCTCTCCATCTCTTTTTATGCATATTTTGGTCTGAATAGCTCCCCATATTTTGTTTGTTTTTTGTTTTTTTTTGCATATATATCAAAAGAGTAGTGTTAAGGATACTAAAGCTTGCGATTGATGTACATATTTGGAATGAAATTTATAGAATGAAATTTATAGGTTGAGGTTGGTTGACTTTTCAAAAACTAGTTATAGTTTTTATTGATTTTCAGAAAAAAGATAAAAATTGTGATGAAAACTTAAGGTTCAAACCTGAAACCCAAAAGGAAGCTAATTTTATCCCCAATTTTTATGCCAACTTATCAGTTGTCATCTTTTTTACCAATAAATTTTACTTTTTACTTAGAAAAAAGGAAGTAAATATAACTTCTTTCTAATTGATATCTACACATATATATATTTTTAAAAACATCTACTTAAAAGTATAAACTTACGTATTTATTTATATTAAAAAGTTGGGATAAAGGTTGAGCATCTAAATTGCTATCCTATTTTCCTTTTCCATTTAGTTGTCCCACCAGGTGAATTTTGATAGCTCATTTAATTGCTCAAATATTTTCAATAGTAAGTTTTAAGTCGTTAAATTTACATGATAGAGAAATACTGGGGTCGTTTATATTATCACTCTTATTTTTGCTTTTGTCATATGCCGTCTCTTTTTTCCATTAAAAATGATGCCTAATTATAGACTCTTGTTTTGCTTGTTGTTACAACTTTGTCACTTTATTCTTTCAACAGCACAAAGAAAAATTTGGAAGGATTTTATTTGCAATAAACTTTTCATCTTCTTCAATCTTACTTTCTTACAACGGAAAAAGAAGCATTGTAGAACAAAAGAATAGGACAGTTGAACTGTAGAAGGAAAAAAAAAAATAAATTATGCAGTAGCTTTCTAATCGTGTAAATCTCTCCCTTTTCTTTTCTTTTCTTTTTTCTTTTTTTTTTTTTAAATTTATGTTTCTCTGTTCTATGGTTATATGTATGGGAAACAACTGATAATATAGCTCATAAAGATTGGACTTCTTTCTTTTTTTTTTTTTTGGCTGAACGACAAAAGGGGGTTGGTTTGGGTTTGTTTACATATGTGACAATTCAAGAGCTTTTTAATTATTGATGTAAACTATACAGATGTCTTTTTATTTTTAATTAGGTAGCAATGGCGAAAATATACATATATGCAAAATTTTCAGTGATAAATCTGCTAATATTAAGGAGTGGTAGAGTTAGAATAATAAATAAGACAATCTTATATAAGTGGGATTCATTTGTGTGTGTGTGTGTGTGTATATATAGATGACGTGGCAAGATTGAATAAAAATAATAGATTGACAAAAAGATTGACCGTAGCATTTTTCGTGGTAAGACATTCACTAAGACAGAAAAATAGGAAGAATTGTCTAAAATTTGAGACCTTGGATTTAATGCAGGCTTTCGAGCTATCTAGAAGGCAAGGTGGTGGATATGATTCGGAGAACGTGGCAACTGAGGAGGGCCAGTCATCCGAGTCCATAACCAATGTATGTAACTCTAGTGGCCCTCCCCAAGACTATGACAGCACTTCTGACACTTCTCTCAAGTTGGGGTGAGCTTTACTATGAATTTATTGTCCCTTTTTTTTTTTTTTTTTTTTTTTTTTTTTTTTTTTTTAAATTTCCAAGATATTTATCATTCTACAGTCAAGTTAGGTTAAAGTTCGAATTAGTTTTATCTTCATTTTTCATTTTCCACAAGGCTTGTGGCAACTCGAAAGATACGGGGAAAGAGATTTTCTTAGCCGAGAAATTTTCGTATCAAAATTAAGGTTGACTGAAAGAACAGATGTGAAAAGTATTGCGAAAGAGCCGTGTTAGTAATATTTTCACGTTGATTAAGGTATGTTTTGGGAAAGAACGTTTGGATATATTCGACATTTTAAATGAGTGAACATTTCAAATGTTTTGCGTATTACCAAAGATTATCATTTATATGTGATCGACAAAATCCTAAATTGGGGATGTGTTAATTTTGATCATTTGGAATTTTTTTTTTTTTTTGTATTTAATTTTTACAACGTCAAATGTTTTTATCCAACCGTTTTTCTCAAAATAGCGCTGCAATGTAAAACAACACTTCTTGAGAAATGTGGATAGATTTTATTTGTAACTACCTAAAACGTGTCTTTTTTTTCTTTTTTTCTTTTTTTTTTGTGGGGATGATTTGCACAAAACATTAACGCTCATAATTCTTTTCTGCAGGCTACCATACTCTGGCTGATAGGCAAAAAGGGTGGACAATGTTTTGTACTATTGACAAGATAATGAAAAAGGGTGGACAATGTTTTTGTAGCAATGACAAGATAATGTTGTCTACGAAAGCTTTGAGAAAATCAATATGGCTTGTATTCCTGACATATTTATATACTAATCTGCTTCATGTTCAGCTAATATGTGCTCCGTGATCTTCGGTAGTAATCTTAGATCTCTAGTAATCTTTCATGAGCAATATCTTTAGCTTGATTCCACTTATTATTATTATTATTATTGTTATTATTATACCTCTGACAAAAAAGGAAAAGAAACAAAGAGGAGAAATAAAAAAAGAAACTATTTTTTTCATCCGGATATGTAGGGTCTCTTCAGAGAAATATCATAAATGCATACCCCACGCTGGCTCCTCGAGTTGTTGCGCGGTCGCTTTGGTGACTTTGCTCACAGTTGTGGGACATGGCTGCCTTGCGAATCTTTGATATATATATATATATATATGTATATGTATATGTATATGTATATATACATATATATATTATAAGATGGCCAAGGGCTCGGTGGGTGCCAAACTGGAAATGCGGTTATTTACGGTCAAAATTTCACGTCAAATAAAGTTGGATCAGATTTTAAGAAAACAAACGTAAGGTGTCCTTGGACATCGTACAAGAGATTTTCAAATCAACCATAGTAAGATAACAAAAGGTACGAAAGAAAATAAATAAAAATTGCGTAAAAATAACATCATTGAAATTTATAAAAGTTTGTCCGAATGTGATACATTAAGAAAACAAATAAAAATTGCGTAAAAATAACACCATTGAAATTTATAAAAGTTTGTCTGTTACATTTTCTGTATCTAGAGTTTGACAAAGAGAGAATTTGATATGAGTTTCAGCAAGTTTCCGTGTATTCCGTTCTAATGGATTTTCCGTGGGTCCGTAATTCTAGGGGGTAGTAGGCTTCATTCCACTCTCCTAAAATTTAGGAACAAATGTGCAAACGTAGGCCATCTCTGACAGTGAGTTGGTATTTCGGGACCGAATCTCCGACATTCGTTGGTCGAGGTACTAGGTTTTCAATTGAGTGTGGAACCCAGATGTTGGGAATGGCTGGCCCATGTCATTGGGCCCTCCAAATCTCGTCAATCCAACGGTGGGTTTCGACTCTCACCCACAAAGTCAGTTCAGTAGCCGACAATCGATGTTGAGATATAATATGACCCCAATACAATGAAATTTTTTTTGAAATCTATTTCGTGGCATGAAATCAAATAAACATAATTAAAAATTAGCCACCGACTTTTGATTGTACATATTACACTTACATGTAGTATTTTATTTTTACGTCAATGATCTTTCTATCAATATTATTAAAAAACAAGGATAAAAATTGAAAATTTTGTAACACTATATTTGAGTTTTATTTATAGGTAAAATTAGAATTATATATTTTTTTGAAGAGAAATTGTATATATGTCAACGGCTCCAAAAAATGTTTTGTTATGATTTTACTTTTAATTAAAGCTCCAGTTTTTGATGGTATATTGATATAGATATTATTTATGTGATAGTTAAAAAGATCGAGATAATGATATGTAAAATTAAAAGTTAAGAACCAACGTAAAATTAGATATATAATTTAAGTCATTAGTGAAAATAACCCTAAAAATAAACGATGACTTAAGAATGATATAAAAATAAAGACTTGATAAAAAGTATTAAGTATTTTTTTTGAAACAATATTAAGTATTAAGTTAGGGTCTAGATGGATCATAGGAATTATTCCAATTTTTTGTAATGGTGTCATTAAATTGAATGTATGAATCTAAATATAAAACTTGAATTGTGTATTTAAATTAAATGTGTTCAGATAGTTTTGTAAAAGTAAAATTGTAGTAAATCGTATTTATAAGAAAATAATTAAAGTAAATAGTAGGGTTTAAAATATTTAAAGTAAATAGAAAATTTATTAAGTAAACTAATTTATAAGGCACAAATAAATCATTAACATGGTAAATCTAACATTAATAAATCATTTACATGATAAATCCATTATTTATTATAATATTTTTTTTATAAAAAATATGTTATTTATTTTAATTATTTTCTGAAGATTGTTATACTAAATGTAATATTTAAATAGTATAAAAATATAAAAATATACACTAAAAATAGAAAATTAATGGTATAAATTTTTTTAATGAAATATTAGATTTGAATTTGAGTAGAATTATTTGTGAATACCGAATAGTGAAATTATTTTAATGTTTTATCATTGAAATATACATAAATTTAAGTGTGAAAATTTTCAAATATAGATGGTGATTTAAAAGAAGGGCACAGTGACTATTGTCATCAAATACTGAATAGTGAAATTACTTTACTAATACTATTGCCATTAACGCAATTTCAAAAATTAAAAAGAAAAAAGGAAAAAAAAAAAAAAGGGAAAAAACCAAAAACTAGCGAAGGAAAGACCAGCTTATAATGAGCGCGCGGTGGACCATCCACGTGGAAGGAGTCAGCGAACGACAGGGACGCCTAAAAGACTTGTTCCCTCTAAAAGAACACGTAAAAAGGCCTCAAAAGTTGCTATAATTCTTTCCTCTTCCTCCTCTGATTTCTCTCTGATCTCTCTATCTCGGAACGACCATGGATGAAGAATACGACGTCGTAGTTCTCGGCACGGGCCTCAAGGAATGCATTCTCAGCGGCCTCCTTTCTGTCAACGGCCTCAAAGTAAGGATTTTCGTGTCAATAGCTCACTGTGTTAGTCTTGTATTTAATTACAATACTCCATTTGATTGTATCATAGTTTTGGCTTATACATGTTTATGTTTTATATAGTTTTTGTTTGGCAAACGATTTTGAGATGTCAGCTGAATTACTTGATATATTACATTGGTATAGTTTTTGTTTGGCAATCTGTTTTCTATCATGCAACCTTTTTTTTTTTTTTTTAATCTCTTTTAAAAGAAATAGATGATTTTTATGGTTTGGTATATTTAATTGAAGATCGTTCTTAGAGGGCATAGGATTGGTGAAGAAACGATGACGTCAATTACCAGTTTGGTCAAGCGGCATGGGATAGGATGGAATGAGACTTGGATTTGAAAGGACGCGGGTTTCGATTTTATATTTTATCAAAAAATAAATACATACGAAAGTAATTACCAATTCCATTAGGTTTATAATTATTCTTTCCCTTTCACGTAAAAATATTATTTTTCACCAAAATACCGTCTCTCTTGAATTTTCTCATGCGGTTAGAGCCGTTTTAAGCTCACACGAGTAAACTCAAATGGCTGAACCCCACCACACCATACCCCATGTCAAAGCCCACTTCTCCCTCTTCCTCTTCTTTGCTACTCTCATTTATAGTCAACCTGTTTGAAAATAACCAGTCTCTCATCTTTATCAACGTCGACGCTACTCAAGAACTATTGGAACTCACCTCTACAAACTACACGTCTTGGAGATTTCAATTCTATACCCTTTCAGTAGGATATGATCTTATGGGGCCATATTGATGTGATACCGTCCATGTGTCCAATTTCGAGCATGCCCACAGATGATATTGTCGATTCTGGTTAGTTGCTTTGGTTCCATCAGGATCAACTCATTTTGAATGTGATAGTTGGCTGGCTTCCTCTCTTAACCATTAAATCTCTCATTATCTCTTCCAAGACCTCTCAAAAGGCTTGGATCGTGGGGAAGGATCATGGAAATCAGAAGTCAAACGTAATTCGTATTTGTTTCCTTATCATAGACTCAAGCTATTTTGATTTTGATTTGTTTGTTTTTCTTGTTTGTTTGTCGTCCTTTTCGGCGTGGCTCATAATCAAGTTTTGATACCTTAACCATTGATTTTAAGTTTGTAATTGGATGGAAATTAAATTGAGGGGGCTTGTTAGCTCTTTTAACTTGAATTTTCTTGACATAGGTGTTGCATATGGATAGGAATGAATATTATGGAGGGGAATCCACTTCACTTAATCTCAATCAGGTATACCGTTTCTAAATTTCATTGCTTTGATTCTCCATATTTTTCAATTACCGCAAATGGGTTTCACTTGTTTCTTTCTCTCTCTTATAGCTTTGGAAGCGATTCAGAGACAGTGACAAGCCTCCGGCGTGGTTGGGCTCGAGCAAAGAGTACAATGTTGACATGATCCCTAAGGTGCCAATATATACATTCATCGCCTCTAAGAACATGAAATCTAATATTGGTCCACCTCCTAACGACTTAAAAGTCTTTGCGGTAGTTGGCTTATCGTTCAAATATTTCCGTAATTTTCTGTTGTTTGTTACAGTTCATGATGGCCAATGGCGCTCTGGTTCGCGTCCTTATCCACACTGATGTTACCAAATATCTGAATTTCAAGGCTGTGGATGGTAGTTTCGTGTACAACAAAGGGAAGGTTTGTGACCAAATGACAGTCCTACCAAGTGCCAAGAACGTTATTACCAGTTTGCATGTTACATTGCAATGGAAAATTTTGTTTCTAGTAATTTGGTAATGGATCTGGTTTCTGTTTCCAGATCCACAAAGTACCCGCTAATGATGTGGAAGCTCTTAAATCTCCACTTATGGGGTTGTTTGAGAAGCGTCGTGCACGGAAATTTTTCATTTATGTCCAAGACTATGAAGATAATGACCCAAAGTCTCATGAAGGCCTTGACCTCAACAAAGTTACCGCAAGAGATCTAATTTCGTACGTCATCGCAACTTTTCCTTTCTCTTTACTTCATTTCAGCTCCATTAATTCTCTCCGCAAAACAGATTTTCACTTTGTTTCTTTGTTTTTTTTTTTTTTTTTTTGTTTTCGTCTTATCCACTATAAAATGACTTGAAAATTTGTCTAATGTAGGAGTATGGACTAGATGACAACACGGTTGAATTCATCGGGCATGCTCTAGCACTTTACCGCAATGATGCTTACTTGGACGAGCCTGCTTTGGATTTTGTAAAGAGGGTTAAGGTAATGAACATCATTATCGAGTTTTGCCTCTGTGATCTCCATTCGCTTTTCTTTGTGTCATTGAAGTGTCCTAACATAGTTAGACCTTTCTTTTGAGAAGTTATATGCAGAGTCCTTAGCTCGCTTTCAGGGTGGGTCTCCTTATATCTATCCCCTCTATGGACTAGGAGAGCTGCCCCAGGTATGCATTACTCATAAACTTGGTTCTTTTACGATCCTTTTGCTTTCTTTTCTGATATTCTTCTCTAACAATCGTCAGGGATTTGCTCGGTTAAGCGCTGTTTATGGTGGCACCTACATGCTCGGCAAGCCAGAATGCAAGGTTCCATTCAATAATTTGAATTCTGGTTACAAACCTCGTAAAATGCTTTTGTTGTTGTTAAATTTGAACTAGGTTTTTCTTGTCCTAACACGATGAGTACTAAATATTGACCATGGAGGTTGGCCCAAGAGACTTTAAGCAAATTCTTTGTCAATAATTGAGATATATATATATATATATTAATAAAAATATTTTTGAACTTTTGTTCAATCTAGAATTGGCAATTAAAAGCGGTAAGTTTCTACGCACTGTTACGGACCAATCATAGCTAATGCTAGATAATTTCAGGTAGAGTTTGATGAGAACGGGAAGGCTTTTGGGGTGACATCAGAAGGAGAAACTGCAAAATGCAAAAAAGTTGTATGCGATCCTTCATATCTCCCTAACAAGGTAAAAGGACTACATAAAAAACTTCGTAAAGTCATATACAGTTTTCGGCTTTAGTTTATTGGAAATTCCATATGCTCTACGTTCAACAGGTAAATAAGGTTGGGAAAGTTGCACGTGCAATCTGTTTTATGAGTCATCCGATCCCAAACACCAACGATTCTCATTCAGCTCAGGTTATCTTGCCCCAGAAGCAACTTGGACGTAGATCGGACATGTATGTTTACTAGTTTCTCTTCAAACACAGTTCAAAGTTCAAACTATAGGGTCTGTCTTCAGTTCTTCATAAGGGACTGGCCCTCCACTATATCACGTAAAAATAGGGGATGTAACGTGGAATTCATTATATGAAATGATGACTTAGAAAAGATATAAAATTCGGGTCTGCGATGAGTAAAATCTTAATGTTATACCCCGTAGTTTCATTTGTTATTTGTAAAACCGATCCTAAAGTCTTGCATAAATACCTATATATTGTGAAATTGGCAACTCAAATTCTGAAATCAAGACATTTAAGATTATAAGTAGTAAAATAGTGACACAATAATCATTGTCGACATGAAAATAACTTTTTTTTTTTTTTTTGAAACAGGTACCTGTTTTGCTGCTCATATTCCCACAACATAGCTCCAAAAGGGAAATACATTGCTTTTGTGTTGACTGAGGCGGAGACTGATGATCCTCGGGTGGAATTGAAGCCTGGCATTGATCTCCTTGGTCCCGTAGATGAAATTTTCTTCGACACGTACGACAGATTTGAACCTACTAACCAGCACGATGTCGATAATTGTTTCATATCCACAGTAAGAATCCAAAATCAAATTAGTCTTCTTAACCTTTCTCATTCTCAATGCTGCATGATTTTGAATCCTTCGAGTTAATAAATTAGTAGGGACAACATTAGAGACGGAGAGAGTTTTTCCGAGCTTTAATGTTTCGAGTATCCCAAACTAGTTTTTCACTTGGCTTTACAGCTTTCCCTTCTCCTAGTTTGTCATAGAAAAGTGAATTAATCAAGAAAACCATAGCCTACAGAATTATCTAGGGATAATTTTTTATCTATTTTTTGGTCATAGAAATTAGGAACCTTAATTTCTTGCCTGCATGATTTTTAAATTGGAGAATTACAAAATCTAAATCTAAATCTAAATAACCTTTTTTTTAATAAGTTTTTAAATAAATGACTAAAATTTTTAAGAATTAATCAATGATTAACCGCATAATAGTCAATTAGTAATTGACTTATGGTCAATCACTGATTAACTATAATGTAAATCACTAAATTTCATAGTTAAGCACTGATTCACTATTAGTCAATCATCAAATTTCATAGTCAATCACTGATTGACCAAATCTGAAAAATGACAAATGATTATTTTTCTAAATAAAAAAAAAGGTTAAGTTATCTATTAGATTAAGTAACTAAAAAAACCACTTAGCCTAATTTTCTAACCCTACCCCTACACAAAGGTTACAATTTTGGATAATTAAATCTTCATTAAGTTCGGTTAAATTCTCATACAACGCTCCTAACTATTTTTAATCAATAATGTATTTATGTATACCGTACCATGAAATTATCCTTCAGTTTTGCTCAAAGATTATATTTTCTTGTTTTTTTGGATACAACAACCTTCTAATAAAATCTTGGGAATGGGAATGCTGTAACAGAGTTATGATGCAACAACACACTTTGAGACCACAGTACAAGATGTAATTGCCATGTACAGCAAAATAACTGGAAAGGTAATTTATTTTGACTGCACTTTAGTAGGCTTGCCCACACAACTCTCCATTTCTTTTCACTTCACTTTACTAGACTTGCCTATACAACTGAATACTAGATTTGTATCTGCATATGCAGAAAAATTTCAATCACTTTCTAGATTCTTCTCTTTTCTTTTTGTTTGTGCAACTTTGCTTCCATGGTTCACAAATAATGGAAAATATAGTAAACTTGACATAAACCCAAAAAAAAAAAAAAAGAAGAAAAAAAAGGGGTCATTTTAACTTAAAAAGATGGTGATAATAGTTATCAATGTTCAGGATCTGGACTTGTCTGTGGATCTGAGTGCTGCCAGCGCTGCTGCTGATTCAGAAGAGTGAAATTTGGGCTTTTGCCTCATGTTGGAGTTAGGGGATCAAGAGTTTCATACTCATTTTCTTATTGTTCACTTCTTAAATTCTTTTTGTTTTTGCTTTTTGTGGTCCGACTCCTGTTGTGGGTTTGCTTACAATTTTGTAGTTCTGTACTTCTTTGACAAGATTTGGCCCTACTTTGATTCCACTCCTATAGGAAAATAGCCACTAGCTTTAAGCAAGGAGTGACGGTAAAGCTGTTTAAATTTGTTACCAGTTCATGTGGCATTTCGTGACTCAATAGTATACATCAAACACTAATATTCTTCCCAAATTATGTGGCTCATAAGGTGTTGTATCTACTGTTATACAAAATTTACTTACTAAAAATGAAACTGTTGTTTCAAAATTTGGCACATAAAGTTGGTTGAATTCACTGGTAAGATAACACGAACTTGACTATCTCAATGTCCAATTTGACATGAAGAGTATGTTTTGTAGGAGAGAAAAGTAGAAGGAAGAAGAGGGTGGTGGGATTAGTAGAAGGATTTTGATATTTATGATTGTTGAGAAAGGAGGAAGGAAGGGATTAGAATAACCTAATTTTAATCTCTCTTAAATTGGAGTGATTATTAGAGGGATTTCATACTAAGAGAAATGACGTCTCTTTCTTTCCCCATTTCTCTCACCTATGTGATCTATCACTCCTTCTTATTTTCTCTCCTTCCCACAAAACCTACCCAAAGTGTTGTATTGCATTAGAGAATCCAAATGGCAAATTTTGACATTACGATAGAGATTTGGTATTGCATTGGAGATATGAGTTGCATACTTATATGTCCTTAATGTTCTCCTATCATATGAGTTGCATACTTATATGTCCTTGTTAATTTAGTTTTTCGTTTTCTTCACGTATAATAATAGAATGCAACAGAAAGGTACAAGGAATAAAGAAGAAAATATTTATAGCTAAATAACTTTTTTTTTTTTTTTTAAAGAAGTTTTTTAATAAATGATCTAAGTTTTTAAAAATTAGTTAAAAGTTTTTTTTTTTTTTTTCTAAAAATGGTTAATCAGTGATTGACCACATAATAGTCAATTATTGATTGACCAAATCTCATAAATGACAAACGGTCATTTTTTAAAATAAAAAAATAGTTAGGTTATTCATTAGATTAGATGACTAAAAAAGACCACAAGATCTAATTTTCTTTCAAAATAAAAATAATTGATTCTCATTTTAATATTTATTGCTTTAATATTTATTTATATAATTAGATGATCATTGATTTATAATATCTATACATATAAACCTATTGTAAATAAATGGAAAATTTTCAAAAATTCCGCCTAAACTTTGTTACTTGTATTAATATATCCCATGAACTATGAAATGTACTTGTTGTACTTCTTAAACTTTAACATGTGTGTCAAAACATCCCTCTGTTTGTTTCCGTTAAAATTTTGGATGGACTTGCTGATTGGTGCCCTCTCCACTTGAGTGTAATTTTGACTGGAAAAAAAAAAAAAAAAAAAGAAGAAAAAGGACGAAGGGTTGGGGAACCCCGATATTTGTCCACGAGGATGAGGTGCATCCTCACATGGAATATGGATATACTTAATCTAAGCATATGGAATATGGATATACTTAATCTAAGCATGTGTTTGGCATACCAATTGAAGCTATCCAACTCCAACGGTTTGTCTTTTTTTGAAAAAGTTTACTCAATTTCATCGTTCAAAACTCCAACTCTATCTTAAAAACCCAAATTTTAAAAGGCAATATCTTAATCATTTCAAATCCAACTGAGATTATTATTATTATTATTTTCTTAAATTACGTTTTAAGACGATCAAAACAAGATCTGTATTAATATTTTTTTTTTCAAACATATTTCAAGTTTTTACACATTTTTTTTTAACTCCAACCAGTCAAACGCATAATTCTAAAAGTTAACCCAACTTTAATCAAAATTACTCCACTTTTCTAACTCAAACGTTCCCACCAAACCCGTGCTAAGCTGATCAATTCAAGGAAACAAATTCAATCTTGAAACCTTGTCGAGAAGAATTATTAGCCTTACTATCCCACTTGAGTCCCGTGGGGGTAAATTTGGCCGCAATTGATAAAACTCTAAAACTCTAGCACTTCATATAGAGTTCAACATTAGTTATCCAGGAATTGGAGCATAGACTTGGTAATTGGAACAAATTACATTGAAAAATTTGCAAGAAACGTAAGATACAAATATCCGGGCTTTAGGATATTCAATTGAGGCTAACCCCGAATTGCTAATACTTGAGATGAAGGAAAAACTATGCCGGCCAAAAACGTTTCTAAGATTACAATTCCATCTATGACAGAATGTTCAAATCAACTATGAGATGGAAAAATCATGAGATACCGAATTCGAGTTTTTCGGCTCGTACTCCTACTACTCCCTCTTGGACTTTGAGAGAGCTCTCTTCCTCTGCCCAAGCATGTAACTGTACATGTGAGGACCGCCTGCGATAGACAAAGCCATCCATTAAAGGTTCCAAATGAATAAACTAGACTAACTCAATTTAAGATTGCTTTTGGAACTCCTAAACCCACTTAGCACAGAAAACGATGTCGCCGGAGTACGAAATTGCACAAAAGTACTTTGCACAGACACGATTGCATTATTTAGTTAAAAGTAATGCTTCTATCAAAAGAGCAATAATTCGAAAGTGGGCCTACCTAAAGACAAAGAAAAAGTTAGCTTTACGCGGAGTTATTCATACCTGGGACATAGATTCCTAGGACGAGAAGGGCAGCATAGAAATAATCAAAAGAGAAGTTCCATGTATTTGGCATCCTTATACAGTACTTCTCAGATTTCTGCGATGACGGCATCTCAATTAGTGAACTTGTTTTCCAAAAGAATCTCAAACAAGAAACTAATGGGCATAGTTCGCATCACCATCGAATTATACCTGGATGTATGGCAGCGCAACATAAATGAGACCAACTTCGCTGGCGATTCCAGTTGGATACAAAACCAAAAAGGTGCTGTACCTGCACAGCATGAAATTAAAAAGACTGATAAACAAATCACTTGGAAGATCAACCACTTCAGTAAATCAATGGGATGGGACACGGTTAATACCTGAGCCACATGAGCCATGAAGGTGCAAAACCAAGCGCTTCCTTCATGCCAAAGAAAGAATATCGTATAATCTGCAATGGCAATTGAAAAAAAAAAAAAAAAGAAGAAGAAGAAGAAGAAGAAGAAGAAGAAGAAGAAGAAGAAAGAAGAAGTATTTTAAAAGGTTTATTGTTTAGTAGTAATTTGTCCACTGAACTAAAATCAACATGACCACAAACCAATATCAGGGGGAGGCATATATGCATCAGAATGCTTTATCTTTCTTTGATCTGCATTATTCTGGTCTAAATCCTAGCAAACTGCTCGACATCCTTAAAAAACAATTTAAAATTTAACAAGTGATAAATGATAGAAAACTTGTGTTCAATCCATTATCTCTGAAATTCTATATCTGGTGATACGAAGTAAATTTGATTGCACGGAGAGGCCAAATAACATTACTTATAAATCCTTTTATGATTAGTAATATGAGAAACACAAGAGTTGCAACAACATGGCTCATTCTGTTCATCTTCCGGCTTGACATTGTAGAATATGACGATTTTTAAAAAATACATACAAGGAAAAGAAAGGGGAAAAAAAAAATCAGTTAAAACTACCACAGAATTCAGGCAATTGGCAACCAAGACACTTTTTATTTTCTTCATGGACATGTTCACACAGATTACGTAAGTAAAAAACACGTCGATACAACCGATGTAATCCTTTCACGAAACTCTGTAAACATAACAAACAAATGAACCATAGTTTCGGATAAAGACTTAAAAATGGATGGAAAATGACATTCTTGGGATACTTGCCTCTGTTATAGACCAGCTGATGACCAAAGAGCTCACAAGCATATGATTCCGAGTCTGCCGTAACCACAAAACATGAGCTTACATTCATTACAAACTTGTTTACATTTCATTCAACCTTGCGGGTGCTCAATAAGTTACACAAATAAAAAATAGTAATAGCAATGAAACGATCTTCAAACCTCAGGAACACTCCACAAGATCCCCCAAGTCACATATAATCTCGAACCTATCTGCGGCAGGGTTGCCGTAATTGGAGATCTCACAAGACCTGTTTCAATGAAAATTAACGAAATAAATAAATATACAAAAGCCCCAATTAAAAAAGTGTGAAAACTTTTTTTTTCTTCCCTTTCTACAACCCAAAAAAAAAAAAAAAAAAAATCCTGTACTAACCTACCAACCCATGAAGAATCTGTCACCAATAAAATCAAGGTCCACCAAGTAGGGGGAAAAAAGGGCAAAGAAAAAAAAAAAAAAAAAAACAGAGGTAAAAAGGTCAGAATACATTATGAACAAAGATCAAAATTTCGGGCACGTAGAAACAAAGAACACCCAACTGGTCCACATAATACACTTTTAAACAGTCAGATTTTTTTCAAATTCTTAAAAAAATTTTACAAAATTTACACATCGGTAGTCCGATTTGCTTATAATCAACATGTTGGCACTCCAATTGCCCGTCATTTCAATCAAATTTCACGTTAAAAAAGATCAGCACCAATAAATGAGGCCAACTACTAAAAGTATCCCCAAATTGCACACACACACACAAAAATTAAAAGAAGCAGGCCATTCATTTCATTTCCTTGTGGGCAAAAGAAGGGCAAAAAAAAAAAAAAAGAAAAAGAGAAAAAAGAACCTCCAAAACCGCAGCAGATTGAGCGAGCAGAAGAGGGCGTTCAACGGCGTCGTATACTCCTACATGGCCGGACTCTTTCAGCGTCCTCACAGCCCAATACAACACCTGAACCCTGCAAGTTTTATTCCAATTTTGCCCATCAAAATTTACCCAAAACAAAAAGCCAAAAAAAAAAATTTTAATTTTTCCCATTTTTTAAAATCTTTTGAAATCTGGGTTTAGTTCAACTTCAACAGAGCTGAAGGAAAGAGAGAGAGAGAGAGAGAGAGAGAGAGAGAGAGTGAGTGATACCAGCCGGCGAGGACGACCCAGTTGTAGAGGGTGAGATACACGCGCTTGGGGAGCGAACAAGAGGCCACCATGGGAAACAGACGCGAGAAACTCGATCCAGCGGACAAAAGGAAGAAACTGGGAAAACAATGAATATATTGGTTAGTGTTCGAGTTCTGTGATTTAATCCTTTTGTCGGGGGTTGGGAATTTATTTATGAATTAATTGTGGAGAGCGAAATTAAATAGGCGTAGGTGAGTAGCTCAACCACTTGAAGCCAGTTTCTGATAAATAATTGTTATGTCTTCTTCGTTGTCGGTTTTAGGTGTTGATTTAGACTCATGGTCCTAAGATTTCTCGGCTGGCATGTGAGGCAGTTGGATCAGATCTCAAAACTTTTTTTTTTCCTTGATTTTTTTATGCGCCAATTAACAAACGTCGTCGTTGCGTCTTGTTAATAATCCCCACCCAAATAATAAGTTCAATTTCCTTTGAAAAAAAATTAAAAAAAAAAAAATAAAAGTTCGACGGAAACGAGTTTAATATGTGCGTTGTACGGGGAAAGGAATAAAAAATAAATAAAAAAATTAAGTATTATATAATAAAAGGAGTTGATTAAAATAAATATTATAATTATAATAAATATAATTTTTTCTAAAATCTCTCCTAACAATAACAATGAAGATATAAAATCAAAATTACAATAGTATGAATAATAATAAAAACGAAAACAAAAGTAAAAAAATAAAAAATTCTTTTATAGTCATACTCATTTTAAAAAAATTAAAACAAAAATAAAAAACAAAACAAAAAAAGAACAGAAATCTTTAGACTTAAAAAAAGGGAAAAAAAAACTAACCCTAACAAAAAAAAATTATAACAAAATAAAATATATATCTCATTTTCTCTTTTTTTTACTATTTAAAAAAATAAAAAAAATAAATTTTTATCAAGTTATATACATGTAAAGAAAAAAAGGATTTTTAAAATATAAAACAAAACAACAAAAAAGACACACAAAAAAAATGCATGCAGAATCCTTAAAAAAAAGGTATTTAAAAATAGAACAAAAGAAACAAAAAAGACACACAAAAAAAATCTGAAATAAAGATTAAAAATTTAAAGTAAAAAATCGTTTAAAAAAAAAAAAAAGGTAAAGTGAGCAAAAATACAATACAACAATAGATCAGAATCTAATGTCTAAAATTTAACGTAAAAAAAATGACAAAAACAATATTAAGAAAAAAAAAACAAACTCTAAATAGGGGTAAAACCGGTAACACATTGTAGGAAAAAGAAAAGCAGCTAAAAAAAAGGGGTAAAACAGTAATTGTACTATGTGAGCTATACTGTGTGGGTAGTCGGCTTGCATAATAGGGGTACAAAGGTCAACTCACTGTAGATGGAGGAAAACCAATTAAATCAGAGGGGCAAAAAAGATTTTGCACTGTAAGCAAAACAGTAAAATATGTGAGGACAAAACCGTCTTCTACTGTTGATAAGCTAAAATGAGCACATGGGATAGGGACAAAATCATCATTTTATTGTAAAAAAAAATAGCTACTGTATATCACTGTAACAAAAAGTACTGTATATTACTATATAGTACTGTAACAAAAGCAGCAAAAAAAAAAACAAAATAAAAATCACTATTCGTTACAGTAGAAAGTACGGTAAAACCCTTACTCTCCTTTAATATATTAGTATAATGCGCGATGCTATTTTTGAATTATTGCAAAGCTGTCCCCTTGACATTTTTATTTACGTCAACACCACTTGTATATGTAATAAATAATTTATTTATATTATTTATGCCAACACATCGTCTATTATGGGATAAAGTTCTCCTTAGATGGGGGCACGCAATTATAGTTGTACACTAAAGTTGTCCCTGCCTTCAAGAAAGAAAGCCAGTTTTGATAGTATTTTGAAAATTAAAATAAAAAAGAGAATTTTTTAGCACGAAGCTAAGATTGTTTCTAAAATTATGTTCGGTTGTGTTTAGTAAGTTTGGTTTGAGTATAAAAAAACATGAAAATGTGTTTAGATACGTTTATGAAAATATGTTTTTTTAAGATAAATTATTATTCAAATTAAAATTGAATATAAATATCAATATAAAAAATAAAACAACCATGTGGTACAAGAGACCTAACCATCGCCTAAGACCGATTTTATCAGTAAAATCTGATAAAATTTAGTGAGGAGGAGATAAGCCTAGACCTGGTGACTGGAAAATTCCTTGAATTCCTTAACAATTCTATAATCGAGCATGTACAAAACTCTTTTTGAAAAAACTTCTACAATTGATGAAATATTCTGATTGATCGAGAGACAGCCACTTGCAGTACAGAGCTGCAACAAACTCCGCTTAGCTATAATACTAATAGAATTAATAGACATATACTGTCAGAAAATAACTCAAGAGGAACACACACACAAAAACAAATCAATGGTAGGAGAATTACCTCTTTTATTAGAAAATTAAAACTAAAACTCAAAAATAAAGCATGAATATAAAATAATATCGACCACAAAATTCTCATCCACGGGAAACAACTACTCCGCCTCGCGTCACGAGTCAAGGGAAATCAATTGACTCGATTAGAGGTAAGAGATCGCTACACCAACCATCTGCTCACCAAGGCATTGCTGGATCCCAAATCGTCGGAAGCTCATTGGGTTGGATTTGGTCGAGAAACTCTTAACTAGGATCATGCGACTCCATCCTCGTCGATACCACTAAGCCACCGATCACCCTCGCCAGCCACGACAATGGCGGCGGCAAAAGTCTCGTTCAAAAGAAAACCTTTGTATATGATAAATATGAAAGAGAGAGAGAAAAAGGGAAACCCTATGTTTTAAGTGACAAATGGAAAGGAGAAAATGGTTGTTTACCATTTTTTTTCCTTCTGTTTTTAACAAAAGTCATTCTTATTATTTTTTGTTTCTATTTTATTTTCAAATCATTTGATAAACAAATGCGATGCGGAAAAACGTTTTCATTGTACGCCTCACGCCTCAAATTTTGATAACAATATCAAAGACTTGTGTTTGACTTTTCAACAAATGTCAATTGCTGCACATAAAAAAGGGAATAATGAGCAAAAACGAGTGAAAATTACTAAATGTCAAAAGCATTTGTCGAAGTCCTCCTTGTTGTCCATGTCGTAGACATTAGAGCCTCCATTATCGTCGTCGCTAGCATTGGCGAAAACAATTAAAGGGGAAAAGAAATTGTAAATTCAGATAAAATCTTAACACATTAAAAATCATTTTGTAGTCAGTTTATTCATATTAATGCTTAGAGGAGCACAAGAGGCCTTGTGGTTTGTTATTTTTGGAAGCTTGAGCATCTTTATTTTCGGATTTATTTTTTTTCGAAATTGGAATTTGGTAGGACAACCCATCATCTATACTTGCAGCCACAAAACAATATAGAACAAGAGGGAAAGAAAGAGTGTCATATATATATATATATATATATATATATTTACCAACAAACCAACCTCAAATTGAAGGGGAAAAAAAAACCAGAGAAATTTACAAAATTAACACCTATCGATTCAACACAAAGAGGATAGATGCAATCCATTGGAAGGAATCACCCCAACACACAAATGGACCATAAGGATATCATGAATGAGCTGCCACCATAGGAGCTTATGCCTTTCCATAATTTTTTTCCTCCATAATTGTTACAATTGAGATAATTAATCCTGTGTTTAGTATAATTAATTTAATATTGGAGGTTAATATATATTGATTTTACTTTATTTAAAATTTTCATGATTCAGAATAATTTTTAGAAATTATAGTTTAACACTCCACTTTTAAAAAATTGTAGTTTGGCCCCAACTATTAGAAAAAATTACAAATAAATCCCGTGGATTTTTTTTTAGATTAATGTTATCTAATTTGGTTATGGGGATGCTTTATTTTCTTTAAATTTCGAAATAGTGGAAATTACTTGGAAAACTAATTTTAGGAAAGGACCGTTTGTTAATCAATTTTACCAAATATGTTAGTTGGTAGAAACCATCAGGAGACCATTTGTCTAGTAAGTCTAATTTAAAGGTTCAAACTAGAAAGACCCTTAATTTAAAGGAAAATTTTTACGAATTTTTCCGTGAATTATGTTACTAGCTTCAATATGTCTCATGAATTATAAACTGTATATATTGTATCCTTCGAATTATATCATTTGTGTCAAAATGTCTCCTTTATTCGTTTCCGTAATATTATAGATAGGAGGTCATTTTGATATATATAAACATTAGTAGGTATTTTGACAATTTATTAATGGAAATATTAATGGAAACAAATGGATGAGATATTTTGAAACAAATGTTATAGTTCGAGAGTAACAGGTACAGTTTATAAATTCAGTTAGTATACTGATACTAGTGACACAATTTAAGGAGAATTTGTAAAATTTTTCCTCATTTAAAATTCACCAAGTGGTTTATATAATGCGAACAGATAGGTGAACCCAAATTGATCAGTGAGCCCAATAGAATAGGCCCACTCTTCTTTTCCCTCCTCCTTTTCTTTTCTTTTCGTTTTCTTTCCCCTATCTCTCTTTTAAGGTTTTTTTTTTTTAGTGAATATAAATGATCTGAGAGTGGTCCTATCATTTTCAAGATTCGCAGCCCCATAGATAGGAACATTTCTCTAGGTATGACAGAGACATATCATTTATGCTAGTTTCTCTTAGTCCTACACTCGGGACCTACCATGCTGTCACCAAACTATACTTCAATAGCCGAAGTTGGAGCGGCAGCCTAGGGGGAGTCAGTGGAAATTGAACCCGTATGAATAAAGGGGAGATGCCTAGCAAAAGCTTCCCACCCCTTTTGTCATCCCATTCACCCTTGTGGGTGATTCTCTCTCTTTTAAGTTCAATGTTTGAGAATTTGTTTTATGTCTCAAAAATATGAGTTCCAATCTGTCTTTCCTCTTGTTTATCCCTTCGAGTTGGGATCTTCGCTTGTGAATTTTCAACGAAAAGCTCAATGTAGGGTTTCCTTTCTCCCTTATTCAAATTCAAGATTTTTTCTTGATTTTGTTCATATTATTGTATTTTGTAGATGATACGTGATAGAGATGCCCTCTAGGTGATTTTACCTTATTTCATAAAAGGCCAAATTTTAAGTTCTGGGGTGGTTTTGCATGTTCTTAAATACTGATTTCATTCTCGGTCTTGATAATTTTTACTTTTTGGTAAAATTGATAGGTTTTACTTGATCCTCTAATATTGAAACTACAGAGTATGTTATGGTTTCATAAGATTTTTCAAATCCTTGGTTTGCCTCTTAAAATTTAAAGGAAAACCAAACCAACTTTGTTTATTGAAGTCTTTCCTTGCATTTTCTTTAATCCTCCTATAAATCTGAGATTAACATTGGCATTACTAAGTTTAATCGCTAGTTCTTTACGATCTTAATTTCTGAATCATCATGTTTATTACTTGATTTTCCTCGTTCTCTATTTTATTCGAAATGTAATCATTCTTTAGAGTTTAGGTTATTGACCATCTTGTGTTGTGATGATGGTGGGATTTCTACATATTATAATCTCTCAGGTTGGGATTTCCTATAATTTTTTTTACATGTTAAAAGTTGACTAGTAAACACAAATAGTGATTTTTCATAAAGAAATGGAGAAATGATGTTCTCCACGAACTACTAATTCAAGTTACATATCAACTAGAGACTTGGATTGCTCAAATTAAAATCAAGGTCTAAATTTGATAGTTAGGAATTTGTAAGTAACAAAGAAGATTTTCTCTGCACTAAGATCAAATCTATTACTTATTTCAAAACTAACTTACAAGAATCTTAATCAACCCGAAACACAGCGTGTAATAGCCTACGAATAGAATTATGGTATGCCTACCTACTTTGGTGAGAAAATTGTGATTTTGAAGTAATAGAGACGTCTTAGGAATTTCCTCGTACAAGTCAACTAGTCAATCTAAGTGTAATGAAGTGTCAATGTACAAGATTGCTTTCGAGTAGAAAATAGTTCTGTTCTAAGAATTTTTCTCTAGTCTAACAATTTCTAATTGAGTGTCCTTAAAGGTTCCCTTGAAACAAAACTAAAGGTTTAGGGTGAACAATGGAGCTGTAACCTAAAAAGGGATTGAAATGGCATAGAGTAACACCGACGATTTACGCTATTGAGACTTGAGTTAAGATTTTTTGGTGTTTGGTGTTTGAGTTTGAGTTAAGATTTTTAAGTTTCAATAATAATTTTTGTTGACTTTTTTAGAAAATATAAAAAACTTTTTCAGAAAAAGACAAAAATTGAGTTGAAAAATTTGGGTTTAAGTTAAAATGCCAAACTCCCCCTTAGAGTTAGATTGACAATGTTGTGGTGTGAAAAATATTTATTTTGGCTGTATTGTCATTCAAATTAGTGTTTGGTAAATAAATTACAGAAAATAAATATAATTTTAATTTTATAATCTAAAATAAGGCTAAGAATGAAATTTTATTAATTTTAGTGTACAAATTTAAATATCATCTTCAATGGCATTACATTTACAAAATCATCTTCAAGAACATACATAAGCCACAACAATAAAATTCTCAAATATAAAAAATTGGAATAATAAAACAGAAAATAAGTTTATGATTTATTGAAGTCGTCTTTATTTTTAAAATTTTTAAACAAATGTATAAAAATAATTTTATTTGCTATAAATATAAATAAAATGGGTTGAGTGAAATTGTGTTTTATGATATTTTTGAGTAAATTTGCATATGGCTAAAGTAGCAGTACAAAAGCAACCCGAATAGCTGTTCAAATTCTATCTTTGAGGAATATTTTTCAGAATCTGTTGTGTAAAATTAGGGATCAACAAACCCCCTAATTTATTGTAAATTTATTAAGAATTTAAAAGTAGTTTTCAAAAATAATACCAAATGGGTATTTAGTGAATTATGAAAAGCAGGGCGTCTTTGTTCTACTAATTGTACCTATATAAGCATCATATGAATAGGACTCAACATACTTATTTCTAGTTTATTAAAAAAAAGAAAAAACTTATTTCTAGAGTCTTCAATTTGTTTTTAGCATGATTCTGCATTACGCTTCTCGCATATTTTTATGGCTTTTTACTGATTGATTTAATGTAGAGATTTGATTGATGTATATGCGTATCCATATATCTTCACTACTGTAAATATGTGATGAAGCCATCTGCTATCTTGCAACTTTTATTTCCAATTATATACCTTTTTATTCTTTTTGCTTTTGTTTTATTATCTGTTTGGTCTTATATACTTAGAAATGATAATTACACAACGATAACTAAAGGTAGCCGATGTGTTGCAAGTTTTATTTCCAATTATGCTCTTTCATTTTCGGAGTGCAGGTAAAAAAATCAAATGAACTTTAGGGAGTTTAAATCGGTTGATTTGTCTTAGTCAATCGTTTATATTTATGAGAATGATAAATGGATAAGACAGTGGTCTGCTATTCTGTTCATTCAAGGGAGCTTTTAACTCGGGATATAGTTGATATTATAAGCATTTTCTTTTCTCTTTTCTTCAATTCTTAAAAATGTTTATCTTTTTTTTTTCTTCCCTAAATTTAGGTAAATTACTTATAAAGAATTCTAAAATTATATCTCTTACGTTTTTTTTTTTTTCCATAGGAAAAGTTCTAATTTCATTGAGGTGACAAATCTACCACAATTGTTGTAAAAAATAAACACATGATAAAAATATACAAAAGTACAGTTCAAAGGCAAATTTTGAAATCAAAAGTTGTCATTGAGCTAATCAACTCGGAGGTCCAATATTTTTGTTGTAAATAATTGTTGCTTCAAAACAAAAACATTTTATAACATATTCTTCTTATTAATGTATTTTATAAACAAAAGTTTATATCTAAAAAGTGCTAGTTGAACAAAACTTGGTTATATTTGATATCCTTACTGATTAACTAGCACTTCTTAAATATAAACTTACCTCTTTAATTATATTTTCTTTAAAAAATATTATTATGAGATATCCTATATTCTTAGGTTTCATAATCCAAAAAAGTGGTGAAACTTTACATAAAGAAAATTTAACTCTCGGAAAAAAAAAAAAAAAAACAATTTTAAACATTAACTTAGTTGACACAACTAGCACGTTTCGGCAACGTTTAAGATGCGAATGTGGAAGCGTGCAAGTAATGGATGGTTGACAAATGTAAGTTGAAAGGAAGGTTGTACCTGAAAACTCAGTGTATTTCAGATATATTTGGCTTTATATTCAGAGGGTTTATACATTTTTTTACTCAAAATGAGGGCAGAATGGTAAATGTGATCATAATAAAAAATTTGAAGAATGTATTTTTAAATATATTTGGACGTGAATGTGAAATAAAGATGATAGAATTGTAAATTTATGTGAATGAAAATGTGAATTATAGTTCAATTAAAATTTGAGGGTCCGTTTGATAAATGAGTTTGAGCTGAAAATTTTAAGTTTGAGTTGAAAATTTTTATTAACTTTTTAGAAAAGACAAAATTTTTTTCAAAAAAAGATAAAAACTTTTCAGAAAAAGATAAAAACTGAGATGAAAATTTTGAGTTTAAACTCAAGAGCCAAACGAGTTCGGAGTTATTGAAATTGCTTTAGTTATCTGGATGGGGAAAATTGCAACCTACTGGGTGGGAAAAGTGTAGATGGAGAGAAAAGTAGAGATTTCATGTTAGTCAAGCTCATAAGGGTGGATATGTAAGTTAAAGGGAATGCGAAGCGCGGTAGATTATGTGTGAGTGCTTGGAATTACATTGGTATTCCTAGACTAGATGAATCGCAAATATAGGAGACGTAAAGTATGATAGGACTCATATTTGATCGATTTCATGTTAGTCAAACTATTACTTTTAAGGATTTAATTAAAATACGAATGATTGAAATTGCATTAGTATTTATGGGCAGACCAAATTGCAATTCTGGGAGTGAACAAGTGTGACTGAAGAGATTTAATAGATTTCATGTTAGTTAACATCATAGGGGGTGTGTATGTACGTTAAAGGGAATGTGAAACATAATAGAGAAAAAGTGGATATTTAAAATTGCATTAATATTCCTAGATGGGGTGAATTTTTTTATTTTATATTAATTTAAAGCACCTTTTGGCCTACATCTAATCGTGTAGTGGGTGTCAGAACTCGTTTTTAAGATGCCCTTATTTTCTCCTTTCAAATCTGGTAGCTCATTTCAGATCCAAAAGTTACAAATCAGTTGCTGAATTTTCATGTGTATAAGACCAATCTGATACACATGAAAAATGTTATTAAAAACCAAAGCTCATGAATCATGGTTCTAAGAAGCGTATTTCGAAAAAAGGATTCAGTCTCGAATTGAGATAATTTGAGCATAGTGCATGAAATTTCAAATGTTATCTAAAGAAAGAAAATTAGATAGTAGCTTTTGATTGACCGCCTAGTTAAATATTGGAAAAATAAATTAAATAATCACTTTTTTTTTTCATTTGTTGATTAATCTGATATAAATTTCTATTTTTAGTCAACATAACACAAATTATAGTTCGTTTGCGTTTAATATTATGTCATGTTAGTGTAGTGTTTATTTTTTTACCATGTTAGTGTGATGATTTTTAAATTAATATCATTTAGGTATGGAGATATAATCTTTAAGAGCAAAATCCGAAACCGATTAGGCTATTCCGCATTGTGGATGATAAGGCTTTGCACTTGATTTACTTGTCGGTATTATTAGAGTATTTAAAATATGTCGTATAGTTTCATTTTATTTTCAGCATTAATTTGATATCCTAGTGTCTAATAGATTTAGAAAATACCTAGTATTTTGTGGACTATCGAGACATTAGATGCCACATCACTTTTTTAAATCCTTTCTCCAACTTCTTTTCTTGCCCTTTTCCACTCAACTATAGTCTCCTTTAGTCATGCCCTTAAACTAAGGGTGTGACAGAAATTTATTATTGAATTAAAATGTCATAAATATAATCTAATATCTTGTCTTAAGGTACTAATTCCAACATAATGTGCTTGGCATGATAACTCATGCAATTCACAACACTCTTCTACAAACTTTTAAGCCACAAGATTACACTTGGTGTCTGAACAACTGTTGGAGTATAGCCAATCTATATATACACACACACACACACTTGTATTACATATATAGCAATAAACACAAGGGTCTACGTGGTTTCGAATTAGTAAAACCTGGTTAGTCATAAAGGTAGTAGATTCTATCATTGAAAGTAACATATAATTGTCTACTTAATACTAAAACAAAGAAAGCACATATTTATTAAAAAAAAAAAAAAGAAGTGCATATTCTCAAAAAAAAAAAAAAAAAAAAAAGAAAGAAAGAAAGAAGAAAAGAATGTAATATGTGCATTTCCAGTTTAGTTTAGTTTAGTGTTTGTGTGTGTGTGTGTGTTATTTGTGGTGATTGTTACTCCTATTCTTTAATAATCTACTAGTTGACATTCCAAGTCATGTTTGATGCTTAAGTATCGTTGGATTCCCCTTTTATCACCATTACAATGAACAGAGTTAAACCCAATAACAAATACCAAAATAAAATTAAAAAAAAAAACAAACAAACAAATAAAGATAATCTAATTCTATGTCGTTGTAAATCATGGAGATTCCTTGCTTTAATTTACGAGTGCTTTTCTCCGTCACGATTGGAGGGAAAACTTTGCCAACCAATATTCCGTTGATTCCACGCTACTCTGGTAAGAATAGTTATTCCTTTTTTATTTAGCAAGAAAAAAGAAAAGCATTCCTTTTGGGCGAAAAGCTTTTTTTTTACCCCCCTTAACTATTATTGTTTTTATTTGTATAAAAAATATAAACAGGAAAAAAATCGGTAAATATAAAGTTTTTAACCCTTATTTAAATAAATAATCAAAAATTTCTTTATCTAAGAAATAATACATTTTAATATTAATCAATAATTAATCGATCGTTTTTAAAATGTTTGGTGATTTTGTTAATTTTACGAAACTTTAGACTATATTTAAAAAAAAAAAATTCTTACAAAATACTATTTGTCCACGTATCCGAATAAACTATAGCTTAAATTATTATAAGCGACGGAGCCTAAACTTATATTTGGTAAGAAGGAAAGAAAACAAGAGGAAAAATGAAAAATTTAAGTGAAAAAAAAAAGGGGGTGAGAAGAAAGATTTAGTTTTTCCTTTATGTTGTTTGATATCACAGAAGGCGAGAGAAGAAAAGGTTATGTAATTATTATTTTGTTTATTTATATATATTATTATACTTTAAAAGTAAGGATAAAATGAGTAATTTTTGTAGTTATTAGGTTGATTTTACTTCTCTTCTCACTTTTGAAGGAAATAAAAAAGTGGATTACACTACAATCTTATTCCCTTCTCTTTTTCTTTCCCTTTCTTACTAAACAACTAACTACATTAACTTCCTTCTACTTTTTCCTCATCCCACTTCCTTCCTTTCTCTTTTCCACCCTAGCATATGTCTTTTTCGAAATTTTTTTTTTAGCTTTTTAACAATATGGGCAAGTCATGTGAGGAACAGTAATAGGACATCAGATCACAAATTATAGGAACACATCATATATACGTACACAAAGAAATAATGCTATTAAATAGTGCTAACAAGATGATCAATAATTTTTTAAAAGAGAAAAAATGCCTCACACCGACAAAAGAATGAACATATTAATTTAAAATAGTGCCAAGTTAAAAAAAAAATACGTTTTTTTTATTTGACTTAATGCACACAAATGGGACGTTTAAACACAAAATTAATTACGAAAAAGATTAAAAAAAAAAAAAAAAACCTCCTCATAATCCAAGTAGCTTTCCATATGCAATTCACTGAAGAAGGCAAAGATCTGATCACAGACCCTAGCTATGTTTCTTAGATGCAGAAAAAAATCAATGGAAAGTACATGGTGACCACAAATAAAAAAAAAAACTCTTATAAATACATGTGTATATACACATGCCTAAACTTTCGTATTCGACAACCCCTTTTTGTCGGACACATATGGTGAGATGTTGGGGACCGTTAGATGTAAAAATAAACGGTGATGATAAATATGTAAAAATAAACGGTGATAATAAAGAAAAAGGTAGACATGGATACAACGATTCGGGTTATACAATATATCTCTTTCTCTCTTTTGTCGGACAGGTATGATTGCCAAATAAGAAAATTATCCCTATATATGTCTATAGATAGAGAGAGATGATAGTTAACGTATGTAAGACTTACATTTTGTCTTAAAAGAAATTTTAAACAAAAATAGATGAAAAATGAGAGATATAAAAAATCCAGCGCAAGTAAGGTTGGCCCAAATTTAGTACCAAACAGGCAACAGCAGACAAAAAATGGAGCCCATAGATAATATCTCTCACCCACCATTCCATTCCCATCTCACATTGAGCAAGGAACTTTTTTTTAGTAAATAAATACATTGTACAAGGTCAAAAACTTAAATGAGCACATATCTTTTATCAGTAAAAGCTTGCTCATAACATATAAAAATAAAGGAAAATCTAATGTAATAACAATTTTAATATAGATACACATGTATATAACAATAAAAAAATAATTTAGTAAATATAATCATAAATTTCCTATTCAACAATCGTACTAGATCCAGCGTGTATAACAATTTATATATAACATAATTTCTTTATATTTATCGTGATATATTTTGAAATTCTTATTACAAATATCAAATATCAACAAACAAATGTTATATGTTAACGATTTATGATAAGTTCACGCTCTGAATCAGCATCATTATAAAAATAAAAAGAACCGGATGCATACTATCTGACTTGAAGAGCTCAAAATCATCAAAATCAATGTCGAGTTTGAAATGCTATTGAAGAGGCATACTACACCTCTACTCTTATTTGGGAATGAAATGCTGTTTTGTGAAGGACGAAAGACGAACACAACTAATTCCTCTTATTTGGGAATGAAATGCTGTTTTGTGAAGGACGAAAGACGAACACAACTAATTCTTAGCTAAGGGGGTGTTTGGTGAATGAGTTGAGTTTGAGTTGAGTTGAGATTTTTAAGTTTGAATAGTAATTTTTGTTGACTTTTTCAGAAAAGACAAAAAAAATTTTCAAAAAAAGATAAAAAATATGATGAAAAAAATACAGTTTAATTTAAGTTGAGTGGTGATGCCAAACAAAGTATAAATTAAAATAATAATAATAATAATAAATAAATAGAAAAAGAAAAGAAAAAAAATAATGGAGAGAAGTCGAGAAAATCCAAAGTAGAAATGTGTCGGTGCATGGCCGAATGGCAAAGTGAATCCAATAAAGTAGACAACAGGAAACACCCCTCAACACCTCAACGGTCCAATCTGCAAAACCAATGATTCTCTTCCGTGACGGCCCTTCTGTCTTTTTGTGGCTTTTTGCTTCCCATCAAAATCTCACCGTCACATTAAAAAAACAATAAAAAAACACACCTGTTCAATCTGTGATTTAACATTTCCATTTTTTTTTTTACAGACAAAAAATCTTCTAACAAAGAAATGAAAAAAATACTAATAATAAATTGATAGAAAATCACATGCACACACTTTATTGTGTGTGTGTGTGTTTTTTTTTTTTTGAACTTTATTTAATTTATTTATTTTTGCTTATCTTTGTTAAGGACCCTCCTGAAAAGGACACGCTCTTCCATAATTATGTAGAGGGATGCGACCAGGTGTCAAGCTCAGAGCTTAGCCTTTCACTCTCTCTCTCCTTTTCTTTTTCTCTCTCTTTCCTTGATGATAATAATTATGGCTGCCCGGCCTTGCCTTCCTTGCTGCTAGCTGTTTCTTCTCCTTCCGTAGCTCTTCTGGCTCTCTTAAAGGCTCTTTAGGCTTTCTGGGCAACCCAAGAACACAAAAAAAGAAAAAAGAAAAAAGAAAAAAATCATTTCTCTGTTCAGATCTTGAGGCTGAGCTGAGCTGAGATTAAGATGATGGTGATGAGGCTGAGGCTGAGGCTGAGCTTTCATAAGTACAGAGCTCTTGTTGGACTCTTGGTGCTGCTTTTTCCAGTTTTCTTCCCCGCTTTGTTCGCCCCATTGAGCCATGCTTCTCCTTCCACTTTCTCGGTATTTTTTTTTTCCTGTACTTGTTGATGTTGATAAAAACTGGGTTTTGTTTATTTATTGATTTATTTGTTCTGTTGATAATAAGAAAAAAGAGAGGAAATTTTTGGTTGTGTAATTGGTGGTTTGAGTTTATGTTACTAGAATGTGGGCGTTCATTGTGGTGATTTTGGTGGAAGTTTGTAACTTTAGTAGGTTGATACGTAGAAGAATTTCGGAACCTAGGAGTTATAGGTACGGAGATGATATGAGCTTTTTGTTAGTATTACGTTATCTAGAGATCAACCATTTAATTATTGACTAAAGCACAGCCGACAGTTTCAATTAACATCTAAGGAGATTTGATCTTCTAGAACCTTCTAATATTTTCTGACGGTGTTGTTGGAGAGTTTTGTTTTAGGTCTTTTGTAATTGTGCTGTTAAAAAAAAAAAAAATTGCTATTATGGTTGAGGCTTTCAGTTTTTTCAATTGTGACCAATGAACTGTGGATCAAAAAAAGGTTATTACAGGACATTTTCAGTGAATGAAGTTAGGTTAGAAAGTCTGGGCCACTAGTGAAGTATTGGTTTTTATTATCTGAGGCTTGTCCTTTTGGATATTAGTCGATACCCTTCGGATTAGGCAAGATAAAAAGGACCCTCAAGAAGGGGTCACTGGTGGATAGCATAAAAGCCAAGGGTTCATGGGCAAAAGAAGGTAAAGTGGTTATGGCTTGGTGTCACGGAGGCTTACCTTTACTTTCGCTGTTTGGAAATATGTTTTAGGCCACTTGCACTCAGTGGAAAGCACATTGCAACTCTTGTGTCTAAGCAGTTTGCTAATTACTTTGCGTTGTTGTCGTCTGTAAGAATTTTCTGCACGTAGATTAATTTTAACTTCTCTATTTTTAATGAGCTTTCAGGAATGGAATGTTCCAAAACCGAGGCACTCGCAGCTGCTGAAGAGTGCGCTGCAAGCCAAAATTGTAAGAGTAGATTGCAAACAATATGTGTTACTTCCTGAAATTTGATTGTGGTTTGTATTAATTTTTTTCGCCCTTACAGTCCAATACACAGCAATCAGAACTCTGGACTCCATCGGGTGACCAAGGATGGAAGCAATGTGTTGAATCTTCAATTGTCCCTAGTGAGTAATTACAAAAATACAACTCATAAACTGTGCTATTCAATATCTTCGTATTCTTGCGTAGCTCTAAGAGTGGTGTCGTGGAACTAATGTGTTTGCTTTGTCATGTTTTTTTTTTCTTTGCCATCTATAGCTTTGCCAGAGAAATCCACGGGATATATTCAGGTTTTTCTTGATGGAGGGTTGAACCAGCAGAGAATGGGGGTAGGAACTTAAATCTTTAAGATGCTAGAAGATCAACAGTTTTTTATCCATCAAGATTAAACCGTAATACGCAAAATTTTTTACGCTATTTTCATTCTTTTTTTCTTAGATATGTGATGCAGTTGCTGTTGCGAAAATACTGAATGCAACGCTTGTGATTCCATATCTGGAGGTAAATCCTGTGTGGCAGGATTCAAGGTACTTAATAAAGCTAGTCTTTCGACTTCCGTCTTTCGTTTTTATTTTTTTGTGATTTATATTTGCTCTCCATCTTTTTGATTCTGAGGAGATGTCCATGTAAAACCATGTTCATTCTTTCTTTGCAGCTCCTTTATGGACATATTTGATGTCGACCACTTTGTTGATGTGTTGAAGGATGATATTTCTATAGTTAAAGAGCTTCCTTTTGAGTATTCGTGGAGCACACGGGAGTTCTATGCCATTGCCATCCGAACAACCCGAATCAAAACAGCACCCGTTCATGCTTCAGCAAGCTGGTACCTGGAGAATGTGTTGCCTGTACTACAGAGGTCAGTGGTTAACTACCTTTGGTTTTGGTTCATCTGAATTTGGTTTTGGCCCAATATTATCCTCTTTCAGCACAGCTATTTAATGGCTAGAAGTTTTATCTTGAGACTTTACGATATATCAAGAATCCTCAGCATGTTGTTTATGTTTCAGTTATGGTATTGCTGCAATTGCTCCATTCTCTCACCGTCTGGCATTTGACAACTTGCCTATGGACATCCAACGGTTACGTTGTAAAGTCAACTTCCATGCATTAGCTTTTGTTCCTCATGTTAGAGCACTAGGTGATGCTCTTATCAGCCGACTCCGATATCCTGCTGAGACGAGAACCACACTTGGCACCAATTATCTACGGGAGACCACAGACAGACGGCGGGCAGGGAAATTTGTTGCGTTGCACCTAAGGTTTGATAAGGTATACCCCACTCAAGTAACTGATTCGTGCAACTTTGTAGGTTTGTTGGTGATTATTAATTATCGGATTTCAAGAAGCTTTTCCTGCTTATATTAGATTTTAGAAAGATTCTGTAGTCCATATATGATTAAGGAATCACACCACCTGCTCCCCTTATAAGATTCTCGCTACTAAGGTGGGACTCCTGGAGTGCTAGCCGACCCACTAATTCCTATAGACAACCATAGTTAATCTTTTTTCCTCTGCAGGATATGGCAGCCCATTCAGCCTGTGATTTTGGTGGTGGAAAAGCTGAAAAATTAGCTCTTGCAAAGTACCGACAAGCTATTTGGCAGGGAAGGGTCCTTAACTCTCAATTCACTGATGAAGAGTTGAGGAATCAGGGACGCTGCCCATTGACTCCAGAAGAGATTGGAATTCTTTTAGCAGCTTTGGGTTTCGACAATAGTACTCGTCTATATCTTGCTTCCCACAAGGTTGGAATATTACTTCTGTTCATCTCACTAGTACTCATCCTTTTGGCTTCATGTTGACAACTCTTCATTTTGGAACCTTAATTTATGCTTTGGCTTTCGTTCCTAGAGTTTTTAATTTGTGAAATCATCCTGGTCTCTAGGTGTATGGCGGGGAAGCAAGGATTTCAACTTTGAGACTATTGTTTCCATTTATGGAAGACAAGAAGAGCCTTGCTTCTGTAGAAGAACTGTCCCAGATTAAAGGAAAGGCTTCTCTTTTAGCGGCTGTAGACTACTATGTCAGTATGCACAGTGACATCTTTATTTCTGCTTCTCCCGGAAACATGCACAATGCCATGGTAAGCACTTCTAATATGCTCTCCACAATCACAAACACTTGCACCGAATTCATCTTCTAGTAATTGAACTGCACTAGTTGGAAACCATCTCGACTTTGCTTGCCCATATAATCGATACTCCTCATTCATAAGGTAAATCACATAATTTACTCACTTAAACAGACTTTACACTTTGGAAGTCTGTTAAAAGTTAACAGGAAAACTAATTTGGGCCACCTCCAATGCAAAGGAAAATGCCAAATACCATCATTAGTTAAAAAAAAGTATAAAATGGCATATTTGGTATGTTGTTCAATTGTATATTCCTATGCATAATGCTATTTTAAGCTTTAAAACTTAGAAAGGACAAATTATTTTTTGTTTTTAAATAACTAAAGAATGACACTGTTGTAATATTCAGTGAAAAGGGCAACACATCAACCAATAAGAAACAAATGTCAAAATTTGGCATACGAACTACTTGTGCTGAGTTGACAACAAGTGTAACATTGCACTGGATTTCGATTTCCTAGTGCAAATGCTAAATTTTAACGCTGGAGTAGAAATGTGGCATTGCGTTGGAGATGTTCTAAAAAATATTATCATCGTTTTCTGCCATCTTGGTGAAGTAGTCAAATGGGTTTGGGGGATTTATGTAAAAAAAATAAGGCCAAAAAGTAGGGACTTACTGTTATTTGTCGAACAGGTTGGACATCGAACATACAATAACTTGAACACCATCAGGCCAAACATGGCATTGATGGGTCAACTGTTCTTGAATAAAAGCATCAGTTGGTCAGAATTTCAGCAGGAGGTCATTGAGGGTCACCAGAGCAGGCAAGGGCAGATCCGATTAAGAAAGCCGAAACAGTCCATTTACACTTACCCTTCTCCCGATTGCATGTGCCAAGCTTAAGGAAGGAGAAGATCACACAAATGGAGATATTTGCTCAAAGTTGCCCCCCGGAGGCTAGCTTTCTGTATCTGAAATTAATATATATTTGTTACCACATGTAGTAGTACTTTTGTTGCTTGTATTGTTTGATAAATATATAAATAAGCCTCATTTCTCTCTCTCTCGTTCTTAGAAACTAGACAGGTGCTTCTAGATGATGATGCTTTGTGGGATGTTCGATCGGAACACAATTTAGGGCATTTGGATTGTATTCGTTGATGTCTCTCGACTGTGGTTGGGAACAACATTTGTTTGTCTGTAATTGTTATACGATGGAACAATGTTGTGATACTAAATAAATCAGTGGTTCATGGATGTATTGTTTCCTAATTTTGTTTGTGTTATTTATATTTTTGGACTTAAAGTCAAGAGATTCGAACTATTCACTGTGAGGTGGAGTTAGATATAGAATTACTGTTAGATTATATCTGCAATTACTTGTATGTTGTTTATATTGAAGAAATCAACCTCTTGTCAAAATGGCATGGACTTCATGTGTGTTGTCACATGATTTGTGCATGTTGTTGGCTTCACGAGATCTAGTTAGCGTTCCACTGTGGACCTCATGCTGGTGAGGAAAAAATATTGTTTAGAGTGAAAAAAAGTGTAAAATCTTAAATATATACGTAAAAAAAATTATATCAATATGGATATTATTTCATTTATCTTGAAATTCTATGTGATTTAAAATTTTTTTTTATCTCATTTGAACTTAAAATAACAAAATTATAAATGTTTAAAATTGGAGTTTACAGTAGATATTGAGAAATGTGAATAGTTTTATAATAGATATCGAGAAATGTAAATAATGAAAAGTAATTCTTGTATCGTCTCTCTCACTCCATTCTAATTCCTTTTTGCTTGGGTTTTTTTTTTCCTTTTTATTTCTTTTTGTAAATGTGTTTGGTAAGAGATTAAATCTAGTGAGATAGTACTCATCTTCTGAAAATTTGGATATTGGAAAACTTCTGTTTCGGATTTTTTAACCAAAAAAAACTCGAACTTCTTATTTTTCATACTCGACGAAAAATAGGCTGGGTTTGTTCCATGAAAACTAATGTGATTTTTTTACAGAGAGATTTTGACCATTGGTGATCTAGAGATAACTTACACGACATCTGAAAAATATTACGAAAATAATCTTTTCATCCAAAATATAAATGAAAAAGCTCATTAAAAAAAAATCCTTTTATGTGTGGTCATTCATTATCAACAGACGAGAAAAAAAATGAAGTGACTTCCTTTCTAGGAGGACACGTAGACCTGTGTGAAAACTCACTCGGGACATAAAACATCCCTCTTTTTCATTTACTAGTTGTGAGTTCTGTGCGGAACGTGCCATGCACAATTAAGGGGGGAAAAAAAGAGTGAATCATATAAAAAATAGTCGAATGTGTTATATAAAAAAAAATTTATACAGGGATACATTTGAGAAAAATAATGTCAATTAAGGTTAAAAAATGAAAAAAAGATGAAAGAGTGAAAAAAAAAAAGGAAAAAGGAAAAGAAAAAAAAAAAGGAAAAGAAGATGCCACATATCAGGTAAGTAAGGTAACACTTTACATTTTTAATATAGTAAAATAAAATAACATAAAATAAAATAAAATAAAGATGATAAAAAAAGGGGGGAAGAAAAAAAGGAAAGCCCAAAAAAACCATATGTTCACACTTGTTGTAATCAAGAGCAATAATTTATCATAAATCAACAATTTATGATAATAGCCTCTTTGCTGTAATTTCTCTGTTTCAAATGTAATAGTGATCGTGTCATTTCTCAAAGGCTCTTAATCAACCGTGAAAAATTATCATAAAGAGAACTAAGGATATTATTAAAGTTTACCCACCTTTTTCATCCCAGTTTCTAATCTTTTATTTTAGCCAAAAACCAGAAACGTAAGGATAAAAAAATTCTACGAATGTAGTTGTCCATCAAATCTCATCTCCGTTTTAGCATTTCAAAGCTGAAAGAGTAAACTTTCTGTCTTTAGGCTCTAAGCTTTGGTTTGAGAGAAGTGAAAGTGCCATCAATAAACACACATTTTCGCTTGAACGCTACATGATTTAAAGAAAGAAAATGTGACCTCAAGTCTTGGTACCTCTATGAAATGGAGCAGCTATAAATGATCTTCAGTATGAAAATAAAATTTTAACAATTAAATCGGTTCTGGTAAAAGTTTACATTTCTGTTAACTCGGTTCTGGTAAAAGTTTACATTTCTGTTTCAAGCATGTTGGTCAATATGAAGCAGACCAACAAATGCTAGACGATAGATAAAGCTCAAATTTATCAGAAATGCTAAGTATGGTGGTGTGATCATGTACAGTGTATGTTGCAGCGTGAAAAGCAAACCTCCATGGAGAGTTCTTGGACGAGAGTTAGCGGGCATTAAAAAAGCTGGGAAAACTGAATCCATCTTTCTAAATGGCATCACTGATCAACAGAAGTTGAGCTTGGAGAAGGTGGGATATGACCATCTTTCTTATCCTTGTCGGGTGTAGGAGACCCTTGTCCATTGCAGCGTGTAGCCAATTCTGTAACCTCTGCATGTGATGGAGGTGAATACATGTCCTCCTCAATAGGAAGTGTTCTCTTTGATCCTTCCAATGCAACACCAAGTACTATGTTCTCTTCCAGCACAGGCTTTGACATCGGCGGCTTTGGAACTGGCAATCGTTCACTTTCTGGTTTCGCCTGAGAAGCAGTTGAAAATCCCCCAGATTTCTCGGCACCGGTTTCTGATGCTGAAGATGTGGAATTGTTAGTATTCTTCTGATTCCCCACACTCTTAGGCTGCTTGCTATTTGGATTCTTTAGAGTTGAAGTATCCAATAATGTGCCAACTGCTCCATTGTCAGATTCAGAATCCGCTTCTGTGACTTTAGAATCCGTCTTGGAGGCTGATTTAGCCGCTACCTTGTCACTTATTTTGGGATCAGCGGCAGAAGCCGTTGCAGCTTTGGCATCAGAATTTCTTGCAACTCCGGCCTTGGCATCGCCTTTGTTGTCAGATGTTGGTGTTTCTTTTGTCTTGGAGTCTGATGCTGGTGCTGCTCCAACCTTAGCATCCACCTTGCTATCAGATGATGGCCGTGCTGTCTTTCCATCTCGCTCTCCATTTGGGCGTGCACCACGGTTTTTTGTTTTATCTTCTCCATTAATTTTGTATGAGGGCTCAATCAGTAACAACGGACGATTAGAAACTCCACGACTGTATATCGAATCTGCAAATGGCACATTTTCCAAGTCGGCATCACTATATATTTTCTGAACTGTACGAATTGGCGTTGCAAGTCTGGCCCGGTGATGGCTGATGACTCTAAGAAGATCCAACAGTATAGCTTCCTGTTCAATTAGCACACTTCAAGTGAGCTTAATCTTCAATGGTAATTATTACAAGGTCGGGTCATAAAATACATGACGAAGTTCCTTTAGACTGAACTTCCATGATACTGAACTTCCCTGCTAAAAATTAAAACAGAAAGAATGGAAACCAAATTTTTATAATCACTGGATTCTTTCAGACAAATCTATAGCTTAAACGAAGATGCTTTAAATTTACTATTATGACCATACTGTCGTCTTAAGTTTACACTTTAACCACGTCTCATACTCCAACTACCCAAAATAAATAAAAAAATGTGCACAGATTGCAATCCCCTTTTAACATTTTCTCAACAAAATTTTTTAACAGGGCTCCTAAAGATTTCATATTTTTTGGGCCTTATCGCATAAGCATCCCTCAACTCATAGTTTTCTTTAACTACTTTGAAGGTACACCAAATTTTCTGGAATAAAATTATCTTACCTTGACACATAGATACTCTTCAAAATGTGAGGTCTTCACGAAGCAGGAGACTAAGATCTGAAACATGCAAGAGACAAGTATCATATACAATATACACAGACACGCGTATATATCCTCTTCATCAACAGACTGATATTGTTGCACATGGGTGTGTGTCTACCAACGAAGGCAATTTGTGACAGCCTTGCATCAGCATGTATGTTCACCAAATGAAACCAGAAACCAAAAGAATAGACGAAAGCAAAATAAAACGGATTTTCCTATGAATGCCAACATGTTTCAACAATGTTACAGGACGTATGGAATTATTAGTTACTATGAATGTTGGCACTAACCGAAAGAGCCTGATTTTCAGGATTAACATTTTCTAGAAATACTCTTCGATGCAATCTCTGCTGCTCAACTTGAGGATTCTTTGCCAAGACTTTGCGCATATCAGCAACAATATTCTGCACATTAAAAAGATAATCAATCATTTATCACTAGATTATTCAAGCCCAAAGAAATAATTAAAAAAATTGTGAAAGAGATATCCCAGGTAAATGTGTACAGCAGAAATGCAAAATCTTTGAAGCCGTAAATATCTAATCAACTCTCACATTTATCTTATGGACGTCCAAGTGACTAATGGCAAGGTGTGTTTTGATACGCCAGTGAGTCTTTTGGCTGATATTTCTAACGACATTCACTGTGAATTTGTGGTTTGGAATATGAACTGCTTCACGATCTTCACCTCTAACAATTGTTGGTGACCACCATCCCACGTGCTGTAGTCAACAGAACATGAAAATGACAAGTTAAATTTTAACTCGTATTTGCATCAAGTTCTTCAGAGTTTAGTTTCTAAAGATACAAACCTCAACAGTACCAGAAACCTCATATCCTTCAATCTTTGTTTGAATCCATTCGTTGACAACAAAAGGCCGAGTTGCATGAATCATTGCACTTGAAAGGAAATTTGTAAATATCTAGTTACAACCAAAAAAAGAACATTAAAATTTGAGGAAAAGGTAGATAAAACTTGTTTATGAAAACAGAATTAAAGTTGCACCTCACGACCAGCAAGTGTCAACAATACTGTCCCAAGACCACCAGCAGTAACCCATTTCTGGGTGGAGAAACCCAGCAACTCCATGAACAATGAAAATGCAGCAATCCAGACAGCAGAGTATACAGCTTTGCCTGCAAAGTTGAATCCCATCTGCCCAGGACAAAACAAAGTCTTATTCAAAAAGACACATAGAATCCCCGATAATTAATGGAGAAGAGTGAGATAGATATGACAGGACATCATTATGAAAATACAATGAATCACAATGATAAACAATGATATAGATAAGAATTGAACAGCATATACATCAACCATGCAGAGCACTTACGAAAGCATTTTAAAACCAGTTGAAGATCAACAGGATTCAAATTCTCACCAATGTATCGTATATTTTCTGTTTAGAACAAATTGTTAATTATTTTAGAGGTTGTGAAAGGATTGAATGACACTAGCGTAAACTATTAGCACTTACACCATGAATTTCTTATTCTTTTGAGAAACAATTCTTTGATATATTTATTTTAAAACCATTGCCTAGACAACATAAATAACAACATTGAAACTTCTTGAAACTTTGAAAACACCATCTGCATAAGTAGCTTAAATTTAATGGTCAGTTCAACAAATAATGAACCACATATAGAACAAATTCATGATGCATAACAGACAAATGTAACAGTGATGTCGTTTGACCATTTATAATACAATCAAATAGGATTTTAGGGTAGCACCAAACGTACATTTCTTGTATCAGTAGTGTCATTGGTCTCCATGAAGAACTTCTGCGCTTGTTGAATAACACTGCATGAAAATGGTACAGCTAACTTGTCAGCCTCAGGGAAGCAACTATAAACTATTAACAGGTTATCTTTACCCAAAAAAAAAAAAAAATGATTAACAGGGCTTTAACTCAAGCAAAAATGAATTATAAGATGATAGAATATATCGTAAAGATAGAAATTGACAGGTTGAATAGTAAAAAAAGAAGTGCTTGAATACTACAGTGTTTAAGTTGTAACTAAGGTGGCCGCCAGCAACACAATATTTTAGCACGTCCACAAAGACTCCAAAACTGGCTGACACAAACTTCCTCATTGATAGAGAATCAAATATAGAGGAATGAGGATAAGGTATCCTCAAGAAACAAAAATTAAACAGAGAAAAACACAAAAACATTAAGAGCAAAAGAGAAACAAAAACAAAAAATGAACAGGCAATTACATCCTACCGATTAAGAACAATCTAGAGAGCAGAAATGAGTAAGATGAAAGCGGAAAACAGGCTGACCTTGATAGACAATAGGCAAAGGCCAGCACAGTTGATAATGATCTCACAAAGTTCAGAAGCCTTTGTTTAACAACCTGACCAGCTTCTGTAGGTAGGACAATTGGATCCAATGTTCTGCAATAACAGTGCTTCGATTAGCAAACTAAACCACAGAAGCGACATGGCAATTTTAACTAAAATGCATGCTCTTGTTTTTCTTTTTTCTTTTCCCTTTTTTTTTAACTGATTCTTTTTTTCGTTTTTTGGAACAGTTTGATCATCAGGGATCTCCACCCACCAATGCTCACTCTCTTAGGGGCACAGATGGTGATGCCTAAAACAGTTTCTGAGTTTTTAAATTGAAAGTGAAGTTTTGGTTTCCAACTATTCTATTCACGTGGACCATTTGATGAAAAACATAGTAACTTTTTCCTAGTGTTGAGCCTTTTTTATTTTTGCCTTGATTAAACTTCGTGAACTTTCCAAAGTTTCTCCCTTCTTTTCCTATTGGTAGAGAATGGAGAGCGAAATGTCATGTAGACTTTCCATTTACTTCAGTCGTTCTCTTCTTTTCTATGAATCTCTTATTTAAAATGAAAAAAAAAAAAAAAAAAGAACGATGAAAGAGACACCTGCAGATGAGTATTGCTGCCACCCATAGCAGCAAAGGTTGGATATATGACGTCACAATGTGATATGTGTTACTCTTTTTCCAATTACTATCGCTCTTCTGCAGGATGTCATGTCAAGTTAGAGAGGATAAAGGGTCCATAATCATCTTAGAAATAATTACAGATGGCAATTTTGTGGAATAAAGTACAAAGAAATGAAAAATAACTGGGAAAAAAAAGGAAAGTAAAAAATAACTGGGAAAAAAATAAAAGGAAAGAAAAAGAAGTGACAAACTATAAATAACTGAGAAGAAGAAGAAGAAGTGACACGTACACGAGATATCAGGTTTCTAGTCAGACGCACAAGTGGCACAAGGCCCCAAGCAGCAAAAATAGTGATGCTAACAGCTACGGCCAACTTGGGCAGTGGAGGACTATCTTGTAAAAAATTAAATGACCTGCATAACAAATTCACCAAAGTAAGAACATGCAAAATGAAACACGAACTACTAAAGCTGACACCAACTGGTCTCATACACTCATAGAAAGCAGAATAACCAATTTTCAATTTTTTTTTCTTCAACAATTGACTACAAAGCAATATCAACATGATCACAAAAGGATTTATGAAATCAAGATAACATTAATAGGTAATTTCTTTACATCTGAAAAATCTATGATAAAGTTCTATGACTGATCATCTCGGATATAAATCTACAGCAGTAAATTAGAATAAATCAATTCCGAGCAGAAAAGAACAGGAATAGGGACCATGAAATCACACATATGGCAGAACACAATCCAGATATATCACGACAGACAGGTATAAATTACACAGGGTATATGTTCAGTTGTCAAGGAGTTTTCACTGAAAACTTAGCAACATAGAAATATCATATATTAATATATTAGAAAATCAGTTGTCATGGAGTTTTCACCGACTAATTAGCAATATTGAAAAATAATGTGTCAATGCATCAGAAGTTAGGATAATATTTGCAACGTGTTAGAACTTAAATGTCCAAAAAAATATATGAAATCAGAATGCAAAAATGAAGTTGGTGGACTTAAAATGGATACAAATATGCACAAGGTACCGCCATGCGACCATGGAAACAAAGTGGAGGACTGAAAGTAGAGAAGAAAAGAAAGAAACATAAAAAAACGAAAAAAAAAAAAAAAAAAAAAAAGAAGAAGAAGAAGAAGCTTTTTCATGATTCATACATATAGATTAAATTACCTGGTTAGTGCCACGGCAGCTGTCTTTAACCTGGGGAGTTCCAATGGCTGTCCTGGTGATATAAGAGAATGGCACCTAAATGCATTGTGTCTGAAGGGTAAAGTATGCCTAGGCTTGTACAGAATGTCTGATGAATAGATCCAAGAACCAGATCGCTGAAACTGCAAAACCGAAAGCAAAGGAAAAATGTGCTAACAATCTGTATTTGGCACATAATGAGATCTAAAAGGAAATTGTTTCTGAATTTCTAACCCAATAATCATACCGAAACACTTGATGAAAGGGCGGAACCAAATAAATGTAACTTGGATCTTCCTGTTACACTCTGTAAATAAAAATATGACTTTAGGACAGGGGAAAAAAGGAGGCTGCCGGAGAAAACTTTTACCAAAAAAAAAAAAAAGATTGTACCTTAAACTGTGTTTTGCATTCTTGGTTCTTGCAGAGTCCAAGTCCATAAGACAATTGCAATGAACCAGCAAGAACCATTACTGGATTGCAACTGGCAGGTCAGAAGGCACCTCCAGCAGCATAAAAACACAAGATCACACCTATACCTGTTAGCCCTTAGAAGCCACCACTAACACCGTAAAATCAAAATCCCACTGCATACCAAATATCTCGGAAGCCAGGCAATATTGTTAAACTGCACAACTAGCCAGCCGATTAAGGATTATAAGCTGCAGGGAAGATATAAGGAATATCAGCCCCGCTGTCTATCGGACACTGCTCGGTCTAGGAAATATTAGAGAAAATAGGAAGGAAAGAAATATATATATCCCAGGTGGTGAGGAAAACGAGAGGAGCTTTCTCTTATTGTGTTAATGGATTCCCTCTAATTACTCCCATCAAGAGAGATTAAAATCGAGGTTATTTGAAGGATTTGAAATCCCACCTACCAAACAGTAATGGGTTTCAAATCCTTCTGCTAATCCCCTCACCCTTCTCCCTCCTTCCACTTTTCCCTCCTACCAAACAAGCACCAGAAAGCACATCGACTTTCATAAACCACACTGCCCCTTCCTTGCTCACCTCTCACCCTCTCTAAACGAATAATAAAGTCTGACGATACTCGAAGAGGAAGAAAATCAAACTACAACAAAATCAGTATATACAATCAAAGAAACATATATAAGTTTACCAAAAGTCCGGACCATCAACTTCATTAACATGTTTCCCTGATCATCTAATGTAGTTAAAGCTTAGTTTGCCACCAAATTTTGGGGCCAAAATCCGAATGTTTATTCAAAATCTCAACCATTTGGCAACTTATTATCAATACGCTATTCAGAACAGAACTTTATTAAGCATCAGAGTAATCAATTTTTGTTTTGGCTTGATTCTTAATCGCTTTTAATCACCACCATAAGAAGACCTAAAAGATTATCCTCTTATACATGTCCTAATTAAATATATATATATATATATATATATTGCAAATTCGTTTTCAACTATTCATGAGCAGTACAACTCACAAACTAATACAAATATATGCATACATACATATATATGGCAAAAGTAATCGTCTGAAAAAAAAAAAAAAAAAACCGAGAATCAGATAACAATGAAATTCTAATGTATGACTCTACTCGAATTCGAGGTCAATAATTTTGAGACTTCGCGTAGCAAAAAAGAATTGAAAATATTTTATAGAAAATTTTGCAACCCGAAATTAGGTCTGAAAAGAATACCTTCTGCAGATAAAAATGGCGAAGAAGACGAAAATTCAAGGCTGCGGAGTAGTTATTTTTATCATTATTATTTTCTTTTCCTATCTTTTGGAGAAAAGCAGAGACTTGTTCTTTACTTTATATAATATATATATATATATATATATATTATGCTGCGGAGGCGACGAGAGACCGAAAAAATATTCGTTTCACTGTGCACCACATATGGTACGCGCGACAAAACTTTGTTATGTGGTATACGGCCACGTGGCGTTTCGTCATTTTGCATGAATTGAACTTTTTCTCCAAAAAAAAAAAAAAAAAAAAAAAAGCATCACGAGCCTCGGAATCGTTTTGATTTGTTTAGCTGGGCTTCGTCGCAATCAATCAAATCAAAGTGAGAAAAAGAAAAATCCAAAATTTTAGAGGGGAATAAGAACTAATAACATAAAAGAAGTTGGAATTAGCCAAAAACATAAAAGAAATTGGAGAATTCTATAGTCGGATAAAGTGGTTTTACCAAACCATCTCATTAATATTGCAAAAATTTTTTGACTATCAAATTATCTTTGGACGATTAAGATTAAAAGACACATTAAAAAAATATACAATCTATTTATATCTGATATCATTTTGCAAAACATTTAAAAAAAAAATTCAAAACTCCCATCGGAGAAGAAGAAGGATTTCGATGGAGAGAGAAGTGCTAGCGAGTAGCCCCTCCCCAACCCGAATCTGGCTCACGGGGGGTCGCGTGGTGGTGGTTCGCGTTCGTTGGGGAAGCATTGGGTCGCGGGGAGGGGGGGTGGCTGGGAAGTTTGCTAATGGGAAGAGAGGGTTTTTTTTTTTTTTTTTTTTTTTTCCAGTATAATCACATGTTATAGGATATATTGTAATGTGATGCACCTTTGTAATCTAACCGTTCTCATCAGTTAGATCTTATCCCATTGATAGGGTAAAATTTTTTACATCATTGTAGAACTCCCCAAAGAAATTAAGTTATATAACAGCTTTTTACATTTATTTTTAGAAAGATTGCTCGATTTTTTAAAAATAACTAATGGTGATTAAAACTAAATAGTGATTAATCACTAATTGTTAATTTTTAAATGATTTTTTCTCTAATTTTATAAAATTTATATTAAAAAAAAGTTAAAAATGGCTATTAATTTTTCTTTAAATCACATGGTATAATTGCAAGCATAGTCTAATAATGATTGGGTGACTTTATTAACGCATCTCTCTTATTTTTCTACGGTCCCTTTTTAAATACACAACCATCTTAATGTAAAACAATTAAATTTACTATAATATCCTTATGTATTACAAAATTACCCATAATTACTTTCTTAAATTAAATATTATTCTATCATTTTGTATTTTTCCACCACCATCATTTTACTTTATTATATTTACTTTATTATTCTCCATTCTCTCTTCTTTTTTAACTTGTTGATGACGCTTTAGTTGTAAAGCTTTTTTTTTTTTTTTTTCATACGTAAAGAAAACTGAAAATTTTAAAATTATATATTTACTAGTTATCTTTTTAAATGAGTATACTATATTTATTAACTTAAAAAATTCTTCAAGAAAAAAGAAGTTTGCATGTTGTTTCTAGTTTTTTTTTTTTTTTTTTTAAAGAAGGTTTATATATTGTTTATTTAGGTATATGACGGATGTGTGTGAAGAGAAAAATAAGTATCAATAAGTTTCTTTTTTTATATTAAAGCCTAATTACATAATCAAATTGTTGTGATTGTCCTTTTTTAAATTAATTATCGATTTAAACATTTTTTTTAGTAAATCGATTTAAACATTTTTAATGTATTCAAATATGTAACAATGAAAAACGGCTTGAAAAATAAGATATAAGCTTTGTTAGGAAAAACAAAAAAAAGTGCAAATCTACAAATGTTAATACATGTGTAAATGCTGTATTATAAAATATTATATAACTTTGTTATACTTATATGAAAAATACAAGTTCTACTTAAATGAAAAGTAAAAAGCAAATTACAGTTTTATATTGAAAAAAAAAATAGTAAGCACGAATGATTATTTTAGTTAAAGAAAATCAAATAAAAGGGTTTCTTTTCTTTGAAATATGTTCCTATTGTTTTTCAAAAATATTGTAATTTTATTTGTGAAAATTAGAAATAATAGTTTGAATTTTAGATTTCAAAATGGAAAGAATTTTATTTTATAAATATAATTATAAAATTTAAACCAATTAGAGTAATTTCCCTTCTTTTTTTTTTTTTTTTGGTCTTTTTTATGTAAAGGTCTTTTAGTATTAATAAATTTTAACGCCGCAAGAAGGCATGGCTCGCACTCGGAGACTACCCATGTTCCCTCCTCTGTGGTTCGAGATGTAGGAGGCCTTGCAGGGCGCTTCTATGACCGCCGAGCCCACAGAGAAGTCGCCACAAATCCTAGGCCTCTGTACGGGGAGTTCTCCATCGGCGACGAAGGTTGCAAGGAAGTGCTCCTTACGACCCAGATGGGTTGCAATCCATGGGTCACAAGGTGCGGCCTCCATGGCTCCGCTCCATAGGCGGCAAGAACCCAACCTCGCCCCCAGTGATTACGGTTGCCTCCCCTCCCCTTGCAACCAAATCTGTTTTCTTTCATTAGTACAAGCTTTCACATTTTTTAAGTTATTTCTTAAGGTTTTTTTTTTTAAGGTTATTGGTGTTCAGTTTAGTTTGAAATGAGGTGAAATTTTAAGTTAAATTGATTATTTTTTAAAAATAATTTATAATTTTATTGATTTAAAAAAAAATAAAAAATAATTAATTTAAATTCAATTATAATTCTAAATGTAATCAAAATGCTTTAGTCAAGTGTAGAGGTCATCTTGAAAATAAAAGGAAAGAGGTTTGTTAATAAAAGAAATAGGCCTTTTAACTAATTATGTAAAGTTTCAGCCATCTTCAAAAAGTTGGGCCTAGTATTTTTGCAATATACTCCAAATCCCTTATATTTTCAGTTTTGTTAAATTAAAAAAATAATTAATCAGTAAATATTTAGTAGATGACTAATTATTTATCCATAACAGGTTTTTAAAATATTTAAATTAAATATCTGTAAATAATAAATTTATTATATAAATAATTTATTTATATCTTATAAATATATGATTTACTTAAAAAATTTACTATTTAAATCTAATATTTTAAATCTTATATTTATTTCAATTATTTTCTTAAAAATACTATTTATTATAATTTATCAAAAAAAAAAAAAAGGTTGACTATGTAAATCTCTGAGTAACTACGTAGATCTTTTTAGACCGTTAAGATTTAATCGAACAGTTCAATTTATGTGTACGATATTATCATACACTAACTACATAATCATTCCACCTAAACTCTCCGTCGCGGTCACCGGCCGGGCGGGGCGGAGTTGGGTCGCTTCGGGATATCCGCGGAAGATAGCCGACGGAGAAGATTAGTAAGAATGATTATGTGAGGTTAGTGTATGATAAATATCGTACACCATCAACATTGAACCGTTCGATTAAATTTAACAGTCAAAAAAAGACTTATCGGTATTACCTAAGAGGTTTATACGTAGATTTCCAAAAAAAAATCCTAAAACAAGTGTTGAAAACAAAACCTGCGTATTCATCTAATTCTTTTTTCAAAAGAGAAAGAGGAGGAACAAAAAAAAAAAAAAAAAAGATAGAAAAAGGTAATGGCAGGTGAGAATTCACAAACAAAAGATAATTAAAAATTTAAGTGCAAATCGAAAAAAATCGTCGAAGGAAGACATTTGGTAAGAATGGGAGACGACAACGGAAGACGAAGAACGAGGCCCTGCAGGTCATCGGGCAGCACAGAGACCTTCCTCGCTTGGTCGTCTTCGATCTCGATTACACTCTCTGGCCCTTTTATTGGTATTTCTAATTCTAAATTCCCCCTAAACTTTTTTATACCCACACACACATATATATATATATATATATATATTATAAAAAGCTTCTATTAATTAGTGCCTAATTATAAATAGTACTTTATATTATTGGATTATCAGCGATTCGGCGACGAGGACGAAGACCGTATCTGTACGGAGAGGCTTCAGGCGTTTTACATGCACTCAAGGAGAGGGCATTGACGTGGCTGTTGCTTCTAGAACACCCACTCCTGAAATTGCCACTGCCTTTCTTCGCAAATTGGGCATTCACTCCCTGTTTCTGGCCCAGGTCACCCACTGTCAAAAATCCTTTTTTTATTTTATTTTTATTTTTTTTGCTTGGTGGTATTTTTTATTAGAAAAAAAATGATAAATGTGACTAGTGACCGTAAGTGCATTGATAATAGAGTGCTGAATTGATATACAATCGGTTAATTTTGACATTGAAGAAGGAAATAATAAAGTGCTTTCCAATAGAGTTATGTTTTATGTTAAATGTTCATATAATAAACTTGGTGGTAATTTATACACATAGTATAGTAAAAGTTTTTCCACCTAATCATACTGTTTTGTCATTTATAAATTGTTTAAATAACTTTAATTTAATAAATTCCAAAACTTAATGATGATTTAAAACAAAAAAAATTGGCATTAAAAAAATTAGCATAAGCATTGACAAATACATTGGAGATGGTCTAAAAGATTTAAGGGTATTTGGTAGCTCTATAAACTTTTCAGGAATGACAAGCTACTTCTTGAACTTTTATTTTGATAAATAATTCCTTGAATCTAATAAAATATTGCAATGTATCTCCAAATCAATGATAGTTGATAAAATTTTAACTAAACATAATCGTACACTTCGAGTAAATTCGAACCATTTGAAGGAAGAAGCTGAAATTTCGGATGATGTTAAAGCGTGCCATGTTATATGTACATGGGCATTTCTTTATAAGTTTTAATTTTATTCGTTGATTTGGCGACACTCTATAACATTTCCTAAAATTAAGAAGGCAATGGATCACAATTGAAACCTCAAGATCCAATGCACTCAAACTTCAGGGGACAAAGCCACCAAAAACCTTGAGTTTTATAAGAGAATCTATTGACATGTGAGATACTTGTCGTACTAGTCTCTAAGGGGTTGTGTTCTTATTTTATAGTCTTTGGCTAAATCATTTTCCTTAGAAAGGAAGAAACCTCTGCCATGCTATAAATTTTCGGTTTGATTTGGACTAACTAATATGTAATGAGTTGTTAGTGATGCAGGAGATTTATCCCAGTTGGAATCACAAGACAGAACATTTCCAGAAGATCCACAGAAAGACCGGGGTTCCTTTTACTTCGATGCTTTTCTTCGATGATGAGGACAGGAATATTCAAGCAGTAAGTTTTAAGTCTATGTTCCCTTCTATATTGTGGTTGGTCTTTTTTATATGTAAAATTGTTTATCTTGTCTTAGCCAACTCTAGTTGAGTGATGTAAACTTTCATTATATTTTCAGGTGACGAAAATGGGTGTAACGAGCATTTTGGTCGGGAATGGGGTGAACCTTGGAGCTCTGAGGAAAGGTTTGGCAGAATTTTCTCAAAAGTCGACCTCATCCCGCTGAAGTTACCAAATTGATAGATTATCTCCCTTGTGATCATATGGGAATGGAATGTGGCAAAACATGGAGGCTGTTTTTTCACTTAAGTGAAACAAATATAACTGGAAATCTGGTAGAAATACCAAGATCATTTAACAAAACAGTCATTATTATAAATACAACCATAGATTATTGATTCGACTAAAGAACAATGAGAATTTCTTCGTTTACTTTTTTGATTTTGAAGCTAATATTTATATATTATTTATTTATGGAAGTTAATGAATAACGTAAATTTTGAAGCAAACCCATAACTTCTGATTAAAAAAAAAAAAAAGGCAGATATATTGAAATGTACTGCAAAATCAAAAATGAGGAACTGGGTAATGGTGCATTCTAAGAACATACATATGAATTTCTAGTAAGCTGTTATACAAGAGAATAAAGGCTTACAAATCAAAGCATCAGTTTCAGATACAAGCTTAGAAAGTGGGAAGGAAAAAAAAAAAAATCCATGCTTTACATAAATAATAGCATGGCAAGTTAGCAATCTCAAGACAGGTAACTAAACACATGCAATTCTTTTCACTTACATCTGACTGTTGATCTCTCTGAATGGAGGTCTTACATCAGAAATTGCTTCAGCTTTCTTCATTGCAAGAGGCTATCCACATTCTCTTTTGCTGTACGAGTGTGTTCGTCTTCCAAATGCACGTTGTTTTGAGAACCTGGTTGTCACAAGAAAGATTATTGTCTCCAACATGTTCATCAGTTGTTTGTCAGTACTGGAAAACTCACTAATCCGATCATCCAACCCTCCAACAAAGCCCAACAAGTTTTCCCTTTCTGATGACAACTTGGTGACATCTTCAAGCAAACTTCGCTTTTCACTCTTGAGCTCCTCAATCAAGGCATCTGAGTTTTTCAGCTTTGTCTTCAGTTGATCACCCAGTTTCTTCATTTGCAACTCTTTGGCTTCCAATTTCGCTTCAACTTCCGATGCTTGCTGCTTTAAATCACTCATCGACTTCTGCTGAAATTCCAGTTTCCGCTGCACATTGTGGATCGCTTCCTCAAGCTCCACAATCATGAGCTTCTTCTCTTCGATTTCTAGTGCAGCCATAATCTCGGCGGCAGTAATTTTCTCCCAAGCTTCATGTACCAGATTAATCTCTTCCTGTTTCTCAGCAAGCTGTGAAGACAGAGAAATTAATGAGCTATTAAACTTATTTTCCAATGACTCCACAAGCTGCATCAAATCATTTACTCTCCGGCTTTTCTGCTCCACAACATGCTGCATTAGTTTTTCTTTCTCGTACTCAATCGTCCTTTCCGCTTCAATTTTTGCCAACAAAAGATCTTCAAGTTCTCGTCTCAGTGATTCCTGCTCTAACCACCCAACTTCTTTCTGGAGTTGCTCTAAGATCCTGTCCTTCTCTTCTATGATTTGGAGAAAGCTCGCTTTCTTTGTCTCAAAGGACATAGCTATTTCCATCTCTCTGGAGTAAGCACCCGCTTCTCTTGTTCTGAGATTCTGTTCAAGTACTGCAATCTGCTGCTGAAGATTACTTATTCTTTCTTCCTTTTCCTCTAGCATATGAATAAGAGCCCGTTTCTCTTGCTTGATGGTTTCCCCAACGTCAACTTGTGCAAGAAGTGAAGCTTCCAACTCTTTACGCACCTCGTAGTTTTCTTCAAGTTCAACTTTCAATTGTTCAGCAACTGATCTCCATATGTACAGTTCAAATTCAATTCCATTTCCTTCGCAGATTTTCTCACCCAGTTCAGTGTTTGTTCTGTCTAGATCATCGCAGACTTCCCTCAGTTTCTTATGTAAAACACTTTCCATGTGCAAAATCTGCTCCCTTAAGTTCACCGTAGATGATTCATGACTTCCTAGTCAAGATCTTTCTGCAATAGAAGCTGCTGCTGACGGACGATATCCAAGGATTCAACCTTTCTTGACAAAGATGCCGCATTCTCTCGTTCATCTCTGACATCTTTCTGCAATCTGTCAATTTCGGCACTCTTCATCTCCAACTGCTGCATCAGGAGAGAAATCTTTTGTTCTCTGTCTTTGTTCCTCTGGTCCATTTCAGCCTTCTCGTTCGCAATCTTCAACTGTGCATCAGAGATTCCATCTTTTAACACCAATAACATCAAAGAGATCTCCTCATTCTGCAACTTCAGCTGCAGGCATGAAGATTGACAGTACTCCAAGTCCATTACGAGCTCCTTAATTCTCGCGTCTTTATCAACTATCTCAGACCTATACTTGTTGAGATTCCCAGCCATCATTTCCAACTGATAGTCCCATTCAGCTTCTTTAGTCTTGAGATTTGCAAAATGTTCTCCATGGATCCGTTCAAGCCTCATTCTGAGTTCTTTCACTGTCGCATCTCTACTCTCTAACTCAGACCTGCAAATGTGGAAGTCATTTGTAAGATTTTCCAGTTGAGAGTTGCGTTCTGCTTCTTTATCTCTGAGTTCAACAGAATGGTCTTCATGCATTTTCTTTATTTCCATCTTGAGCTCCTTCATCATTTCATCTCTATTTTCTAGCTCCGACCTGATCTTATTGAGATCTCCTGTCATCATTTCCAGTTGATATCTCCATTCAGATTCTTTTTCTTTGAGGTCGGCAGAATGGTCTTCTTGCGTTTTCTCCAATTCCTTCTTGAGCTTCTCTATCCTCTCATCTCTATTTTCCAGCTCTGACCTGTTCCTGCTGAGATCTCCTGTCATCATTTCCAGTTGATGTTTCCATTTAGATTCTTGCACCTCAAACTTTGCTCTAGTGTCTCCGCGGACCTGTTCCAACTCCATCCTGAGTGCCATTATCATCGCCTCTCTACTCTCGGATTCCGTCCTGTAGTTGTTGAGGTCGGTTGTAAATTTTTCCAGTTGAAAGTTCTTTTCAGCTTCTTCAGCTCTGAGATCTGCGGAATGGACTTTGCGTACTTTCTCGAAATCCCTATTAAGCTGATTAATCTCTTCTTCTTTACTTTCAACCTGTGATCTGTACGTCTTGAGATCCCCCATCATAATTTCCAGCTGATTCTTCCATTCATTTTCTTGAGCCTTGAATTTTGCTGCAGAGTCTCTGTGGATCTGTTGGAACTCCATCTCGAGCTCTTTTCTTATTTCATCTTTACTCTCCAATAGCTCAGACATACAGTTGTTCAGATCATTTGTAGCTTTTTCCAGTTGAGATTTCCATTCAGCTTCTTTAGCTCTATGGTTTACATTAACTTCACGCATTTTCTCCAACTCCATCATGAGCTCCTTTATTATCTCATCTTTACGCTCTAGCTGAGACCCGTAATTGTTCAGGTCCTCGGTCACTTTTTCCAGTTGGGAATTCAGTTCAGCTTCTTTAGCCTTTAGATTTGAGGTAGAGACTCTGTGCATCTGCTCCGAACATTTGCGCTTGTTTCTCAGTTTTGCCACAGAAGGTAAACCTGATGCGTTTTTAATTTGACTTTCCTGTAACTCTTTTAGGGAAATCTGCAGATCCTGATTTTCTTGCTCCATTTGTCTTTTTTGATATTCCATCTCCTTAAGGATCGCCTCCTTTTTGCCCAGTGAATGCCTTAAAGAGGCAATTTCTTCGTTCCTCTTCCCCATCAAACACTCCAATTGGGATTTTGCATCCTCATACTCGTTGAAAACATTCTCGAACCGGCCCTGTACATCAGAAAGTTGAACTTCCAGAGACTTTCTTCGACTTTCTTCATGAGCCAGAGCTTGGTTGTACATTTGCAACCGGTTTTGAAGATCTTCCGAAATCCTGGTTTGCGAATCCAAGCTTGTCTGCAGAGAGCAGATCTCATCATGCAATGAAGATTTCTCGAGCTCCCACTCCTTCTTACTTTCCTTGAACTCATCTCGCATCTTTTTATGAGCCTCTTCCAGATGCGTAAACTGCTCCTTTTTCCATTTTAGCTGCTCTTCTATCTTCGCCTTTTCCTCTTCTAGTTTGAGAAACACGCCCTCTCTTTCTCTTGCCTCTTTGGTTCCCTTGGCTCTCTTCTCTGCTTCTAAGCACTTCTTCTTTGAAACCGATAAACTTCTTTTGAGGCCTTCAATTTCTTCCTTGCACGCACGGATTTGTTGCTCTTGATCAAAGTTCTTGCCATTTGCCTCCTCTAATGCCAATACTAATGCTTTGTTTTCATCTTCCGATTTCTTGAACTTCTGATCACAATCACCTCGAAGTTTGTCATTTGCCGCCGCTAGATGCTTGATAATGGACTCCTTTTCGTTCAAACGCCGTCGAACATCTTCAAACGTCTCTTTTAACACAGAGATTTCTTCTGCCTTCTCATTAATTTCTTGAGCCTGCTTCTCGATTCTCAAACTCGCTTCCTGGATTTTATTGAGCTGCTCGCCGTGACACTTCTTGAGGCTTTCAGATAAATCCGCTTTGCTTTTGCACTCCGCCCTGAGCTTCTCGATCTCGGCTTGAGCTTCATCAAGCTCTTCACAAACCCTTTCCATATTCTTTTCTCCTCCCAAGAATAACTTCAGACTAAAGAAAAATGAGAACTGTTCACCAAATAAATAAAAACCACGCAAAAACTCAGATATATTTAACGTTGATAACTTTTCGGAGGGTGAAATTATTTATTAAAAAAAAAAGGCTTAAAAGAGAGATAAATGGTGTATCTTTGCTTTGATTCTAATGTTATGATGTAAAACAGTAAGACAGAGACAGAGACAGAGAGAGACACGAAATGAGATGAATTCTCGGCATTATGTCCATCAAATACTCACATGGACAGGATTCTGAGTTTGAATATGCACGTTCTGTTTGGTTGCTGAGAAATCCGGAAAGAAAATGACCTACATTGAAATGTTCTAGGTTTTCAGAGTGTTCAAGAGACAGGAAATTTTTCACTGAACCGAGTAAAAATAACATATAAAAAGAAGAGAAAAAGTAAATGCACGACCTTGTCTTTCCGTTCCCAAATTTTCTCGAGAAACAAACAGACTCTCAAATAAAATGAGCAAAAAAAAAATGTAAGAACGAGAGATTCAACCTAACTCCGACATTACCAATGACCAAGAATCCTTTGCCCCCAGAAACATGGGAAGGCAAAAATTAGCCAGCTTAAGTGGAGATTCTCTTAATTTTCTTGCGGTTTCCCGGTAAACAAACAAGTTTGAAGCGAAAAAAAGAAGAAGAATAAGAGATGAATGGAAACAAATACCTTGTTTGCGAAATGGTGCTACAGAATCGCCATCAATGGAGGAGCTCTTGATTTCGAACAATGGAGGAGACAAGTACGAGGAAAAGAATGATTGAATCAGAAAAAGGGGAAAAAAATTAGGAAATATACGGACGATTGTTTGTGGTGGCTTTTTGATTTAGAAGTAGCCGTTGAGAGAGAGAGAGAGGAGAGAGAGAGAGAGAGAGAGAAATTTGAAATTGGATTTGACGGCGTGATGAGTGTTAGTTATAAAGGTCGTTATTCTTGGATTCCCAAAATCCCTTCAGTTGCTTTAACTGAAATGAGAGGTTCGTTGGTTATCATTGTCTAATGTTTTTGAAACTGAAATACAAACCGTTGGGGAAGTTGGTTGGGCCGACACCACCATACCGGAGAGAGCCCAATTTATTTTGGGCTTCATAAATGAAAATGGGCTAATTCAGCCCAGTTTTTTTTTTTATTAAAGAATTTTGAGGAAAAAGTTTTTACACAAGATCATTTTTTAACACCCTTTAAAAAGGTGAACACTTTTAAATTTATTTGTAAATTTGAACAATCAAATATATGACTAGAGTTATGGTTTTAAAAAAAATCCAAAAATAAACTTTTTTATAAAATTGAACAAAAAATTGAATGGATCATGTTGTCTTGAAAAAAATACCCTTCTAATTTAAGGAAAAAAAAAAACATCATAATAAAAGGCCTCATCTATATCAGTTATCTAAGAAGATTTTTTTTCTGAAAAAATCTTATTTACACAAAGATTTCGTCCTAAAAAATTGTCTATGTTTTATTATTTGTTCTTTTTTTTTTTTTTTAGATTTGCTGTCAATATCATATTGATGAGATCAGTATGTTATTAAATTATATTTCATGAACATTCATCTATCAATTGGTCATCAAAAGAGAGCATTGGTCATCAGTTATCTAGCCAATTCTGTTGACAAGAGTTGAACACCAATCATTCAATTACCAGGATTATGAGGACCTAACTTTGCAGACTAGCAGCGTCATATATCTGGGTTTCACACTCGATAACAGATCTAGAGTGCTTCGATCAATGGATGTCAAAGACTAAATCCAAGATTATCGGTCCATTATCAAAGATAGTCCACGTTTGCATGCACGTCCCTAAATTTTAGGGAAGTGGGGTGAAACCTACTACTTCTATAAATTACGGCTACTTTCTCTATAAATAGACGAGGACTCATCAGAAGAAGGCAGACGAAAAATACTACCGAAACTGTGTCAAATTCTCTCTAGAATATTCCTCATTTTTGATCATAATGAAAACTCCAGATACAGAGGACGTAACACATTTCGGCAACTTTATAAATTTCATTGTTGTTACTTTTGTGTTTCTTTTACTTTATTCTCTTATTTTCAAATTCATGATAGGTTTGTGGTTTTCATAAATGATGTCCAAGAATCCTTAAATCTTTTTTTGCTCAATAACACGTTTAATATGGTAATTATCGTGATAGAACTTAAACTATGTTCTATGAAGCTCTTGTATAAAATAATACAGTCATTGACATATAAATCATGATGATATTGTTATTATATGCAATATAACAATAAATCTGTATAAATATATAATATGATAAAACATAATCCTCAAAGTGACAAAATCATTATTGTAATGACCATATTAGTGTTTCTACTATATCGAAACATTAATTGATAATAACATGAACATTATCACAAAAATCTGAGTACATATACGCACACATTAAGAAATTTTGATATATAAAAAACGTGAAACCCGGATATGTAACCAAAAAATACTTTTTTTTTTTCATAAAAAAGACAATCCGTTTATTATTAAACATATCGTAAAAATGTTGAAGGATAAACATGAATAAGTTTGAGGATTTGAGTTTCAAGGATTTGATGAAAAAAAAAAAAAAAAATCTCCGTTGTTTTATAGATTCACAATTATGGAACAAAAAATTTGGAAACACGTTTTATTTAAATTTTTTTTTAACTTGATAAATGTCAGTTGCATCACCTTACTTGGAAATACATTTTTTTCAGACTGAAAATTGATTAGGGATTTCACTTTCAAAAATATTTATCCATTTTTGTTCTCATTTTCTCTCACGCTCATCATTCTTAACTCTTCAGTTCATCAAGATCAAGTTCTCCGTTTTTTAACAAGCAGATTTGTTTTCTTTTCTTAATTTTTTTAAAATTTTTTATTACCTACTTTTATATCTTTTTTTTTTTTTTTTTTGTATTTTGTTTTATAGTAGTTGATTTTCATGTTGACTACGTCACTACAAAAAATGAAATTATGTTGACCAATTTAATCCACCAGTTCACACAAAATTAAGAAGAAATCACAAGACTAGTTAAAATAAATGCAAAAAAAAAAAAAAAAAAAGGATCACCACTACATAAAACTGTGTCATGGATAAAAGTAAAATTTATTTATTGAATATAGTTTCATAGTGATCTTACATATTGACTTCATTACGATGATATAATGGAGAAATTAGAAAATCAACAACAAACAACAAAATTTATTCATAGAAATGAATTTTAAATGATAATGCATACAATCTATAAACAAATGTTTTCCCTTAAAAATACATACATTAGCTTATTTCCTGTTACGATAGATTAATTCTCATTATATAATACCTAGGTCATAATGATCAATAAACCAACAAACGATGAACATCGAACCATAGTCCATTGTTTGTTCACCACGTATTCAGAAGCCCAGACTTGACTTGGACTGAGTCTAAACTCTCATTCCTTACATGAACGATAGACTAATGTCGAACCGTGAACCATCGACCACTTGATATGGGTCTCATTGACTTCTAAAACCTATAAAATTACCAAGTGTTATGTTCGGCTTCACAAATGATTCAGCCCAACGAGCGACGAACAACGCAGCTAGACCACCCGACACACGCCCAATAATCACCCATTCCAAAATGGTGCTTGGGTCATCGTTCGATGCACACCTTGAGCGAACGGTGAATGATGGAAGATCAACTTCCACAACCATCAAGGTCACAATCAATAGTGACCCACTTTCTTACACATGTTATGGATTATTAGGTAGTAAGGAACTGTCACTATTATCCTAAAAATACAGACCCACTATTTTCTTATATAAATAGAGAATGACCCCTCATATTTAAGGATCTTTTTCCTTTTTCCAGACCGAAACTCGGCCAAATTTTCCATATATTGTTAGCTTACCATTTGTAATCATCTCTGTAACCTTGTATTCACATTCATAAATAGTGAAGCTCCATATTCAGAGAATGTAGTCGATTCCGGTAAATCTCTCTAAATTTGACCGTAGATCCTAGCATCTAAATTTCTCACTTTCATTGATTTATATATGAAAAATCTTAAAACACCAACTCTAATACTAACTTTTAATACAACCTATATATCATATAAGTTGTCGGTTTTTTATTGATAAGTGTTAAAGTATTATAAGTTTTTATATTATATATATTTTAAAGATGAACGAATAATTTTTATGACTTCGGTATCCTCAGTTCAGGTTGGATGGGTCATTCATCAAGGACCACAACATTAAGAACCGGCTACGCTCGATGCTTTACGGGTTTGATCAGTTTACATCAACCAGTTAGTGATCGGCAAGAGAGAAGAATGTGATGTGGAGGAGACCAGAAACCTAATGGTTTTGAGAGGAATCACAAAACACAGCTGACATTGATGCTAGTGACTTCTGATAAGTTTGGTTATTTTGATTGCTCCTGCTTTTTACGGATCATTTGTTAGAAGTTTAGAATCCTTTGTATCACTTATTTTGACATTGTTGAATACAATGCGACAATTACACTTTGCTTGATTAAAAAATAAGGAATATAAAAATAAGAATGAGATAAATAATTATATAAAGAAAATGAATGACTTCACGAAAACTATTTTACTTATTTTTTATGAGAAAATTATCTCAAATAGTCACTTTTTTTTTTCTCTTGACCAACATACACTCCTATTGATTAATATGATATAAAATTTAGTTTTATTTTATGTTGTAATGGTTTAGGGTCGAGTTTTTATATCATATTAATATAATTTTATTTAAATTTGTGTCATTCAAATGTCTTCTTTTTTTGTTTATATTGTTTTACTGTAAAATGTTTTTTCATCCATGGATGAGTTAAAATTTGTATGACCAGGCTTTAAACTTTTCATTTTGGGCTCTCATGCTCTTTTTTTCTCATACAAAACAAACTCTTTCCTCCATTTTCACTCTACTACAATATTTTTATGGTTTCATAGGAAAAGGGGAAGCACTAAAATAGAGAAAGATCTATATGATTCAACTATTTCCTTTTATCTCCTTCACTTTAATTGTTGGAAGTGGACGACAAAATAAAAGAGGCTAATTATTATTATTTTTTAATTTTTTAATTTTTGTAGGTGTAAAGGGGATAAATTATACCATAGACTTTCCTTTCTTTGTCATAGGGTTCTTATCCTATTAGCTAGCTTTGATTTCCACATATTTTTCATAGAATTCATATCCTATAGTTAGCTTTGATCATTTCCAAAAAAAAAAAAAAAATACAAGAAAAACTCAAGCCATATATTAATTCATAAGTGAAGGACAAGGCCACTAAGCCCCTAGGAATTCTTTAGTGTTAACTACTTAAAAAAATATATATTACTCATTTAGTTCTTAAATTTTTAATTTTATGTAATTTTAGTCCCTTAATTTTTTTATAACTAGAGTATCCTTAAATATTAAAATAGTGTGCAATAGTTCTTTTCATTAATTTTTAAATGGAATATGTAAGTAATTTGATCAAAAAGTGGTGATAACTAAGGGGTCCGTCCAAAAGTTAACAAAATGAATATTGTAGTAACGTTTTTAATAATTTATCGTCATTCCAGTTATGAAAAAAAAATAAAAATACCCCTAAATTATTTAAATATTGTTAAAATAATCATTTTCATTAATTTTTAGCTGGAATCCATTAATAATTTGGTCAAAAGTGATGCGAAATAACGGATTCCATCCAAAAATTAATACGAAAAACTGTAATAATTCTTTAATACTTTAGGGGTATTCCATCTATAAAAAAATTTGAATTAAAGTTAAAAATTCATAGAGATCGGTCTAATAATTTATCAAATATTAAATAGTAAATAAATAAACATCCTTCTTTTTGTCCTTTGGTGGATTATAGTCACATGGAAAGCGTCCAAAGTGGGGGAAAGAAAAAGTCAAAAAAAAAAAAAAAAAAATCCATCCAAAGCTTGTTAGGGTCATCTAATGGAAGTCGGCAACATGCATTTGCTACTTTTGGCAGCCTCTATCAAAGTGATTCCCCATTTCATATTTTTTCATACACAAGTGGACATTTTTAGCCTCAACTTTGTCCACATATTTCCTTTCTCACCTTTACCACAAAGTCTTAAGAAAACAAAATTAGTTCCCATTTTGATCATTGCATTGTCTTAAAAATAAAAATAAAAAAAGTATTTTCTAGGATGCTTACAATTTGGTTCATGGAATTAAATTGTACTACGATGGTATGTACCAAAACTTTCCTATGTTCCACCTAATGGAAAGCCTAATTTAGGTTTGTATTTTCTTTATTGACATTCTAATCTTTTACTTTCTCTATAATAAAAAAAAATAATAATAATAATAAAAGGTGATGTAGCTAAGAAAGTGCATGGAAAATGAGATGGAAATGCACGTTAAAGTGATGGTTAATATTTTTGGTCATGGACTAAATGCATTGGATGCTCCTATTTTAGTGTGCTTTTCTTTATTGATGATTGGACCCGAGAATTTAATGAAGTCTTTGCAAATTAATGAGAAATGATTAAATTCGAAAAAAAAAATTCGAGAGAGAGAGAGAGAGAGAGAGAGAGAGAGTAGGTCTTCTTTGTTGAGGTGACATCTATTCCCTAAACTTGAGTTAACCTATAGATTTGGGAATATTTTAAATTGAATGGTCAGGGTTACGCACCTCGAGCATGAAACCGGGATAAACATCCCATGCTTTTTTGCCTTTTAAATTGAGTTCAATATTTTACAATAACACTATTTAAAATTATTATTAAATTATATTTATAATTATCATATGTTTCTTTCTTTATGTTAATATTTTCAATGAAATTTTTTCGTATCCCTAGTTTTCTTTATTTTAAATTTATATCCATGATTTTTTTTAATTTTATAACTTAAAAATAAGAGGATTAAACTTCACATCTTTAAATAATTAAATATGATATTATCATTAAATTATATATACAACCACATATTCATAATATTTTAAATATTCAAATATTATTAAAAATATTGACATATTTATTTTTTTATTTTAAAATAAATTTGATGTAATTTCATGGTTTAAAATTAAACAATATTAATAGAAACCTAATTTAAATTTTTATTCCACCAAAAAAGAAATAAAAAAATAAAACAATGTAACATTACACTCTTGGGTATATAATTCTTGAGATGCTTCTACTCTGCTAGTGTTCATATTAGCCGTATTAGAACTACACGACTAAAATGTTTGACCCAAAAAAAAAAAAAAAAGTGTATCTAATTAAGAGAGAAAAGACTGTGCACTGTTTCTCTCTCTCTCTCTCTCTCTCTCTTTCTTAGTTGAACAATCTTCTCTTCGAGGCAATGACCGATTATTCTATATTCCTTAATCCTTATCCACTGTCATCATTAAATATTCCCTCTCGAAAATGAGAAGAAAAAAAGGAACCAAAGACCAAAAAAAAAAAAAAAAATGTAAGAAAAATGTCTCTTGAATAAGTCCCACAATTATATTATTTTTATTTAAAATTTTATAATTACTAATTAATTTTTAAATAAAATCTTGTAATATAATATTATTTAGAATTATTAATACGAATAATAAATATTATTAAAAAATAATTATATTAGAATCAATGATTATTATTATAATTTTGAAAAAAAATTATAGAGAGTATATATATATTTAAGATAAATTTTTTTATCTGATGATAATCGTTCATATCTAATAAAAGAGACAAAGAAAAAAAATATAATTTTAAATATTATATTTTTATCACTTTTTTTTATTATCACCGTCTATTTTTTATTAATAATCTCAATTTTTTTTTTTTTTTTTGTTGTATTATTGTTGTTGTCACATGAGAGTTTATGTATATACACAAGATGAAGAAGAAAACTACGTGTACTTCAAGGAATCAACGGGGAAGATCCTACGTGCCTTCCTTTATTAATTGCTCTAATTAATGATCATCGTGACTTCTGCTTCGTAGTATTATCCTCACGTCGTTGAACTACACCATTGTGTTTATCTCTCTCTTTCTTTTTTTGTTTTTGTCATTTACTTTTTGTTGTTTTGTTTTTGTTTTTTTCTTCCCTCTTCAATTAATTAATAATACTGTTTATTTTACCAAAAAAAAAAAAAAACTATTTATGTGACGCATTTTTAGATCTTTCCAATCTTTTTTCCTTGACTTAAGAAATTATAACTTGGTATTCATACACGTCTGCATTTTTTTAATAATGTAACACACTTCTGCACCTTTGCCTATACAAGAATGAATAACCAGAACTTATTTATTAAACTTAAATTTTTTAAAATTTTTTTTTTTTTTCTAAAAAATCAATAAAATTATGATTAATTTTTAAAAAATTAATCAACTCAAATTTAAAATTTTAACTCAAACATTTCACTAAACGAATCTTGAAAAATCCTCATCTTTAAATATCCCAAGCATAACATAAACTACTGAATATTAAAAACCCCCCGTATAACCTAAAACTTTATCTTTTCATTTTATATTTTAATATTATTTATTTCTTTAAAAGTATGATGTGTACACCCCTGTTAAAATATATGAATTTTTTTTTGGGTAATTGTTACAAGAAGTTTGAAACATTGAATTCAAAATCCGGACCCTAGAGAGCGTCTCTCTAATGCTAAAATTAACCAAAAAAAAAAAAAAAAAAACTACGAATCATTATGGACAGATTGTGAAAGACATCTAATAAAAATTGGATTTTTAAAGTGTGAACATGTTGGAGGTACATTCTTGTCTCGTCAAATGCACCCATCAATTAATGATGTTCGTTGCATTTGTAACAATGTAATATGAACCCCTTGATTAGAGACATTGGATTCTAGTGAAGTCTTTTTATGTTAACCAAAATTCCATCTCTCTCTCTCTCTCTATTGTAAACTGTCTCAAGTCTCTTTCATGGTAAGATTTGCGTCTCTCTCTCTCTCTCCAACTACATATTGTAGGCTATCGCCTATCTCAAGTCCCAATTCTTTCTTGGTAAGATATCTAGTTGTGTAACACTTTTTTACTATGTTTGATAAAAGGGATGAAAAATAGAAAGAAAAAAAAAAGGGTAAAATACCTAGCTACGTGAGTAAAATTAAAAGGACGAGGGGGGTTTTTTTTTTTCTTCTATTGTTTGGTAGAATAAAAAGAAAAAAAAATCAAATCTTATGTATTTCAAAATTATAGCCTCATAAAAATTAGAAAATCATAAGAGATCGAGATTAAAATAGTTATTTTATATCACTTTTTTTTGTCAAACTTTTTCCATCTATTTTCTTTCCAAAGTTATTAAATTATGATGGGTCTTATCGATTTTTCTTTTTCTTTTTCTTTTTTTCCCCATTTTTCATTCTATCAGACAACCAAAATTTTATTTTCATTTTCAAAATCCCTCCTTTAACTTCCTTACTCTTCCTTTTCCACTCTACCAAATAAAACATATAGGTTTAAGATAAAAACTATATTTTTGTCATATCGATAATATTGTTGTTTTAATTGTTGAATTAGATTTTTTTTTGGATAAATTTATAAGTGTAAATATTAGTGTCATGCTATTATTTGTTAAATGGATTTACTATATGAACCCAAGAAAAAAAAAACTATATAGATATGATGTCGAAAAATGTCAATTACACAATTTAAATAAATATATCACATAAAAATAGTGGGTGATTAATTTTTCATTAGAGAATGGGTTTTCAATAATTGGAAATCTACAATCATGAATCGTAGGCCTGTTGTAATCTTTTAGGTCTGTTTGGGAACAGTTTTAAAAACATAGTTTTCAAAAAAAAAATCATTTTTCTCTAATTTTACTATTTATTTTTTTATATATTTTAAAAAAATATAAATTTAAAAAATTCATAATTTTATTATTTTAAATTAAAATAAGATATATATTTTTTAAATTATATAAAATTTTAAAAAAATAAAATAAGATCAATTTATTAATTTTTTTCTAATATATCTTAAATTTTTATATTTTTTTATTCTAAATAATTTATTTTCATAAAAATATATATTTTTAAAACTCAAATCATCGTTAATATTTAACACAACATTTGAATGTTCCAAACAAGCCTTAAAATCCGAAAAATAACAGGCTCACATAGTTTACACGTGTAAGTAACTTGAACCGTACGTACAAGCAATGATTGGATTAAAATCAACTTGGTCAGCAATTTTGGACGCTATTTTGATCCTTCCGCCGTGGAATAATCTAACAGCGATTTTTTTTTGTAGTTTTTGTCCAATACATGCAGAACCACAGTAGGCCCCTAGTCTAACGAATCAGAACCGCTAATCCAACCGAAATTAAAAATCAATAAGAAAAAACTTTGCTTTTAAATTCAGGACCAGCGGTGCGTGTCAGTTGGTTGGTTTTTCACAGTAGAGAGAGAGAGAGAGAGAGAGGAGAGAGAGAGAGAGAGTGGAAGAGAAGATGACGAAGAGAGACCGAGAGAAATAAGGAGCGATAGTTAGGGTTTCGAACCCGTCTGGATTACCGGAATTTTCTCTCTCCGGCGAGAAAATTTTGCTCTTCTTTTTTCCGCTTTACCCAGTGATATCACCGTTATCTGGAGAATTTCCGATTTTTTTGTTTTTGGTTACGGTGACGAGGGATGAAGATTCAAGTTTGATCCTTAAAGTTTCAAATTTTTTCGATTTTGGCCTTAAGGTTGTTAATATTTGTTTACCCAAGTCGAATCGAACTTTTTTTTTTTTTTTTTTCGATTCTTGAATTTTAAATATTTACAGGTTTTGCATTTTGGAGAATTTAAGAACTAGTTGAAGTGGGTGTTGGAAAATCAAGAACCAAATTAGAAAGAAGAGTTTTATTATTATTAGCTTTTTCCTTCTTTGGTTTTGTACGTCATTTTTGAGTTTCTTTGAACGTTTTTGAAGCGTGTCCTTTGGTACCTTTGAGTCCTTTCGGTGGAATCTGAACAGAAGAATTGTACAGAAAGAAATAGAAAAGAAGAATATGTGATTTGTCTTCAATCCCTTGATTTTTGATTTAGAACAGTTACTGAGATTTTGACACGAATATCTTTGTTATGTGAACGGAAGAAAACAGAAAAAGCTGAAATTTCAACATTTTTTTTTCCTTATTTTTCTGGGGAGAAAAAAAAAAAAAGGGTTTGTTAGATTAGATTGTACTTAATTGTATCTTTTTGTTCATGGTTTTTTGCGAGTCAGTTAATGATTTCCTAACATAAGTGGTAACTACAACAGGCACTCCACGATTCTTTGTGCTGAAACACGAGTTCTGGTTCATAGTCATCAGCATCAATGGCCGTCTCTTTCACCCGTTTTTCATGGTGCTTGTGGGCTGGCAAAGACAAGGAGCCAATCTCAAATGGGTCTTCCTTAAACTCTTCATTCGAGTGCGGCGGTTTCGGTATGAACCAACCCGAAACAGTGCAGTTGTTCCCTTCTGTTAGAGGGAACAAGAAGAAAATAGCCTCCTCAACAAGGAAGGCCAAGAGGAAATGGCAGAGTAGGGAAGAAAGGAGGATGGAGAGGAGGGATTGCGATTTTGTGATGGTGTCATCGGACGGCGGCTGCTCTTCAGGCTCCGAATCCGACGGCTTCGACATGTCCATTGGCTGGATTGAACCTCACGACCCTGGTTTTCAGACTGGTATTAACAATGATGACAATGGTTTTGCTGTGCTTGTCCCTTGCTATAGCCCTGGCTGCAAGGAGCTTGTTGTGGGGTCCAATAGTGCCATTTTTAAAGCTTTCAAGAACCTCCCAATTGAGTTCTCTCCCGGTTAGACAATTTTCCCTTTTGGAACTCTTGTCTCTTTCGTGCAATTTACACTTTTTTGATATTATGTCAGTGTGTTTTGTGTGAACCATTTGACAAGCTATGTGTCGATTTGTCCTCTTTAAGCTAACTTTAGGGAGAAATTATATTGTGCTTTTAGCTGGTTACTGGACTTCGGGATAATGAAGTTGAATGTTTCTTTCAACTCCTAAGAGCTTCTATTTTAGTTCTTTTATGCAATTTGTACAAAAGTTTGTACTTAATTTTCCAATTCATGTTGGTTGTTGCAAGTGTATTGGCTATTAGAATAAAGTTTTGTTCAATAATCACGTTTATTGGTTCCTAAATTGCCCTTTGGATTTTCACCTTCCACATGCCTTTGTTTGGGATAATATTTCTTTACATTGATATTGATAATGGAAAATGCTTGTCTGTTTCTGTATCCCTTGACTGAGATATGTGTCATTAGTACTGAGTTACCTCTGTGCTTTGTTGAATATCCAGATTGCAAGACTTACATGGAACAAGTGCTGTCTTCTGCTTTGGTGCCCACTAGGAACTGATCTTTCTGATTGTGGCCCTTTTCCTGGAGAAATCTGTGGGTTTTAGTTAGTACTTAAGTAAATTAAAAATTTATCGAGAGCAATTCAGAATAGAAGACACTGTTGGACCGTACGGTTGTCAGACTTGATGACAATTTTAATCCAGCTGAGATAGTCTTTGATATAGATTTACTCGGAAGGCAGATGGTTTTCAGCTCATGCTGTATTTCTGTTAGTCCTCCATATATTGAGAGGGGAATGTGATATATATAAATATATATAGATATATATATATATATATATAATGGGGATTCTTTATTTGTATATACAACTTTCTATGATCATGCTTTTATGCCTTCAGTTCCCTACTACTGTAAATAAACTGCACCTTTGGAAAGTTAATCAAGGGCCAATCTATTTTCGTTGAATTGAATTATTCCTTGTTCAGAATGGCTGCAAGTTCAGCCTCTGCATTTTAGTGGCTATCTACGATCCAATTTTAGGTCTTGGGAGTTAAAAAGGGTTCTTTGCATTGAAATGTCTTCTAATCCGATTGGCATCCTGTTTTTCATTCATTTTTTGAAATTTTTTACGGATTTTAAATTTTCTGTTTGAATCATGAATTCCAATCTATAATCTAAACAGGCTCTTAATCTTCTGTCCTGTGTTTTTGTTTTTGGTGATAGAAAAATGACTAGCCGAGGAAGACCTTAAATTTTATTCTGGGCAAGTACTTTTTGCCTTGGACACTGAGTGAGTAGTTATCCAATGCTTGTTACTGATTATCCACTCCTTATGGAATGGAATCTCGGTGAATCGCACGTTGATCAACCATCAAGATTCCACGTTAGCAGTTCATTTTGTTTTGTTTTTGTTTTGTTTTGAACAGTGGACAAAATATGTTGTGATTGAAATTTATCGACATGGTTTTTGTCTTGTTTAGGCATGCAAAAACACACACAGGTCCGATGGGAAGAAAATCAATCATGATGTCCCTTTGTCTAGTACTTACACTGTTCTAGTCAAGGGCATTGGTGAAATCAATGTTTCGGTGACGGAGAGTTATTAATAATTCCTTATTATGGTCATGGGATAATTTTTTGTTTTGTTTTTGTTTTGGATTAATATCATTTATGTGTTTGAATTTTATGGTCATCCTATTTTTTTTTCTTAAATTTTAAAAATCCTCATTTTATTTTTTAAATTTTGAATTGACCCTCATTCAAAGGGTTTTTTAGAGTTTCAATTAAAAACAAACGGGAAAAAGAGAATAAATTATAGTCATGTTGGATTTTTTTTTCTTTTACTTGTAATAAAAATCCAAACAAAATAGAAGTAGTGATATAAATACCTTGTTTTTATGTCTACCATTAACCAAAGTTCTTGTAAACAGGGTTAATTAAGAGAAGTTCAAAATTTAGGGAATAAAGTTAAAAGAGTTTTTGAAACTCGTGTGGTATAGATAAGAATAAACGATTTGTTTTTGTTTTGGAACGTGGACAATGGAATGCTTCTATGGGGGGACCCCTTTTTTTTTTTTCATGAGAATCGAAGCCATTTTGATAGCAATGGCGAAGGAAAACATGTATTGTCACTCGTAAGTGATAAAGACAGACATGATGGTGATCTCTCTGCCGTTGCAGTAAAGATGAAAAGGAAAAAATGGAACTTCATAATTATGAAGAGCCATTCCCCTTTTGTTTCCAGCAGAATCCTATGGCTAAATGGCAATGTGAAAAAACATTAACTTTTATCATTAGGACTTTCTTCAGAACTTTGAAGGAGTATCTTATAATGTGGAGATCGACTTAACTGTGAAATTTCATTATTATGTTAACATCTTTTATCAGCATAATTTTTTTTTTTAATATGTTATACTTGCATAAAATTAAAAAATTTATAAGAGAAAATAGCCTACCTTTTATTCTCCTTATTGTGTCTTTCACCCTTAAGCTCTAATAACAATCCTAAAATATGTGTCCCCTTTTTGTGTGTACACGTGTATATGTATATACATATATATATATATATATTAACATGTATAATTAAGATAACATAAATTGTATGTGCGGAATCTCCATAGCATCTTTAACGAAATTTTGGTATAGAGCTTCGTCTAGCACCGCCTAGAGGGATTGAGAGTCCCCTTCCAACCTAACAACAACGTTATCGTAAACATTGATATGTGAATTGTTTTTGCGTCACGATAATAATTAAACTCCAGACCTTAATAAAAGTTACTTGTGGAATCTTTATGTTGTAATTTTGTAGAATAATCATCAAAACATTGTCATGTTACTTTTTTTACAAGATGATGACTAGAAAGTATAATTCGAAATTAAAAATATGTAATTTGATGCAAAGATGTTAGAATGGGCTCTAACCAAAAAGCAAGAACCAAAAATAAATGTGCATAAAAGATAATTAAGTTTTACATACTGATAGAAAACGAAAGGAGTTAAATCGAGAATTTTTTTTTCCATACTGAACAAAACGTTGTGAAATTAAATTGTAGAAATAAAAAAAGAGAGTTAAAATTTACTTTTCTTTCTTTATTACTCGACTTTATTTCACTTTTTATTATGTGTTTTTTTTTATGAATAAAAAAAATCTGAAGATAGTTTTATTATTTTCAGATTTTTAACTGCACGCATAGAAATCCTTTTATCTTAGATATGGTTGGGAGACTGTGTGTGCTTTATACTTTACACTCTTTTTCTGATGCAAAATAAATTAGGTACACTCAAGATAAGACCATTATCTCCTCCTGCAATACATTTTCAAAAGGTACTATACTAATTTGGCTGTATCTCCTTGTTTTAGAGATATTAAAAAATAACTTACCTTTTAACTTTTTATTGTCCTTTTATTTCTATTTTTTATTTTTTGGGAAATCAAAAGGAGAGGAAGAAGAAGAAAGTTAAACGACAACGTTGTATCTGATCTGGTATCCTCGATCTATGATCTAAAATGGGTCCAAAAGTATATAATTTTCCAAGTCCCGCCAAAAAAATAACAGAAATACCTGTCCAAAACGTGCAACATATTCGGGCGCTCAAGTTTTGTACATGGGCACTCTTACTAACATAAAATCTTTACTAAAATGGCGTGCCCATTTCATAATTAGTATATATATATATATATATATATATATTTATATGTACATTTACTTGAACATGGTCTCCGGTATCCCTAATATAATGAGGATGGAAGATTGTTAACGAATTTGTGACAGAAATGCAAATTCGTGTCACAAATGATATCAAACGAGATGGAGAACACTCCATTTCTAACTCGATATAAATTATACATATATTTATATATTTTAAATATCTTTATTTTTTTAACATGCATTTTAGTATTAATGCTAACCCATAATATTTTTCTTATGCCTATTCTGTTGAAATTTGATTTCTTTTGTGAGGCAAATTGAATTTTGATTTTTTTTTTCTCTAGCTTATTCAAATTTTTGTCAATACTTGATATTATCGTGGGGAATGTAACAGACATGAAGAAGATATCCTCAATGGGGATTCTTCTGTCCCGTCTCTCTTTAAGCAGGGATGAAGATGAAGATAGAGATCGAGATTCTTTTGAAGAATATAGAGAGAAATGAGGAAGCATTTCTTGATCTCGTTCTATCTTGTTACCATTCGTGGTCATAATTAATCCACCTTCCTTAAAAAGCACATTAAAGTCAGAAATTAATTGTGTAGATGTCACCGACTGATCTTTCATGATTCACAAATGTACAATCTTTATTGTAATTTATAATCCTATATTTAAACTACAATAAGACCCCCATATTAATTTCGTAATACTGTGTATAACTTAACTATTTATGAGTTTCTTTCTCATCTGTTTTTAAACTTATTAATATAAATATAAAAAATAAATTTTCAATATGAATAAAAAATAAAATTGATCTTTTATCCCTTATATTTCTCTTGTGTTTCTTTTATTTTGTCCTTCTTCATTTCTTAAAATATCTAGCTTTTGGTTGTTATTTTATTACAAAAATTGTTATTTGTACCAATTTTACACTGAAAGTGATGATTAAATTAAAAGACAAAAATCTAACCATAATAAAAAAAAAAAAAAAAAACGAAGAAGAAAAAAAGTGGGCTCTTCACACCCTGGAAAAAGCACCAAAAAAAAAAAAAAGGCAAAATCTCCGCGTGGATTATTCCACTGCATGACTTTCTAAATTCCTTTTTTCTTTTACATTGCACCTTTACATGTGTTATATATATCCTAAAATTAAAAAAAAAAAAAAAAAAAAGATCTCTCTCTCTAAGTTTTTTAATAATTATTATTATTATCACGATTTTAATTTTATAAAACAACTTTGATAGCTTTATGAAAAGGACAGCTTTGAGAAAAAAATCAGGCGGAGTTTGCTCCCCTCCATGATCCCTTTATTAGGCATTAGCAACAAAGAAAAAAGTTGGTGTCACATTCCTGATTCCTTCATTGTGCACGTTCTTTCTCCAACTCTTTTTTTTTTCTTTTCATTTTTTTTTTTCCCTTTGTTTTTCATTCCCATCCTTCTCTAATATAGAGAGAAGAAGCAAATATTGCATTTCTTTTGGTGTCAATAGACAGGCAAGGCATTAGGAGTTCTGCAAGATTTTGTTCTAGAGAGAGAGAGAGAGAATGTTGCAGAGAGCTGCAAGCAATGCATATTCATGGTGGTGGGCTAGCCACATCAGGACCAAGCAATCCAAATGGCTCGAGCAAAACCTTCAAGGTAGTTTTTATCTCAACAAAACGACATTCTGGGATTAATTTTCCTTATAAACATCTACAAAAAGTATTCGAAATATATATATATATTATATAAATATATATATTTCAAATCTAATCAGTATCTGATTCCTGTTCCATTGCTGCTGTTTTGCGATCAATTTGACCGATCATTATATCTTCTTTTTTTTTTTTTTTTGTCCTTTTCATAAAGCTTCAAAAACTTGTGGCCCCATACAACCAAAATCTTTCTAAAAATTGTTATCTATATCACTTTCTTATTACCATCATGTTGTGTATATATATGCATGTACAGTTATATAGGTCTGCCTCTCCAGGTTTGCATCACATTGGTCAGATCCAGGCTTATTTTAGATATATATGTATATATATATTCTTGTGCTTGGCTCTGCTCATTCTGAGTCTGGTGTTCTTCTTCCCCTGTAATTTTAGGACTTTCCTAGACTCTTTGCTAGGCTAATAAAAAAAAAAAAAGAAAAAGAAAAAGAAGAAGAAAGAATTATACTAATATTTATAATTACCATCTGTCATATATCCGTCAAGGTCCACTAAACTAAATTTTTTGATCTGACGGACTAAAATTATGTCATACTGATACAGAATCCTCCTCTTTGAAATCAATATTCACTTGTTTCTAGGAAATGATGCCAATGAAAGGAATAAAAATGGAACAACAGAAAGTGCAAGTGATCTTTACTGATTTTAAATTTGAGAAGAATAGAATAATAATCCAAAACTTCTTCCTGTGTTCTGTAAACGACAACATTTTCAATTCACCGTGGCCTGATCAATACGAATATTTGAAAGAAATTCAATCCTCTGTGTATGAAATGATTGATTTTCATAAACAAATTGAAGAGGAAAAAAAATGATAATATAATGTGATGCGAATTGCAGATATGGAGGAAAAGGTGCAAACCGTACTTAAACTCATTGAAGAGGATGGAGATTCGTTTGCCAAGAGAGCAGAAATGTACTACAAAAAGAGACCGGAGCTGATAAACTTTGTGGAGGAATCCTACAGAGCTTACCGGGCCTTGGCCGAGCGGTATGATCACATTTCAACCGAGCTGCAAAATGCAAACAATACAATTGCTTCTGTTTTCCCAGAACAAGTTCAGTTTGCAATGGATGAAGAGGATGAAGATGCCTCAGCTGGGGTTTCGAAAAAGGTTCCCGAAGGTTCGAAGTCAAATATCCCAAAAGTTCCAAAAGGTCCCTTCAAAGAGTTGAAGAGTATCATCACAACAGAAACAGCTACTAAAAATTTGCTAGCCAAAAAGACGACAAAAGCAGGAACTTCCACAACAGTTTCTAAATCAGGTCTGACGAAATCCGAGGCACTAGAAGAGATTGACAGGCTTCAGAAACAGATCCTAGCCCTGCAAACCGAGAAGGAGTTCGTAAAGAGTTCGTATGAGAATGGACTTGCAAAATACTGGGAGATTGAGAACCAGATCAGCGAGATGCAAGAAAGAGTATGCACTTTGCAAGATGAATTTGGCGAGGGCATGGTCATCGAAGATGGCGAGGCTCGGAATCTGATGGCAGAAGCTGCTATAAAATCATGTCAAGAGAGATTGGCACAATTGCAAGAGAAACAGGATAGATCAACAGAGGAAGCTATAGTTGAGTCCCGAAGGATAAAGGACACAAGGGATAAGTTGGAGTCTCTCAAGGATGAGTTCCAATACAATCAGACCAATGGCGAAAATCCTTTTATAAGAGATGAATCTAAGAAAGCAGCTGAAATCCCGAACAGCTTCGATGAAGAAGTGGCTAGTAAATCCAAAGAGAGACAAGAGCTCGAGTTGTTGCGAGAGAAAATCAAGGAACAGATTGAGGCCAGGTCAAACACATCTCTCACGGTGACGGAAATGGTGGAGAAGATTGATGAACTTGTGAACAAAGTGATCAGCTTAGAAACCGCAGTCTCATCACAAGCCGCTTTGGTGAAGAGACTACAAAGTGAAACCGATGAACTTCAAGCTCAAATTCGAAGCTTGGAAAGTGACAAGGCAACTCTAATTGATGGGAAGAAAAATTTAAGCAACAAGCTAAAGGAAATGGATGAAAAGTTGGATGGAATTCAGGTTCTCAACCAAAGTTTTGAAGACCAGAACAACAATCTGCAAACACACTTTACTGAAGCGCATTGCAATCTCGATCACCTTTCTGATAAACTGAAAAGTGTGAGACCAGATGAGGAGGTCAATACCACAGGCTCATCAGAAACAGAATCGAGATCTGTCAGAGAGGTCAATTTGCAGAAACATTTTGAGATGCAAGAAGACATAGTGAATCCTTTTGAAGAGATTCCGAGCACAAGAAATCCTTTCGAAGATTTCGAGGAAACACAGGATGTGAAGCCATACGAGGAAACGAATGTTACAGGTTTTTTGCAGAAAGAGAGGGTCTCACCATCTGAGGTAGCAAGATTTTCAGAAGAGACAAAAGAACAAGTGGACCGAGAAAAAACAGGTGATGATTCTACAATAGCCACCGATGTTTTTAGTACTTCCGATTGCGATCAACAAAAGGTAGTTTCTCAATCCCAGACAGATCAGAACCTGCTTGTCGTAGATGATATGCAAACCCCATTGAACTCGACCCATGTGGAACAGAAGGAACAGTCAACAGAAGAAGAAGATGAACCGGATTGGCAGAAGCTGTTTATGAGTGGAATGGAGGACAGACAAAAGATTCTGTTGACGGAATATACATCAACTCTTAGAAATTACAAGGATGTGAAAAAGAAGCTCGGTGAAGTTGAGAAGAAAAGTAAAGACAACCTATTTGAAATATCATTGCAGCTTAAAGAACTGAAGGGTGCTAATGCCAGGAAAGATGATCAGATCAGAACACTGCAATTGAAACTCGGTCTTCTTGAGGAGAGTTTGAACGACCAAGATGTTGAAATATCCGAGAACACAAAAACCATCCGGCTAGCAGCAGTAGAGGAAGAGGAAGAGGGAGAAGAGAAAGAAGACATCAAGGCAATTCTCACTGACCAGACCATGTCAGCAACAGAGGAAAAATTCCGCACGAGCATTGATGAACTTCTTGAGGAGAACCTAGATTTCTGGCTGAGATTCAGCAGCTCATTCCACGAAATCCAGAAATTTAATACCGAAGTCCAGGACTTGAAATCTGAGATATCGAAACTGGAACAGAAAAGAAAGAACCAAGATGAGAACAGTAACACACTCCAGAGCCTGCTCAAGTCTGATGCAAGGCCATTGTACAAGCACCTGAGGGAGATACAGACAGAGCTAGCAGTCTGGTCCGAGAAGAGTGCACTTCTGAAGGAAGAACTTCAGTGCCGATTCTCGTCATTGTGTGACATCCAAGAGGAAATAACCAAGGCTCTGAAGGCCAGTGCGGAGGACGATGACTTCAAGTTCACGAGCTACCAAGCTGCTAAGTTTCAAGGAGAGGTTTTAAACATGAAGCAAGAGAACAACAAGGTGGCTGATGAGTTGCAGGCGGGTTTGGACCACGTCACTACGATGCAGATCGACGTAGAGAGGACTCTGGCGAGGTTGAATGAGGAGTTTGGTTTGGCTAGCTCAAAGAAACATAATGATCCTCACTTAAGCCAAACGGTGAGTAGGTCTCGTGTGCCTTTGAGGTCGTTTATATTTGGCGTGAAGCAGAAGAAGCAGAGAGCTTCGATCTTCTCTTGTATGACTCCGACCATGCATAGGAAGTACCATGGTCTGAGAGCAGGACATTACTTTTAAGTATCTTTCTTTTATTGGTTTCTGCAAGTTGAGTTTTTCTTTTTTCGTTTCTTTTTTTTTTTTTTTGAGGGAGGAGTGAGGATGGAAAGAAAGTAAGTTTGTAGGTGTTAAAAGAACAAGTTAATTTGGTATGCTTTGGGAATTTTTATTCATTTTTGAATCATGTTCGAGTGAATTATTTTTATTGTAGATTTCTAATTACATATGTCATTTATTTGGTTTATTTTCAAAACCAGACATGTTCAATTGAGACTTGTAGACGATGAGAGTTTCCTTTTCTCCTATTTATAGTTCTTTCATGAATGAAGAATTATTCTTTACAAATCAAACTTTAGACTGGCCATAAAATCACTAAACATGCGTTTGGAATACGGGTTTGAGTGGTAATTTTTAGGCTGAAATTGGTTGACTTTTTAAAAATCAGTTACAAATTTTGTTGAATTTTCATAAAAAGATAAAAATTGAGATAAAAACCTTAGGTTTACACCTGAGAACCAAACAAACAATAAAGCACGTCGTTTATTGACTATTTGAAAAGATCAACCCAGGTGTAGAGCCGGTGCATCAAACAGCCACTGAAAAACTTAAGAGAATGTTGCAGGACATGCACCAGAACGAGATAACGACCGAAAAAAAATGTTGGCGATTAGAGGACAAGATATCAGAAGTGACAGCCACCGCAATCCAAAACAACATGGTCCAGAAGAAAGAAGTGAAGGCTTATAGCAGACAATGTGGAACCGGAACATAGAAATCGAGGACATATAACTTCATGCCAACAAAAAATATATATTTATTTTGAATTGAATAGACGAGCAAAACGGCGGCCAAAAGTATAGATATATTGATATGCTTTGCTTGTATATTATCATGCCAAAACTACATGAACAATGTATATCAGAAAGCAGGATAGCTGACAATTCTCAGATCCTACAATCAAACTGTACACTGGTTAATGAGAGGGAAACACCTGAACTTGAGATTTCTAACTAGTCTGAGGAAATTTAGAACACCACGAGATTTCGCTATCGTTGAGCGACAGTGGTGGATAAATGCTCACAAAGAAATCTATCAATATCAAAGTCATAGCAACATACTTAAACCACTTATGCAGCTGCAAACTGGATGCTTAAGCCTCTCAATTTTCCAGCTTCGTCAACTTGTGCCGAGAAGTTTCCGTAAGTTGAGACATAGGAATCCGATTGTTAAGGGTATATTTTGTTTGTTTGACTTTTTTTGGGTGTTGTGAAAACTGCCAAAGATTCTCTCTTGGACCACAAGGAAACGTCGTTTTCTGGTTTGAAGAAGCGTGCAACACAAGTAGCGTCTAATACTTTTAATATAGTAAATGTCCTTTTTAACTTTGAAAAACATGTAATTTTCCATTTCAAATGCAACCTGACGGAACGCTTATGACTACTAGGAAAATGTCATGATTCTTTGGAATATCAAATGAACTTCTTTGAGAATACTGTAAAATTTCAGGTTGAACAACTCTGTTAAAGCGGTAGGAAACTTTTTAATTTAAAAAACTTCGTTGCAAAATGTGAGAAAGAATGAGGGGAAGTAAAGGTACAGAAATAATTTCACTTGAAATAACCCATCTGTCATCTTTAGAGCGTCTTAACGTCCAATATTGAATAGAAGGATGAAATCAGACGTTCTCATAGTTCGGCGAGAACAGAACGTACAAATGCAAGTTCATGAGGCAATTTTGAAATTTTGATGAAAGATCTGGACAAATTTTTAAAATATATCTTCTCTCTTTTGATACGTTATTATGCTACATTCATCCTCATCATTTCGTCAACGCCTCTTTGCAAGTGCCCAAACGCATATAAATATAAGCTTTTTGGAAGCCTCTTCTTTTTCTTGAAACTAAAACTTTACAGCTTTCTAGTTCATAGTTCAGACGACATAAACAATCATTCCGTGTTTCTTCATGGTTCTCTTTCGTCAAACGACACTTCTGACACCACCTTTGCTCCCCTTCCTTGAGCAATGTAAAGGCCTATGTGATGCATCAGATTCTGCCATGGAACATGAGTAAGGGAAGGAGATTTAAGTACATCAAAAACTTCCAAGTAATATCTTATTGCCAAGCAAGAACTACAAAGTAAAATAAATACTTAAAAGACATGCCTTTTCTTTGTGAACTTTATTGATTCAATTTTTCATACGAGGCATTTGCAACTAGAGATAATGACAAAAACCTCGCTGGTTTTAAATCGAAATGCAAGACAATTCGTACTTGTCAGTCTTGTGCCTATTATCTAAACGCATTATTTATGTTCTATTTTGAACTTGTCTCGATGTGTATCCATAAATGCTTTCAACTCTAGCTCATCTTTTTCTTACTAGATAGACCAAATTACTCTATAAGTACAGCCTATATGACACATATTAGTAGTTTGGTTATAAAACGTTCCAGCCATATTTTCATCAATTGCATCAAAACTAACCTAGCTAATGTAGCATCCACGCCAAGCCCCAATTAGGATTGAGATTTCTGTCCTTAAAAGGCGAAATGCAGCAAGATGGCCTCAAAGACTGCTTTGACAGCCTCAAAACCTTCAACTGCCGTGCAGCGAGGTCTTGGTGCTTGCATCTTGAGGCTTACGCCTTAGCCTCACGAAGGCAGAACTCCTCAAAGGGCCAATTGGGATTTTTAAAACCATGATTGAAGCTTAAAGCTTATATGAAGTGATCGTTGCCCCAAGTCTAATGATGCAGATAATACAATGATGAAGTACATCAGATTTGAGATTTTGTAAACTGTAAACGTAAATTCCATCTTCCATATTGCCAACAGTGGTGACAAATAAGTTGCAATATATATGAAACAAGGCATTTTGATCAATCAACGTACCTGAGGATGAGCTATAACATCTTTTGCAGCTCTTGCAACATGGACCGGAAGATCAAAAGTGGCACACCCCCCGGAATAGATGATCACATCCTCCAGAGGGGCAAGTAATTGGCGATTTCTCACAGATAATGCAGAGCAAGCGAAATCTAGCACGCATATATCTGTACATATCCCCACGACCAAAATCTTCAAAACGAACAAAAGGGTTGCAAATATTAGAGAGATAGAACATAAGCCAGCGACAAGAAGCAGCGAACACCACCATAGAGAATTTGGTACGTGCTTACCGCCTTGATCTGATTATTCTTGATCCAATCAACAAACACATTGGAGCCATCCTTCTCAATCGCTCCAAGAAACCCGTCAATGCAATCTTTGCACCTAAGCGTGGCATTTGGTTCATTCTCCAACCATTGCAGGGCTGCACACAAAAGACAAGGAAAAAAATAAAATTATTGATTGAAAATTTTGGAATCGACAAGAACTCTCCTTAATTTACTACCACTAAATGTATCTAGATTCCTATGGTCAGCCACCCTCCAATCTTTTTAGCCTTTTTCACTCAAGATTCCAACGGTGCCACTTGCCTAGCGGGACAAGAGAATTTTAATCAATTTCCATTTTGAAGAGAAATTCGGTATAGAATTGACCTATGATACAATTGGTAACACATTTTCGGACGTTGGACGATGTTTTAATATGAATGAAAAAAAAAACCTCAATATTGAAATTTTTTGTTGTTGGGTACTATCTGACAAAAACAACTAAAATTTTGAAAAGACTAGTTATATCATAACTAACCCAGTCAAGGGCCATGTTTCTCACCCTTTTTGCTCAGATTTCATTTTCAATCAATTAATGATTCAACTGAAAAAAGGGCCCAAAACATATATGTTAAAAAAAAAAAAAAAAAACAAACAAACAAACCAGAAAAGGGTACCTAAGATTTTGACCTGGAACAAGTCTAGCTTCATCGGTTCCAGCAAAACAATGAGGAGGATAAGGATTCTCGGGAATGTTTGGATCATGGGAATCCAGAAAAGCAAAAACCGGCCATTTTCTCTCACAGAACTCTCTGGCCAGTCTCACCGACTCATCAACCATTTCAGATATCTGCTTATCAGGCTGCCTCGGAGCCTATACAAAACAACAACAATCATATACACATATTCTTATATATATATATATATATATAGAAATTCAAAGAGAATGAAAATAAGCAAAGAAAGAGAAGGACCATATTTCCAGCGCCGACAGTACAGAAGCCATTGACGATGTCGACGAGCACAAGGCCGGTCTTAACATCCCCGGAAAGCGAAAACGGTGCTTCTTTTAACGGAAGCTCTTCCTTTAGGAAGTCAATAGTCTTCGGAACCATCCTCTTCTTCTGCAACAGCCAATAAACGTTTTTGTTCCAGTCAACAGAAAGGAAATAAGGAATGGTCTGGTGCTATCTAATATTATTTTTTCGTCAAATAATAGAAATAAAGTGCATCTTATCTGTCTTATTACCTTCAAAATAACAGAAAAACAAGACATATTGTGCATCAGTAAATAATATCCAAGGATGATGATCCGAGTGAGTGGCTTTAAATCGTTTGATTTGTTTATTGTTATTAAAAAAAGAAAGAAAAGAAAAGAGATGTGTGGAAATTAAGGTAAATGGCCGACAAGACTTTTCTTTCAGTTTGAGGAAGGCCAATCCTTTGCAGTCTCTGAAGAACCTACGAACAATTCCAACGTTGTACAAATGGACCCCACCACGTTAAAGATGCGTTCCCCCACGGGAAAAGAAAAAAAGATCACGCCCGTCTGCACTATAACTTCGATTTGACTTGTGGTGTTGTACAATCGCATTATATGTTTTTGTTAATGTACTGATGTTGGATGTTTTTCCCTATTATCTTTTCAACATCTCTGTAGTTTTAATGCGGGGTATTAGATTTATCCTTTAAATAAAATTACATTTTTTTTTTTTGAGAAGTAATAAAATTAGGTTTATCCTTTGAATAATGTCTACAACACTGAAGAGTGTTTTCCATATAACATTTATATATTTGTGTCATGTATATTTTATGCGATAATAGATAGCAGTTGCACTGCTAAAATAAATACGTATTTTAGCATAGTAACATGAACCATCCTTCAAAAAAAAAAAAAAAAAAAAATCCCTTACCTCTCATATAGATTTGCTCACCCAGTAACATTTTCCCCCAAACTCTTAAATGCCTTTTTCCCCGTTACTGGTCTTTGTAATAATTTGCACAGGTCAAATGCTTTTGAACTTCATTCATTAAAAAAAAAAAAAAAAAAAAGAAGAAGAGGAAGAAGAAGAGGAAGAAGAAGCTTTTCAACTAAAGAAATATTCTACCTTATTCTTATGGACGGCCGAGATGAATTTGTGGAACACCTCCCCTCTTTTCTAAACCAAAACCCGTCCCTACTTTTAAATAGAAATTTTAGCGTCCAAATAATAAAAAGTAGAGACGGGTTGTGTCATGTTATTATTTCGACGCTAAAATATGGATGGCAATTTTACATACATGATTAGTTTTAAAGCGGGTTTATGTTACACATATTATTCGGTGCTTGGAACTGAATTTTTTATATTAGAATTGGGATGAATTGAATGTGCATTTGATGAGAAGTTTAAACTGTTAATACTAAAAATGGTAAAAACTTGATATGTGTTTAGAAAAAAAAATATCACAATAGAACTTATTTCGTTTTTCTTAAAATTCTATGCAATTTTTTAAAAAATTCATTACATTTGGACTTATACATGTAAAGTTATGGACTTTTGAAGTTTGAGTCATAAATACTGTGAAAATTGATCTTGATTTTTCAAAAAAAAAAAAACAAAAACAAAAAACAAAAATGAACTGAATTTTTTGGATTTGGATTGAATTGAACATCGACTCCAAACACATGCACAATGAAGATTGCCCAGGTGCGCCACTCTTTTTTTCATTACCACTAATTATTCAATTGACTAAATATCCTTTTTTACTAAACCTATTTATTGATGTTCTAACAATTATGCTTTCAAGTTTAGGTTCACAATAGTACTTCAGACAATCTTCTTGAAATCTTTAAACTATTCCGATACCTTCCACCGGTGTGCCAGACTATAAATGTAGAGCTTAATGACGAGCTTCTTCATGTGCATGAAATAGAGAGAAATGGGGAAGTAAAAACCTTGCTGAAGACATGTATTGACATCCTTGAAAACATCAAGCCTCATCATATGTTCAAGAGACATAAATTTCTTCGGCTCATACCACATCGTTTTGGCACTTGGGAAAGTCTTAATAACCAAAATGAAAAAGAGCAAGAGATCAAATGTGTCAATTATCTAAACCAAATATATTGACTTTACATTTTGTTAACCATAAAAATATAGAACTATGTTGTGTCCCTCTTATAATGCAAAATAGTCCCTTTTTTTGGTTTTTTTTTTTTTTTTTTTTTTGCCCCCATTCGTGAGTTGAAGGTTTGTGATTTCACGTAGAATCTATACTTGGGGACACTTACCTTAAAAAATTTTCTTCTTGATAAGTAAAAAATTTTGTAAAATTGATTCATTAAAAACTGATATATGAGCTATTATAAAGGTCAGATTATTGAAAATATGTCTTTTAATAAAATAGATCTTCAGTAAAATGAGATAATTTTATGATTTAAAATGAATTGATCGATAATTTATAGTGGTTATTCGATTGGAATACTATCTTCTATTTTCTCTAACCACATGCATGTTTCTTTTTCTAGACGTGATATGTCGAGTTCATTTATAGGTTAAGCATTTATTTGTCATGCAGACTCTAAGCGTCAAATGACACCCCTTATATTTAAACTTCTAGGAAATGAATGTGGAGACTGCCAATTACATGGAGAATAGACCAATATTGGAGTTGGAGTTGTTATTAAAGACTCTTATTTGGTAAGAGGGATGGAACATGGGAGAAGAAAGATAAAAATCGACTGTTCGTTAAAAGAGAGGATAAATGGTATATTTAAAATGTATGTTAAAAAATACTCCATTCCATTTTCTTTCCACTGCTGGATTGATTCAAAAAATAGTGAGTACCTAATTTTTCCTAGTGTACACTGCATATTCAATGAAAGTTGAAGCTCTTCTCTCATTTGGACTACGCAAAATTGATTGGATGCACACTAATAGAACTGTGGAAAAAGCTTGAAATTATTCCTAGATTTGTTTCTATTTCTATTTTTATTTTTTGAAAGGGTCCTATTCTTCTATTTTGGTGTTTTTTTTTTTAATTTACATTAGAAGACCTTGTTTGCTCCAATGACACCTAAAATATATTTATGGTACCTGCCAATGAGGGATCTGCCTTGAGGACACATGCCTGCACTGAAGAAACGACAATGTTTATATCAGCCTTTAGGCATGTATATAAACAAAAGGAATCCAGCTTGCGCTTTTCTTTGTAGGTTGGAGATAAAATTTTTAAGTTGAAATTCGTTGATTTTTTAAAAATTAATTATAATTTTAATTGATTTTTCAGTAAAAACTAACGGAAAAAAAAATAGTATATTTTGGTTAGGGTGTTAAAATAGCGAACGAAGCATCAGTTTGTGTCCTTGGAAAATGGGCATGTTAAGGCCCTTGGGCTTTGAGTTGGTTTGGGCTTAATTGGTGCTGAGGATATCAATTGGACCTTTTTACGTTTTCACATCTTGTCCCAATATAAGCTTTTTTAGAAGCCTCTTCTTTCTCTTGACACTGAAACTTTACAGAATTTCTAATTGAGAGGTCAGACAACCCGGCTATATGAAAGTTTCAATGATTGAAAAAGGAAAGGAAAAAGAAAAAACAATCTTTCTGTGTTTCTACATGGTTTTCTTTCATCGGAAGACACTTTTGATACCACCTTCACTCCCTTTCCTTAGCAATGTAAAGGCCTATGTGACGCATCAGATTCTGCCATGGAACTTGAGTCAAGGAATGAGGTTTGAGTTTCGATGACATTAAGAATCTCAATTTATCACTGTTCTTGACAAGCAAGAGTATCTATGATTTGGAATTGATATATGAGCTGTTATAAGGATCATATTATTGAACATATATATTTTCTAAAGTAGATTTTCAATGAAATAATACAATTCTATGATTTAGAATGAAGTGACCCATAATTTATAGTAGTTAATTCGACTGAAATACTATTTTCTATTATCTCTAGTCACGTGCATGTTTTGTTTTTTAAACCGTGATATGTCAAGTTTTTTTATAAGCTAAGCGTTTACTCGTCGTTCAAACTCTAAGTGTCCCCTCATATTCAAACTTCTAGGAAATGAACGTGGATACTACCCTAATAATATTTGAGTTCTCCCTTCATGTTTGGTAAAAGAGGGGGAGTGTATATCCAAACTGTATGTCAAAAATTTTCCCTTTCATTTTCTTTCCACAGCTGGATTGATTGAAAAATAGTGGGTACCTTATTTTTCCTCGCCTACACTGCATTTTCTTTAAAAGTTGAAGCTCCCCCTCATTTGGACAAGGCAAAATTGATCGGATGCACACTAATAGACATGTCAAAAAAAGCTTGAAATTGAAATTTGGTATAATTTTAAAGAAAATGAAACAAATTGAAAAAAAAAAAAATTAGTTCCCTTAAAAAAAAAAAAAAAGCACTTTCGACCACCGTTTTGGTTGAAGGCATGCGAATAGAGTCCTATTCTTTTATTTTAGTGCTTCTGTTCTTTTTTCTTTTTTCTTTTTTTTGTTTTCATTAGAAGACCTTATTTGCTACCCCCCCCCCCCCCCCCCCCCCCCCCCCCCCAAAAGAAAAACATCATTCGACGGTGTGGAATCAACGTGTAAGCCACATGAATCAAGCTAGGTAATGACAAGACTGCCGTGCGATGTCACAAGAACTTGCTACAAGATGTGCGACGATGTGCAGTCGGAAGGGTCCTTGGTGCTCATGTAGTTGGCAGGTGATCAGATCATACGAGTCTGTCGAGATGGTAGGTCGGTCCCAGTGTTAGGTGGGTCTGGGAGGCAGCTAAAAAAAACAAAAAACCCACAGCGGAATAAGCTAAAAGCTAAAACTTTACAGCATTCTAGTTCAGAGGTCAGACAACTCCACTGTATGAAACTTTAAATGATTTCGGAAAAACACTCGTTCCAGGTATCTTTTCATGGTTTTCATTCATCAAACGACACTTCTGACACCACCTTCGCTCCCCTGCCTTGAGCAATGTAAAGGCCTATGTGATGCATCAGATTCTGTCATGGAACATAAGGAAGGAAGTTTGAGTTTTGAGGACAACTAAAACATCAAGGGATCAATGTAATTGACAAGCAAGAACTATAAAGTATAATAACTAAGCAAACACAAGCCTTCCCTTGCAAACTTTTTCAATTCAATTTTTTCATGCTTGGCATTTGCAACTAGGGGTATTGCCAAAAAAAAAAAAAAAAAAAAAAAAAACTGAACCATTTTTTGATTGAAATTGAAAACAATTCGTACATGTCAGTCTTGTGCCTATCATCTAGAGTGGCATTATTTATGTTCAATCTTAACCCTGCGTCAGGCGTGTCGTGTGGACAAAAAAATGCTTTCAACTCTAGCTCACCTTTCTTTTACTAGATAGATCAAATTAATCTTAACTACAGCCTACATGACACACATTATTAGTCATTAGTTGCATCAAAACTAACCTAACTAATGTAGCAGCCACACCAAGCCCCATTTGGGATTGAGGTTGCTGTCCGTCAGAGTACTATTTTCTACAACTGATATGCAGCAAAGTCTTAAAAGGGGAGGTGCTGCGTGATGGCCACAATGCGTACAACTTCTGTGCAGCGAGATCTTAGTGCTTGTGATCTTAAGGCTTACACTTTGCCTCACGAAGGCAAAACACCTTGAATCGCGATTGGGATTTTTAAAACCTTGATTGAAACTTTAAAGCTTACATGAAAGTGATTATTCCCTCAATTTTAATGCAGATGTGCATTCTAAAGTATATCAGGCAATGATGAAGCACATTAGGTTTGTAATTTCTAAACTGTTTTGTGTAAGTTTCTTCTTCCATATAGTCAGCAGTCGTAATAAGTTTCTCGTACTATGTATTAAACAAGGCATCTTGATCAATCAATGTACCTGAGGATGAGCTATAACATCTTTGGCAGCTCTTGCAACATGGACCGGAAGATCAAAAGTCGCACATCCTCTGGAATACACGATCACATTCTCCAAAGGGGCAAGTAATTGGCGATTTCTCACAGATAACGCAGAGCAAACGAAATCTAGCACGCATATATCCGTACATATCCCCACGACCAAAATCTTCAAAACGACAAAAGGGTAGCAAATAGTAGAGTGAAAGAACTTAAGCCAGCGACAAGAAGCAGCAAACACCACCATAGAGAGTTCGTTACGCGCTTACCGCTTTGATCTGATTATTCTTGATCCAATCAACAAACACATTGGAGCCATCCTTCTCAATCGCTCCAAGAAACCCATCAATGCAATCTTTGCACCTAAGCGTGGCATTCGATTCATTCTCTAACCATTGCAGGGCTGCTCACAAGAGACAAGGGAAAAAAATACAAAATTAGCGATTGAAAACTCGAGAATCGACAAGAACTCTCCTTATTTTATTGCCACTAAATATTCCTAGGGACAGCCACCCTCCAATCTTTTTGGCCTTTTTCATTCAAGATTCCTAAGGTGCCACTTGCCTAGCGGGACAAAAGAACTTTTTCCAATTTAAATTTTCAAGAGATATTCAGTATAGAATCGACCTATGGTACAATTGGTAACACATTTTCGGACGTCGGACGATGTTAAAAAATATATTCATAAAAAAATAAAATTAAAATAAAATAAAATAAAAAACCCCCTCAAGATTGAAATTTTTTTGTTGTTGGGTACTACCTGGCAAAAAAAAAAAAAACACTAACCCCGTCAAGCGCCATGTTTCTACCCTTTTTTCACAGATTAATTATGAATCAATTAATGATTCAACTGCAAAAAAGGACCCAAAAACATTTTTTTTTTTAATTTTAAAAAGACCACTAAAGGGGTATTAAAATTTTGAACCTGGAACAAGTCTAGCTTCATCGGTTCCAGCAAAACAATGAGGAGGATAAGGATTCTCGGGAATGTTTGGATCATGGGAATCCAGAAAAGCAAAAACCGGCCATTTTCTCTCACAGAACGCTCTGGCCAGTCTCACCGACTCATCAACCATTTCAGATATCTGCTTATCGGGCTGCCTCGGAGCCTAAACAAAACACAACAATCATATACACATATTGTTATATATATATATATATATATATATATATTCAAAGAGAACGAAAATAAGCAAAAAAAAAAAAAAGAGAAGGACCATATTTCCAGCCCCGACAGTACAGAAGCCATTGACGATGTCGACGAGCACGAGGCCGATCTTAACATCCCCGGAAAGCGAAAACGATTCTTCTTTCAACGGAAGCTCTTCCTTTAGCAAATCAATCGTCTTTGAAATCATCTTCTTGTTATGAATCGGTTTTTGTTATTATTATTTTTTATTTTAAAAAAAAAAATTTTGGGGGTTGCGGAGGAAAAGGATGCTGATGCAAGTGAATGGCTCTAGATCGTTGATCTGATTTGTAGTTATAAATACATAGATATTTTTGTTTATTTATTTTTTACTGATCGCTGTAACATGTTGCATTATTTTAGTATTTCTTCGTTGACTTAATCGTATTAATGTTTATTTTTTCCCGCAAAAAAGAAACAGATATCTGAGTGGCCATTACGATACAAGGAGGAAGGACAAGGACGAGAAGACTTTTACACAATTTATATGGAACTACTTTGTAGGTTGTAGTTGTAATTGTATACAACCAATCCGCGGTAAAGAAGGAAAGCAACTTACGAAAATAGTGGATCAACGTTGGACTCCACCAATGACCAAACTCCATTTCAAAGAAAAATGTTAGGAAAATCAGTATTGTTCAACGTCATAATAATTTAGAAATCAGTCCACAGATTGGTACACCTGTCTCATATTCTGGGATCTATCATCTATTAATATATGATATTAAATATTATATATTTTTAAACATTGCTCCATTTTGAAAGATGCATTGCCATGGGGATATATTCCCGGCCATCTTTTAGCTTTTGACTTTGGACGACTTAGCATATATATGGTGCTAAGGTTTATATTGTAAAATTTAAATTTGAATTAAATTGTATATTTAGTGAGGTGTTTGAATTGTTAAAGTTAAAAAGTGTATAAATTTTAAATGTGTTTCGGAAAAAAAATATTAATATAGAGCTTGTTTTGTTTATTTCAAAATTCTATACAATTTTTTTTAAAAAATATATCATTTGGACTTGTACATACAAAGTTATGGATTCTTAAAATTTAAGTTATAAAATTATAATAGTAACTGTGAATAGCTAAGCTAAGGTTGACTTTAAAAAAAAGGACAAAAAATGAGTTGTAAATTTTGATCCAAACATATGCTTAAGCTCCGTTTGGATAACATGTTCATTTAAAAAAAAAATTCTTGTTCTAAATGAGAAAGCCTTTTTATTTTGAGATAAAATGGTGTTTGGATATATAAAAAAAAATTTTGAAAACAAAATATTGTTTGGAATAAGAAAAAATGACGTTGGGAATAGTGTATAGTGAGAAAATTTCAAAAAGATTCTTTTTTTTTTCAAAAAAATACTGTACAAAGTAAGTTTGAAATGATATAGTTTTTCTTTTTTAAAATGAGAAAATGATATAAAAAGTTGAGACAAACACTTTTTTATAAAAATTTTTAATTTCAAAATTTTTTTTACATTTTCTAAAACAAAAAGGGTAACTTGTTTAATTTAACCCTTAAATTATGTACATCCAATCGCTTTGATCTCTAAATTTTTTATTTTGATAAGTTAGCCTTTAATATTTTTTGATGGTTTTAGTTCCTGACATAAAAATTAAAGAAAGGATTTTTTAAATTTAAAATATGTAATAACATGAGATTTTACAAAAATAATTACTCCAAGCGTAAAAATATATCCTTATTCTTATTAAAACCTTTTTAAAAACTAGAACACTATACTTAACATGATAATTTTCTTGAAATTTTTAGTTATTATGATTTAAAAGATGTGATTATCTCTATTAAATTTATGAAATCATTTGTTCATTTTATTTTTAGGAACCAAATCATCTGGAAGAGCGAGGGATTAAAAAAATTTAATTTAAAGGATGTCTATTTAATTTCTAGAGATACATTAAAGAAATAGTTAAAACTTTAACGTTATATTTATGTAATTAATAAAAAAACCCATCATTTTTCTCAAAAAAATAAAAAGAAAATAAATCTATTATGATATTACGATTACTAAGGCCTTGTTTGGTATATCAATTCGATTTAAACTGAATTGTACTTTTTTCATCATATTTTTTGTCTTTTCTGAAAAATTTTTTTGTTTTTTCTGAAAAAGTCAACAAAAATTACTATTCAAACTTAAAAATCTCAACTCAACTCAAACTCAACTCATTCACCAAACACCCTATAAAAATAATAAATAAATTAAAGGGAAAATCTTTCTGGCATTCCACTTGGCTAACTGTCAACATCTCCTCCAACAATCCTTTGAACGAAAAACATATAAGAATTGTGTCAGCAAGCATATTGTAACTAACGATAATACTATATATGATTGCATATTAAGTTATCTCCATTTAAAAAAAAAATAAAAATAGTGATTTTTAATGATTCGTCTTTTTCTTGGAAAACCACCTCCCCCACCCCACCCTTCTCCTACGTGAGAAGGAGCAGAATTAGACCAAATTAAAGTTGAATAAAAATAAAAGTGGTCTAGCAATAACATCACATCTGACTTCATCATAAAATACATAATTCAAATCTTCTAACCTTCAAGTTCCAAAAAAAAAAACGAATAAAAATAAATAGTATAATAGTTTATGATAGATAGTAAACAGCATATTGTTGGTAAATCCAGATTTACACCATTAGAAAATATAAAAAATACCTTCCATACAATCTCTTTTCTCCCTTCCCCGCTCTGATCTCTCCTCCATCTCTCTTCGTTTCTCTCCTCGAACTCCTTGGCAGTCACCATCGGAGGATGATAACACTGTCAAATAGAGTTATTTTGGCATTTTTTTAAATCTAAGTTGGTTTAGTTCTTGACCAATTTGAATTTATTTTAAGCTTATTAAATTTAATTTAGAATATTTTGTTTTATTTATTTTAATTTAGTCTTTGAGCAATTGTAATTTATTTTATTTGATATAATTTTAGTTTTCATAAGTTACTCTTTAACTTCCATTTCAAAAAGAATTGAAGTAACCTTCGACGATAAAGCTGGATATGCACTATTGGAAGAACTTAGTCTGGCTGGAATGATCATGTCTATTGGTCCAGGTGATGATCCCCTTCTGTGTTATTAATTATAGAAAGATTCTATTTTTGGACTCTGATAGTAAGGTACACGTGTGCAATCCTATAGAATATTATTAGTAGCAGGGCTAGTAGGAGTAAGCATGGGCTAAAAATATAATTTAGAGCTTAATTAGGAGCATAAATGTCAATTAAGGGTGCAAAACAGATTAAAAGTTTGAATTAAATCCGAAATTATCCATCGTCCATGCGAAGCGAAGAATCACGCATAGCCACTAGCCACAGAAGCCGTTGGATCAGCCATGTATATGCACATTAAATTAGTTAGTTTGGCTTATTGTTTCAATTTTGTTTGAAGATATATGTACATAACCGAGAACAAATGTATATGTGAATAGAGTGGGGTAGTTTTATAAATTGCTAGTATTAAAGTAAAATTAATAATTATGTTGCTTAGTCGTCAATTTTATAAGAGGGGTTATTGTTATCAAATTAGTACTAGCTCCATGTGAACATTGGCGGATAACTTGCCTTTTTTTTTTTTTCTTGAACATTAAGGTAAGTGATGACTTATTCTACTATATTGTGAGGACTTGGATATATCTTTATAGTATCAGTGATATTGTGTCCATTAAGATTTTATTTGTCATATTATTATAGAATCAATGATTTTTTTTTTTTTTTGGCAAGTCCCATATTATCATATTCATTGCCTAAAAGGATATCATAAAAATGGAGCTTTAATTAAAAAAATAAAATAAAAACTGTACTGTATTCTACGACGACAAATGTACAACTCCTTGTCCTCTGGGGTTTGGGATAGGCAAAAGGGATACGATGAACTGACAGACCGGACCATGAAGTCTCGACTCAAGGGGTTTGTCCTAATGCAAAGGGAAATGGAGCCTCGAATCAAGGGGGTGACGATGCAAAGGGACCATGTATGACACTTGTGGGAAGTCCTTTTATGCCGGTGGTGTTTTCGGGTCCTACAGTTGCGGTCTCTATCTTTCTTAAGAAAGACTTGTAACAGGTGCCAACAAGGTAAGGCAAGCTATGCGGCAAGCATGGTGAGTCATCGACCGGGTAGCGATCCAAGTAAAGATTTTAATTCCAATGGGGATAGATATGATCATGGTAGCTGCGGTGAAGTAGGCACGCCGCACGGGTATCAACATCTAAGCTTACAGTAAACATATGAGGAGCCCAAGCAAAGATTGCAAGGGAAATGTGATTTAAAAACCCCGCACGACCGTGTCTATCTTGTGACATGTTGTCACCATGTAAAATTCTATTTATTGCCATCATGAGATAAGTCCTGCTAAAGAAATTGGCTTCTGGCCCCATAGATGAGTATTGTTTCATGTGGACCTAGGTTAACGTTTTTTCGAGAGCAAATATGAAAATATTTAAAAACGTAAATCGTATGATGAGTTTTGTGAAAATTACGAGTCACCACACTCATTTTCATGCATGTTTATACTTACTGAACGTTGGGACGTTTTTGTTCCTTGTAATGCAGATAAATAATCAATTGGAGTTACAAGTTTATTGAGCAAGATCTCATGACTAGTATATTAAGCTTTTGGATATTGATAATGATTTTGTATTCCTTAGAAATTGGTTAGTAATTGTTTCCACTGTATAGATTTTGTAATTTTAAGTTAAAGTTCATGAAAAATAGCACCTTACAAACTATCCATATGAGTAATTGTAACATGCTAGTTAAGGAGACGTTACAAAAATAGTATCCAATATAGATAAAGCATAATTTATTTTTAAAATTTAATCCCATCAATGGAATTTTATGACTAATTTTCCCAGTGCAGTGGACGTTTTAGATATTTGTTCATAAGCGAAACAAAAATAACATTAGGGTACATTTTGCACTTCAACTCCTTGGAGTTTTGGAGGGTTTTTTTTTTTGTCCTTCATTAAAAATATGTGCATGTTTCTAAATAAATATTTGATTGAAAATAAACTATGATAACTTTATAATTTAAAAAATTAAAATGTACGTGAAAAAGGAAGATAATGTGTATCTTGTTTTGTTTCTCATTTGGAGTTTTGAAGGGTTTTTTTTTTTATATTGAAAATATATGCATGTTTATAAATATGTATTTAATTAAAAATGAATTGTGATAACTAAATAGTTTAAAAAATTAAAATGTAAGCAAAAAAGAAGATAATGTGAAACTTATTTTGTTTCTCTACTAGTTATGAACATTTTGATATAAGAATTATCTCATTTCGACTTAAAATAAGAAAATTATGAAATTCTATAGTTTTAGTTTTCAAAAATGAAAAAAAAAAGATTTAGAGACTAGATTCTAAAATGGAGTTACCTTGAAAAAGACAAAACATCTCAAAATCTCCTACTTCAATTGGATTGCCAAACGACCCTTAGATTAGAGGCATGTGGTATTTCAGGTATTGCGAGTATTTTCGTATTTACTCGAGTAATTGGTCAAAATCCGGTTGGCAAGCTAGTCTTCTTTTCCTTCTTTAAAAAATAAAAATAAAAATAAAAACAAACACTCCTATTAAGAAAAACGATGCCATACAGGAAGTGGACTAAAAGTTTTTTACCCAAAAAGATATATTCATTTGCTTTTGTTGGCATCTTCTAGTTGTAAACCCATAAGCCCTAGCAAATTGGAAGCAGGACCAGGGAGGCCTTCTTGGGAAGAGAAGGAATCAAGAAAGCTTTTTACCAGGTTCACATCTGCATCCACAGGTGTGAAATCCTCATCCATGGCTGCCGCTGTATTTGATGATGTGCCCTACACCCATATATTTTCAATCAGTTTGATTTTTCAAATCACCAGACAAACACAAAAATAAATAAACAACAAACCAAAACCTTCTGAGCCTAGCAGAAGTTTACAGTTCATTTAAGGGCGAGGGCAAAACCATTACAAATGCTCATCAATCATGCAGACTTCACACCATTTTGGCCTTAAATAGAGCGATAAACAGCAAGATGAGAAAAGAAAAATCACGACTTCATCGTATAAAAAAGCTTTTGGATATAATTAGGACAAACATGAGGAATTATTATTCAGCTTTCCTTTAGTGTTTCTGTGGGTAACAAACATGTTTCTTGCAACTAAGCTTTGTTCCACACCACTCCTAAAACAAAAACAAAAACATAAAAAGAAACTTACCTCATCTTTTTGGGAGGTTTGTTCCTTAGCACGAACAAAACTTTTCCCAAGTGTTGTGGTATTTAATTCTTGATTCAAAGCGTCAGAATACGATCGCATAAAAGTGTCATCTCCCTCATCATTACCTTCGGAAGGTTCTTCAAATTCACTGTCATCTTCAGAATCCTCTGTGAAAACAAAATTGTAATTGTAAGATAAGACACAAAATTAGAATGGTGCCATTTCTACACATTTCAAGCATAAGTATTCTAATGTTTTATGTCCAGTCCAGTCCAGAGCCAATATTTTTCTTATTGTGACTGAATTTATTGACATACATATTTGTTGCCACTAGAAAGAACAATTTTATACTCACATTAAAGATACCGTCATTTTGCTCAAGCATATCTACATACATGAAGAGATACAGTATGGAAACAATTGACAATATCAATTTTTCACAACAAGAATTATGCAAAATATTTCAGTCAAATATATAAATAAGATTAGCATCAAAGCTGGCAACAAAAGGATAAATTTACCCTGTATCTAGGCATGATCTTTGATTATATATAACTCAAGTCATATCATGTCTCAATATGAACTAACAAGAATAAAAATTCATAAGATTGCTTCCTGGTAGGATCCTTTGCCCTTTTCAAGCAAAGAGTGAACCTGTACTCAAACCTTCTTTCGGCCACAATTGAGTTATATTTTTCAGAAACAAGCAGAGAAGAGAGATGACAAATGCAGTCTGCATCGTCTAATTAACAATTGCACTGATGAAAATAATTCATGCGACAATGAGAATTCTCATTGTCAATTGGAGTAAGTAAAACATGATGCAAACTTACCAAAATCCAAGTCAGACGAGGACCCTTCTTCAATTTCATCACCACTAGCAATGTCTTCAAAACCTTGGTGGTTCATTATTGATTCCATGTCTTTAATGAAGCGGTCCACATCTAAATCTACTTCTTTTAGGTTCCTTCAAAAGAAAAATTACAGGATACAATTCAGATTTATTACATCAAAGGAAACGAATAAATAGGGCTAATGACTTTCATTGATGCCAGGTTCCAGCCATTTTAATTACAAGATTTAATACCTAAAACCTGTCAGCACACAGATTGTGGATAGAAAATTATGCCAGCTACTAAAAGAGTGGAAAAGAATCATAATGTGCTTAAATGTGTTTAAAGAAGCATGGCATATAAACATTGGGAAAATCATATTCGTATTGCAGTTAGAAGCCTGGAAAATTGTAAACTCAAAAAGAAAGATAGCATTAAGAGAGTGCGGCAGACAACGAGTCAAGTTTGAGCAAAATAAAGAACGATAAATGGTAACGAGAATCCAACCCAATCATGGTTTAGCCATTGCTTTCTGCGGCCACAGTTATAAACCAAAGAGTAATTGCACCAGAAGAGCATGCTCAAGGACCCATTCGTACCTATTTCTTTAAGATTTTTTTTTTGGGTCAAAAATGGGAAACTGAATGATTCCAATGTAATTCAAACCTGTTCTCAGGAACCTCAGCTCCTTTGTAGCTCGACACCTTATGGACAAATGCCTTCATAGTTTTTGCTATTTCACTAGGATCAAACTCATCAACATTAGTGCTTGACAAATCACCAGCATCTTGCTGCACCTTCAACTTCTGCTTGTTCTTATGTTTTGCATCATAAAGTTCAAGCTCTCTTTGTCTCTCTGAAAGAGCAGAGTTCAAATCATCTTCTCCATCGTAAAGCCAAGAATCATTGTCAGAAGGAGGTAGCTCCTGACCATTGAAATCATCTGCGGAATAAGGCAAAGCAAGAATCTCATCTATGCGCCTTACTGGAGCGCTCATCATCTCACTGCAAAAGTAGAAACATCTCAGCCAATTAGCAATAACAACAAACTTAAACAGAACGTAACATCATATAAAGAATCGTATCTCTATGCTTAACTCAAATCAGATGGAACGGAAAAGATCATCCTAAATCTTATCATACACAATAGGAATCTTCATGATGGGCGTAATGCTTATTTTTGAAATCGAATAGAGACTTAAACTTCTCACTACCAGGTGAAGATCTAACCCATCGAAAGTTCGTAACAAAAATGAAAACCCAGCATACCAAATTTCGTGCAGCATTATAACATATCAAATTCCACAACAAAAATGAAAGCCCAACATATCATTCCACGCAAAGCAATGTTAACAAGGTGATTTTGGGAACCAAGGTGTTTTGCCTAATCGAGACTAGGCATAATCGAGGCCTATGCGTCAATTGAAAAAGAAAAGTATTAATAAAATTATAAGAAATTCATAGGTGTATTCTACACAATTAAAACATAAACTTAGTTCATCACAAACTACATAAAGTCTAATACTCTGAATAGCACTAAATTTGCGGTCTGCAGTGTTCCAATATGCTAAAATTCCACAACAAAAGCACCCAATCCATCAAATTCATGCAGAGTTTAGAAACAAACCTGGTCCTTGAGAACAGAGAGCTACTCCTGAAATATTCCTCTGCATTTTGCATCAACCTCCGGTACGCTTGCGAACCCGGAAGCAGCCCTTCGAAGTAGCCACTCCTCTCCAAACTCTCCCTAAACGCCTCCCAAGTCCCTCCTTTGCCTTCCAAACCCTCCGTCCTCCTCTGCTGATACATCATCTCAAACCCGCAGGCGATCTTCATCCCCAATTCAGCCTCGAGGTACGCTTCGGAGTCGCTCCGGCTCGGCATTGGATAACACCTCGGCGCCTGGAACGTCTGCTGCACTAGCTGTGCGTACATTGCCCTCGACATCCTCACTGAAACTCTCACAAATTCTTCATCTTTCCCTTTCGTCAAGAACTTCTCCATCTTCGCCGCGGACTTCATCGTGTCGATGTCCCGGTCGTAGAAACCCTCGACCGCCAGGGAAATCAGGCAAGGTTCGTGCTTCAACACCTGCGCGACCGACGCCGGAACCCTAACCCTAACTCTATGAACGTTCTTCCTCGCCTTCTCCGGATACTCTGATATCCGATTCTTCACCACGGCTTGGACAGACTCCGAAGCCCTAGATTCCTCGCCGAAATTGGCGATGAATTTCAGCGAATCGTCCAAGCTAGGGCTAGGCAAACGATCTTTGGGGACAATATGGAGGTCGCCGCGGCGGATGAAGACGCGATTGAGGCTGTTGTCGGGGTTGACCCAGCGAGGGAGGTGGAAGGCGGCCTCAATGAGCAGGAACTCGCCGTCGGTGTCCCAGACTCGTACGGAGAGGTCGGGGAACGTTCGAGAAACTTCGAAGAGGAGGAAGACGACGAACCACTCGTCGTCGAGATTGTCGCCGTAGCGGAGCTTACCGCGGAGGTGAGGGAGGTGGTTGGGAGCAGACGAGACGGAGAGGGCGAAGGGCTCGTGCTGCCATATGTAGTCGGCGGTGAAGGGAGAGAGCGTTTGGAGGATTTGGACGTGAAGCGACTGCAGCGACGCCGCGTTGCCGGCGCTGGCGGAGGAGGGATTGAGAGAGGAGTCGGAGAAGATGGCGTAGAAAACGGTGTCGTCTGGGAGCCTAGAGGATTTCTGTGGGGAAATGGAAGACGAAGTTGAAGAAGAAGAGGGGTAGAGTTCTGGAGGTTTCTCCATTTTCGAGCTTCTGAAGCCGAGTGACAGAGTGAGTGTCAACTTTCGCTCTCTGAAGCGCTTGCTTTTCTTGAACGTTCCTTTCCTGGGTTTTTGTTGTTCTGGAATCTCGTATTCTCTTTCGTAAAGTGGAAAACAAAGAATTCGTCTTCGTGGAAGACTTGCCGCCATTTGGAAGATATTTTGGGTTCATTTCATTTTCGGTCCCCAAACTTTCAAAAGAATCCTATTTTAGCCCCTCATGTTCCCTACGTTTCTTGAAAAAATAATAATAATAATTTTGAATGGAATTTTAGAAGGACAAAAAACTTCCCAGCTTCTCTAGAGCAAAGCGCTAAGCTTCAAGCTCTTTCCAATGGCGAAGAGGGCGAGAACCCCTAAAAGATAAGAACTCCGAAATCATATCGATAAAAATATCATCTTTGATCATAAAATGCTACCAAAAGATATAATTTGAAAATTAAAGGGTAAATGTAGGATATACATTTTTTTTTTTAAGAAAAACAAAATGAATAACATGCATCACACATAAATAAGATCATATGCTTAGTTTCAACTTTGTCTAAAGCAAATCTCTCAGTTGCTTATGACAAGTCTCTTCAAATAAAGTTTATGCAAAGTTTCATCAAATAGTAATCGAATTGTCATTCGATGCAGCAAAATTGATGCATCATACAAATATAATATAACTAGATTCATCCTTTAAAAATTAGGTCCTGCATTATGGCCTGTCAATTAAGATAACAAGCTAATTGCTCTCCAAAACCAATACAATTAAATAACAAAGACCAATCTTTTATAGAAAATTGAATTTAACCACAAAATAATATCAAATGTAAATTTGCAAACGTTGAATAATCTTGTGTCCTGACATTACAAGAAATATTATTTAGGATATGGTGGAAGAGTATCACTTTTCATATTTCAGAAAAAGAAAAAACAAATAATGATTGTATATCAAGGACATTTGCTTTTGACTTAGGATTGATTCGCTCGAAGATTTAATCTACTTTTGCCTATTTATTAGTTCTATGATTTTTTTTCCATTATTTTATTATCATTTTTTTATTGACATATGAAGTATGAATTATTTTGCATAATGTTTTATTTTCTCCATAACCAAACTACGTGTAATAAAATTACCTTTCTTTCCATGGTTACAGCCGTCTAATGGTATTCCTCACATCAAAGTCTCAGTCCACTTGCATCAATTGTTATTCTCCGATAGATGCATGAGTTTTAACAGAATACCAACACTTGAAAAACAATGACACTTCTACTAATGTGAATGAATATGAGTGGAGGAAAAAAACACAAAGCAGAAAGCACTCAAATATATAGTAACTATAGAGTAAAAAATAAATAAAAAAAAAAACCAATATACCCCTAACCCCGTCGACCAAGCCCCCCTCGCGACGCCGACAAAGTCCCACCCCCCCCCCCAACTATGCCGGCGACCCAGTCCTGCACCCCCGAATGACGCCCCCATGGTCAAATATTGTCGACTGGGTGACCTAGGTCCCCTCTACTCGTAACTTCAGCGAAGTCACCCATCTCTGCAACGGCAAGAAAATGCCCCCCCCCCCCCCCGACCCCCGACCTCTAGCGACCTTCACCCCCCACCCCAACGACAACGAGCCCTTCCTTTCCTCATGACCTCGGCGACCCCCCCCCCCCCATTGGTGCCAACCCAACCTGCGACGTCTTCCTTAGGGTCCCGTGACGGTGAATCACCCTCTCCGATGACCTTCCACCGGCCCCCCTCCCTTGATTGACAAAGAAGAAATCATAGGGACTTCAAAAAAAACTTTTTTAGTACAATCATATAGATCGGTGTGTATTGTAGTTATTGTACACTCTTAATTTATTGTCCGTTTGATTAAATTTGAATGTTTTAGATGGAGCCTACCGATAAGGTATATAAAAATGTATTTATCGTATTTTTACCCATTATTAGGACCTTTTGTCGTTTTAGTACCCTTCTCTCCCTTTTTTTTTTTTTTTTTCACCTTGACTTTTATGGAGAACAATATATACAATTTTTTCTTTTCATAAGCACATCTTGAATTACAATAACTTCACACCTGCATGACCTTCCATAACTGCTAAATTGGAATAAAGGATTTTATTGATAAGATGAAATAAATTGTCATTTTTCCATTAAGAGGAAAAAACAAGACAAACTTCAAAAGCGAATGAGTATGAAACAAACTTATGAGCGAACTCCATTAAACAAACGAAAGAATCCAAAAACACCACATTAGATCCAAATTAAAAGGGCCATATCGGAAAGGCAAGGGGAAATTGGATTTCGAAGGGAGAGAGACTAATGAGCAAAGCAGAGGAGTCAACGCAGTCGCAAGAAGATCTGATGACAACATTGAGAAGAAGATGGTGAGACATGAAGATGTACTTGGAGACAGAATGGCAGAGGGGAAAAAGAATACAGATATATAGAAAGATTGAGGGAAAATTCTTTAGTGGGAATACCAAACCGATAACCGGTTAGTTTTGTGTTTTTCCGAGGGGAGAAAATAATAAATAACTTAAAAATGCGTTTATTAAACTGTAAAAGAATGTAATTTAAAAATAATGAAATTGTAAAGTAAAGTAATGGAATAAGAAGATAATCATTGATTCATTTTCTAATACTTACTTACCTATTGATTGTGTAAAATGAAACAATTTCATTCCCTTTATAATGTTTACTAATCTTAATAATGTTAATCTTTTAATGTAACTACTAAAATATCCTTTTAGATAATAAAAAAAATTAACACATGAAAACTTATTTAGGGTATATGAGTAAATTTGATGTATATTTTCTTTGACAATGAATCAATACTAAGGAGATATAAGATCGACATTTCCTTTTTCATTCCCTATATTATGTAGAATTACTAAAATCTCATTCATCGTTTTGTAAGTAAACACATAATAAAATGAGAAAATAAATACTACTCACTTTCTTTTCCCTTTGATGTAAAGTAAACATGGCCTTAAATACATTTTAGTAGTTGGAATGAAAATAAACTGGATTGATAAAGAAAAAGTAGACGTTCTACCATAAAAGTTCTATTTGTTTGGATATATAAATTGTATTGGAATGTTCATTCAATATGTTTACATTCAAATGTATAGTTTGAATTGTGTATTTAAATAAAATGTGTATTATGATAATTTTTGTTAAAGGTGACAATTGAATAATGGTAAGATGTAAAAATGAGTGTGTTACAAATTTTATAAATTAAAAATTTAAATTTAAATTTGAGTTCAATTATTATAAAATAGATAAAATCCAAATAATTTCACTCTAATAATTAATCACCGGCACCAATAGTCCTTCAAACGCAGTAGTGAAAAATTAAATCTTAACATATATAAAATAACAACATACTCTTCTTTTCATTTCGCCTTGTGTCAACCTATGGTTTTTTTTTTTTTTTTTTTTTACCCTTTTTCAATTTTTTCCCTTCTTTTATCTTTCTCCTAAGCCCATGGCTTTAATGGCCTTTTTTCTTTTCTTCTTTTTTCCCTTCTTTCATCTTCTTTTCTCCCACCTATGCCACTTCTGCGGCTCCTCCTCGTTCTCTATCTCTCTCTCTCTTTTTGGGTTTCCGTTTCTTCCCTCTTCATCCTCTTCTCTTCTTCTCAGAGTAAGTCTTCTCGATATGAAATCTTCAATCCCTAATCCTTAAGCCCCCTAATCTCTAAAATATAGATTTTGTTTTTACATGGTTTTGCTTAAGGATTTTTAATCAACATGGGTTTGATATATTCATGGTAGGCAACAAAAAACGATAGGAGAGACTGGTCGAAAAACATAAGTATTATTAAAGAAATTCATGTTTATCACATTTTATACTCTGTGTGTTGTTTTTTTTTTTTTTTTAACATGGTTTCTTATAATTTTTTTTTGCTCTAGTCTATGGGTCCATCTTTTTGTTTGTTTTTTGTTTGCTCGTTGGGTTCTTTTTTCGGTAAATTTTTTTTTACCCCCTAATATTTGATTTGTGCTTAAGATTAACTGAGAGTTTTTTTTTTTTTTTTTTTAGAAGAAGAGGAAGATAATACCGATGAGCAAGGACCATAACTTACCAAAATTAAAGTATTGGAGCTGTGGCATTAATATAACATTATTGGGTAGTATTTTTTTATCCAATTGTAAAAATATATTATTGGCACAGCCTTTTTAAAATTACCTTGGAGATGTTTTAATATATTGATATGTTTTTATGATTTAATATAATTAATTAAAGGATGTAGTTGATTATTTTTTTCCCCTTAAATTTCTTAACTTATGAGGGATTAAATGTTATCCATTTTCTCCGGTGAAACAAAATGATATCCATTTGATCAAATTTCAATATGTCATCATTTTTTTTAATGATTGAGTTACAATATGTTGTTATTACACGTAAGTTTGTAAATACTTTAACGTTCATGATTCACGGTAACAAATTATCAAACTTTTAAATTGAACTTCTAGATTTTCCAAAAATTAAAAAATAAATAAATAAACAAAACTCAAGTTAAAAATGTAAATAAAACTCAACTCAAAAGTCATTTAATCATATTTATAGAGAATCTGTTAAATACTAAATTAAAAGAACACCGAAGCAAGTTTTTCAACCAGCATTGTAAAAAGAAACAGAGTGAGAAGCTTAGGAGGTGTTTGGCATACACGCTCATTTTAAACTACATTGTACTTTTTTTATCATGTTTTTTATTTTTTCTAAAAAAATTTTTTGTTTTTTCTGAAAAAATCAATAAAAATTACTATTCAAACTTAAAAATCTCAACTCAACTTAAACTCAACTTATTCACCAAACACGATATTACAAAACAAAAACAAGACAAAACAAAACAAAGCAACAAAACTCAGCTTCCACGAGTAAGTCGCAAGATCGAAGGAAATAGAAACTGGAAAAAAGTCAAAACCGTAACAAAATACTTGGTGAAAATTAACGGCGGAGAAGCAGACACATCGTATTAAACGGTTCAGATAAATCCTCAACTCGCCCCATACAAATACTTCGGGTTTGGGCAAAGCCATAACCGAAACTAAAAGCAAAGCACCCAATTTCTGTCTGGTGATCACCAGCACCTCTTCTTTGGCCATGTGTTACGGTCAGCAGCAGCGATCCTTCTCCGGCGACGAAAACCTAACGCCTTCCCGGCCCTCCCGATCGGCCTTAGACAACGCGGCGGCGGTGGAGAATCTTCGCGGGCGCCTAGCCGAGACTGAGGCTCGGCTGGCGCAAGCCAGGGCTCGGGAAGCCGAGCTGAGTCGCCGCCTCGAGGAGATGAAACGCTTCGTCTCCGTCATGGAGATTCTCGAGACCTACCTCAAGCGCCGCTTCCGCGAGCAGCGAGACGATGTCGTTCGCCTCCTCTCTCCGCTCACGCATTCCTAGAATTCCGTAAGGCCGAAACCCCTTTTTTTTTTTTTTTTATCATTTTTGTTTTTGGGTTCGTTTTTGTTCTAATTCAGCTGATATGCTTCTCGTTTCCCGTAATTCAGTTGGCTTTTTCTTTTCCAATTGAACTAATTGGGAATTCACGGAAAATTATAGTTGATTCGGATATGATTCAGAGAAAATTGTTGCAATTATGTTGACTTTCTTGCTAATTATGGAACTGATTCTTGCAAAATCCAAGTATCTTATCTTATCTTACCTTATTATTATTATTTTTATATTAACTTTTTTTTGTTAGTTTGGAGATGGGGAGGAGGGGTTCGAACTCTACCGAGTCATGTTTAGAATTACCGCTACGTAATGCCATTAATAATCAGTAATTGAGCCAGAGTGTAAAATTTTAGAAAAATGCCAACATGTTGTAGTTTATGCCTTGTAAACTGCTTGTCTATATTGGCATGAAGGCTAGTGAATCCTTCTAGGAATACCGATTATTTCGCAAGGAATGTTGGAGGAGTTTGGTGGTTTTTTATGCGAAATTCCAGCTGATGCTTCTTTTTACCATAATGTCTATGATTGTGGTAAGTTCCTTATAAGAATAGGAACAGTTAGCAAGTGGAGAGATTTGAAAGAGGCCTAGATGGGATGATACGGATGTTTTGTGATCGTCTAGCTTAAGGTGCCAGAGTAAGGTACAGAAGTGGAATCGAAATGTGTTTTCTCAAATAGTCAAAAACTTTAAGAGATTTGTCAAAAAAAAAAAAAAAAAAAAAAAAAAAAAAAAAGATGAGTTGGAACTTGCAGCCATGATCACAGATATACATGAATCTTGTGGAAATCGTAGATACATCATACATGTTCCTCGGGGAATCTATCCACAATTCAATGGTACTCCCAGCTATGGATCACCGTAAATGATGCTTGAACAAAATGAATAAAGCAACTACAAGTCTTGTTTTCCCTTTTGTCTGCAGTCCCATTTTTGTTTTCATGTTTTGTTTACTAGTTTTCATATAATCCACTCCAAAGTCGTTAGAATATGGTCTCTATATATTGGTCATGCTTTAAGATGGTTAAAATAGCTCAACGGACACATGAATGGATCTTTGAGCACTGTTAGAATGGAAACTTGCTAGGCTAGATAGTTCTTGGAATTACTCTTCATGTGAGAATTGTAGTCTAGTAATCTTTACTTGGTTCGCATGTTAAAGGTGGGTTCTTTTCATTTGGATTATGTATATGCTAATGAGGTTGTATGAAGATGGGGAATTTAATTCTGAAATGTGCCTGTTGTGGAATGCAATAGTCTGAAAATTGGGAAATTTTCGTTCTTGGCAGGATGATGGAAGGGCAAGTTTAATGGCGGGATTTCACCGGCATCTATGAAAGACGAAGACAACTCGTTTTCAAGTGTTATTGTGAAGATGTTGTGAAGCAGCATTTGGTTTTGTAATTATCTAAGATTCTATGCACTTCGAATACCAGAGATAACCTCCAAATCACACCCTGAAAATTGACAGAGAAGGGAGAGGGCAGATACATTACATTTATATATGTGTACACTGTACATATACACGCATGTCCTCTTCCTTTTATGCCAGAGTTTCAAAGAGCTTCAGTTTTGTGTTCTTTTCCTTCAGCATTCATCCAACGTCCTCAGCTTTTCCAGTCAAAATCTTAAAAAAGAAAAAAGAAAAAAAAAAAACCGAGACTTGCAAACACATTTCAACTTTAGAGGAGTAGATTTCGAATAGAAATGGAGTTGTGTAGCATTTTCCTTGTTTTTTTGGCTGAATCAAACAACTATTAAACTTCGCCACAACGGAACATTAGAGTTCGCCGCAACGGAGGGAACCATCCCGGAAATAGAGGCCAAAGCCAATTACATAGACTAAGCAGCCACATCAGAGTCAAACACAGGACCCAGGAATCCGACCAAAACAAACAGGAGAAATGTCATCGGTGAGGACTCCCACATTGGGGGACAATAGTACCTGTCTTGGCGTCAATCAAGCCAGGAATACATGAGATTACCCAGAAAAAGAAGGAAAAAAAAAATTGTGACCATGATAAGGGAACAAAGAAACAACTAAGTGACCCTAAAATTCATGAAAACTGAAGTTGTCCCCATGGTTCTTTTTCTAGGACACGTGGCAAGAAAGAGCAACTTCTTGTAATATGAATGATTCCAAGACGAGCAATGCTATTAGGCACGAGTATCATTTTCACGATTCACTTGTTGAGCATTAGAGTTGTACAGTTTTTTTCACTTTACTTTTTTTTTTTTTTAATAATTAATGTAAGATCCACTTTATTTACAACTTAGATCCATGTAGGATTATAAGAGTGTCAACTTAGGCTCAAAATCATTTCCGTTCCAAGACAGTTTTTAATCATTTAACTTTAATCTTCAATTTAATCTTTAATCCTTCAACTTTACGACAATCTTAGACCCATAGGGGTGGATGGGTTAAAAGGGTGGGTGTCTTTGCTAGCTTTTTCCTTTCGTCCACCCGAGTTCGATTCACGTGGCCTCCTCTTAGGCCTCATTTCAGCTTCGACGGGTTTTAAAGTATAGTTTTTGATGTTGAAATAATATGATGAAAAAAAAATAAAAAAACTATTCCTACCATACTAAGAAATGAATTTCTACCTTGAGCTAAAAACTTAGAAATGATAGCCACCCCAAATCTTTCTTATTCACCAACAAAAACCTTTTCTTAATCACCAAAAAAACTTTACGGCAACTTTGCAATTGTTGGGGGTTGAAACTTGGACAGTAATTAACTATGTTTGAAGTTAATGAATTGTTAATTATTACTCTAAGTATGGGGTTGTCGTGGCATATTTGTAATCATCTTGCTGCTGCTGAGTTTCAAAACGTAACCTCTTGTTAATTATTCGCCCTTTTCGCATCAGCATTACATCCAAACCAGTCCCAAAATTATCTTTAAAAAATTACAATAAATAAATTATTTATGGTAAATATCATATTTATGATAACTAATTTATTTATGAAATATTGTAATGATAAAACTATTTTAAAAAATTATAGTAAATGAACAATTTATTATAAACATGTTATTTACCTCAAATTTTTTAAAAATACACTATTAACTTTAAGTATTTTTAAAAAATAACCTATTTGGCAGTCGACCATGTACTGTATCTAACTTTAATCAGTTGGATGGAGAATCTTTCTTCATGTGTCTATCAGTCTTTTGTAAGTGAGAATCTGAAAAGGGGACCACATGTTTTATCTTATTTTAGAATTTGAAGAGAAGTAAGAAATTAGACGACGAATTAGATATAACAAATTTAGAAAATGAATCTTTAGAATTTTGTCCAAAACCTGGAAAATTAGAACTAATTTTAAGAAATCTAGAAAATAGGAAGAACAAAGAGGAACTAGATAAATTTGTTCAACTAGCTAGACAAACAGATGTATTATGCAAGTCATCTTTATGTATATAAGTGTGTATATATTTTCTGCTAAAACAAATCTTTATTTATAAACAAAACTCGAATCCTATTGCAAATGGTTTCCACCAAAAGGGTAACGTTTCCCAACCTTTCTTCTACCGTGTTCAACTCCCTATAAACGTGACCAGCTTTCACAAAATTGTAAAACAGTTGCTTTTTCATGTTAAAATCCAATGCTATGAAAAGAGTGGAGAAAATATGGACACAGACATCCTACCAAACTCATGTATATCCTCTTATACTTTACTAGTCTACAAAGTTTAATTAATACTTTTTCTTAAGAATTTGTATGAGCCATTGAGCCCTAATTTCAACAAATTAAATTGTTTTTTTTTTTTTCAAAAACTTGTTTTTTTTATAGGGTGTTTGGTGAATGAATTGAGTTTGATTTAAGTTAAATTTTTAAGTTTAAGTTTGATTGACTTTTTAAAAAGTAGTTATAAATTTTGTTGATTTTTCAAAAAAAGACAAAAATGTGATACAAAATTACAGTTTAATTAAAATAAAATTTTGTTACCAAACATCCTTTTAATTCAGAATAGTCCCACCGAATACGAATAATAATAATAATAATAATAATAATAATAATAGTAGGTGTTTGTGCATCTCTTTCCGAGCTCCTTTTTCACATTTCTTCCCTTTTGTCCTTTATGTCCCCACCACATATAAATCTCCCGGACCCATTTTCACTGTATTTTTCAACCATACTAAAATTTATATAACAAGGGAATATCTAAAAATTTCCTCCACAGCAAATGCTCTAAATATAAAACTAATCAAAAAATATCATCTAGATTTTTTAATGCCTTTTTAATTGCATGTAAATAATCAAGAATTTTTATAGAATATATAATTATATAAATAATCAAATATTACAATTATGTGCGTTCAAACATACAATCCACAGCTCCGCACCTGTAAGTTATCCTTCCCAACCATCTCTCCTTATGCCATTAGACTAATGCATTTCATCAAAATGTCACATTTTACTTGCCATGATCATTCCTTATGTGTTCAAGTATCGTGTCAAAAACCTTTACTTTAATATATTTTAGTCAAATTACTCGTTACATCAATAGGTTGGTGCAGCGATAAGAATGCTTTCACTTTTCTCATTTTATGATATTTCTAATAGTCGAATTTAACATCCCCAATATAATAGGTCTGGCTGAACTGATATGTTTTGTATCGTTGAACCTATGATAGTTTGTGTGAAACTAGATTTATCCTTTGAGTACGTTTCAATCAGGCAATTTTTTGTTTCATTATTGCACTCAAAGATAGCGGAATGGTACACATGATCCACCTTTATATATAAATATATATATATAAACAATTTGAGCTGAAATTTTTTTTTTACTAGTACAGAAAACATCTTAAGTTTGATCAATTTGATCAACCTTGTAAGTAAAACGTTTTTTTTTTCTCATAATTTAACAAAATTTAGATTTTAAACATTAAATTAAAATTACAATTAATGATCGTGATATTTTTAAAAATTGATAAAGTGCGACGTTTCAATAAAATAATACTTATTCATTTTTTTAATAATCTGAAAACGTATTCCTCACGTTGAATTTTTGGTTAAGCCAAGAGGGTATTTTTTTTTTTAAATGAGCAAAGTGCCCTTTTTAAGCTTTTAAACATATATTTACGTTTCAACTGCTAACACTTCCATACGTTTAGAATTTGATTTAAGTCGTGTAATTTTTGATTTTGAACAAATATGACAAATTTTTACTTCATTCTTTGTTCTAAGTTGTTTCAATTTTTTTATTGCATATTTATATTAGATGGTGAATGAAATGGATATAAAGAATGATAATTTAATGGAGGAATCTCCAACCTTATTCCTTTTTCCTTTTTTTTATTTTTATTTTTATTTTTATTTTTAAAGGACTGGAATAGGGATGGTTTTAACTTTTAAGAAGTAGGGATAGAGATGGAAAAGTTTTCCCTTAACCCTTTCCACCAGTTGCAATCTTTTTCCTTTTATGGTTGCAATTCTTAAGAGAATCTCTAATGCATTTATCTATCTAAATACTACACATATATATATATATATATATATTTCAAAAGAGCATAAAATATATTATTATCTTACTTTATGTTTTAACGTTATTTCTAATATTATATTTACTTTTTATCATTTTTTTAAACTCGTATAATTGATTTTTGTTCTCTAAATAATTTTTAAACAAAAATTTAATAATTATTATATGCAAAAATGAAGACATAGTTATAGAAATAATATAGTAATAATATCACACATGATTTTACGTAAAAAAAGTATAGACACTGATTAATAATAATCAAATGTTAAATTTTATTAAAAAGTAATATTTTTTAGGGAATTCTATAATGGGATAAAGTGTTTTTACCCTATTGATAGTGTAAAAAAATTTTAACCATCGGATCATCTTTGGACGATTAAGATTAATATTCCGTTTTGCATTCAAGTTTAACTCCAACTAAAATATACTTTTTCATCTCAATTTTATTTTATTTTTTGAAAAGTCAACAAAATTTATAATTAATTTTTAAAAAATCAACCAACTCTAACTTAAAAATTTCATCTCCAACTAACTTACCAAATAGAGGTTAAAAAGATACATTAAAAAAATATACAACCTAATATACCTGATTTCATTCTCCAAAACATTTCAAAAAAAAAAAAAAAAAAACCTTAAAACTCCCCATCGGAGAAGAAGGATTCCGATGGGTAGATTCGAAGCTGGCTTTTTTTTTTTTTTCCTTTTCTTTTTTTATCTGGAAATTTGATTTTAGCATAATACACCTTTTCAATCTACCCATTCCCATCCATTGGATCTTATTCCATTGATAGGGTAAAATTTTTTACCCCATTATATAACTCCTCATGCTTTATTGGAGAGTGATTTTTTAATTCAATTGTTAAAATTTACTAGTGAGATACTAATTTAACATTGAAGCAGAGGAGGCTCTCACCTTCTACCTTTCTTACAAACAGCAACTCGACCGAGTCAGTGGGTGGTTCCACTCAGCGAGTCCCCGACAAAAAACAAACTTCAATCGTAAGAAACCCATCTGTCATCTCAACGGCCAAATAGCAAGGACATTTCAGTAATTTCAAATGGAAACGCAAGCGGTAAAAGGCTCTCCTCTGATAGCGATTAGCCAGCGGAAAAATGAAAAAATAAAATAAAACAAAAAGAGCTAAAAAAAAAAAAAAAAAAGGAGGAATTTTTTGCAAAAGAAAGAAAGAAAGAAAGAAAGAAAGAAAATTATGCTTCAAAGCTCACCCTCTTTCTCATTCAGTCACAGTCACTAACCTCACTATTAATTCTTTGAAACGTTTCAAATAAAAAACAATAATGACATCTTGTCCACTACAACCATAAACAACAACTCCATCAATCCATTTTCATCCACAAAAAAAAAAAAAAAAAAAAACTCCCTGTTCATCATTTCTTGCTTTGCTTAGTAAACTTCCACTATTATCTTCATCTTCTCTTTTTTGAGACTTTTCTATAATTTTTTTTTATAGGGCTAGTTGTTGTGTTTTGCAATGGGGAAGAAGAGTGAGAAAGTAGCAATGGAGGCGACAGAGCCGAGCTCGTTGGAGTTGGAAGAGGAGAGAGAAAGAAGCGGAGGCGACGGCGGCGGCGGTGGCGCTAAACTGGGTTCCATGCTTCCGAGGATAGACCCATTTGTGCCGAGAGCCGACCACCTTAATCCGAGGGAGCTGAGATCTTGGGCGAAGCGAACTGGGTTTGTGTCGAATTTCTCGAGCGAGACAGCGAGTGAGAGGAATGACAGTTCCGGGTTGGACTTGGAGAAGGGTTTCAGAGGTCACAGAGGTGGTGGGTCCGGGTCGTCGCCGAAGATCGAGATCGACCCGATTCTCGGCCGGACACGACCCATTAGAGGCGCTGAGATTGAGGCTGCTTCTGGGGCTGGGAATGGAGAGAACCAGAGAAGGGTTAGAGATGAGAATGGCGCTGGGCTTGGAGAAGATGATGGGTTTGGGAAGAGAGTTGGTTTGAATGGGAATGGGAAAGGGAATGAAGGTGTGAACAGAATTGGGAATGGGAATGGGAATGTAGTTGGAATGGGAGTGGTTGATAGGGAAATGGAGGCAAAGAAAGATGACAGGAAAGCCGAAGCCGATGCGGAAGCGAATGTAAATGTGAATCAAGAGGGTGATGAAGAAGAGCCTGTTCATGGAGGTGGAGACTGGCTTGGGCCCTCTGGAATCAAATGTGGTCTCAGAGAAAATCCGGGTTTTGGTTAGTATATATGTTTTCGGTTTCGTATTTCTTTTTTTATATGTGAAATTCTGTTGGTTTTCTTTACATTTAGTGGTTGTCGAAGTATGAATGATGCTTGGAAAATGGAGTTAAATAGTGTCCTGGTAAACTTGTTAGAGGAAAGTGTGAGAGAAAGCCACAAAGAGGGAATGATAACTCCGGTGTGTCTAAGTCCTTCTTCGTGAACACAAGAAGCGGCAAAAAATAGCCGAATTTTGTGGCTCAAAAGCCGGCGTACAAAGTAACGCATGAACTTTGTGAACCTTGTCATGATAGGAACTTTTTACGTAATGAAATTTGTCTCACTATATTTTTCGTATGAATTTTTTATGCTCATAAAATAGTGGTCTTGGAAGAATTTGAAATTGTGCAAGTCAATCAAGTTTAGTAATACCTCTTCATGTTCAAACCTGTAAAGAAAACATTCCGTCACCCTAATTGTTGTCATTTACTGTTTTCCTTGTAAATGCTTAAATCTGAAGACGGATGAGGCAACATCGTATTAGTATATCACTGCACGTACTTCACTTCCACCAAAGTGTCTATTTACTTGAGAGCCAAGGCATTCTTGTGGCAATTTCAGTACTCTGAATGATGATGGGACTGTCACAATGGTTCAAATAAATTGAAAGAAATCAATACTTTTCCCTTATTTTTCATTGCAGTACCATTGTTGTGTTACGGCCTGCAGCACTATTTATCATTGGCTGGCTCACTTATCTTCATCCCCTTGATTATTGTTCCAGCTATGGGTGGAACGGGTGTAAGTAATCTCTTTCTATAATCTTTGGTGCCAACTCCAACGTAAGAAGGAAGTTCAAAGACTTTTCATTTGTATGTGACTTTTATGTATTTTGACAGAAAGATACTGCCACAGTGATTTCAACAATGCTGCTGCTTTCCGGCGTTACGACAATATTGCACTCATACTTCGGAACTCGACTTCCACTTGTTCAAGGAAGTTCGTTTGTTTATTTGGCACCTGCATTGGTCATAATGAATTCTCAGGAGTTTCGAAATCTTACAGACCATGTAAGTTCAGTTAAAGATTCAATTTACATTTTGTCAGCTAAGACCCTTTATCTTACTTGGAGAGCTGCCTTGAATGTTTTGGAGTGCCAATAAACGTTTTGCATCTTAGTACCTTAATTCCACAAACTTCAAGATCTTACAAAATAAGAATTTATACGATGAGAAACTTGGTTGAATGATATCCTTAGAATCAGACTATTCAGTATATTTCCTTGATCTTTTCATTTTTGTACACCTATGGTATATTCTCATCTTCAAGGTGTCTTTTTTCCTTTATATGTTAAACTGTCGTAATCAACTGTTTTTCGTGACTCTCATTTTAATGCAAACGTATTTTGATTATCATCTAAATATAGACAGTGATTATTTGAGTGCAGAAATTTCGGCATATAATGAGAGAACTCCAAGGGGCTATTATCGTTGGATCAATATTTCAAAGCCTCCTTGGGTTTAGTGGTTTGATGTGCCTTTTCCTGAGGTAATGAAAGATTGTATGTTCAGCTATGACTAGTAGTGCCACTACTCTTAATCTTTCTAATTTGTATGGTAAATTGTTGTAGGTTTATAAACCCCGTTGTGGTTGCACCAACTGTGGCTGCAGTGGGTTTAGCCTCTTCCAGCTACGGCTAATCTTTCTAATTTGTATGGTAAATTGTTGTAGGTTTATAAACCCCATTGTGGTTGCACCAACTGTAGCTGCAGTGGGTTTAGCCTTTTTCAGCTACGGCTTTCCGCAAGCTGGAAGTTGTGTGGAAATTAGCCTTCCCTTGATACTATTGGTGCTGATATTCACCCTGGTAACTGACATTCAATCAAGAAGAATGCTGTGGGTTTATATTTTCCCAAATCATGTCTGCCGCATTATCCATTTTTGAATCCCTGAATAAATATTCAGTTTGTTCATGATTCTTCTTCTTAAGTGTTATTTGTTCTTTTTTTTTTTCCTCCATCTTCATAAAACACAATTATTTGTCTCTGTGGATTTTGTTTTGTAGTACCTCCGAGGAATATCCATCTTTGGACATCGGTTATTTCGAATTTACGCGGTACGGACATTATCTTTTAGCATTCTGAAGCTAGTCAACCTTTATTATTACGAAGCTCTTTTATAAATCATCAAACGTTTCATTGAGGATTGTTGTCTAGCTGATATGGGTGCTAGAAATGTGTTTATCTTTATATTGTTCTTCAAATATTTTGCCCGATGAGTAGAAGGATATACTTCCTGATTGAATTTGCTGGCTTGCTAATCATGTCAGGTTCCCTTGAGCGTTGTTATTATTTGGACGTATGCATTCTTTTTGACTGCTGGTGGGGCATATGATTACAAGGGCTGCAGCTCGAACATACCAAGTTCAAACATTTTGAATGACGCATGTAGAAAACATGCATATACCATGCAGCATTGCAGGACTGATGCTTCCAATGCATGGAGAACAGCTGCATGGGTCAGGATTCCCTACCCTCTGCAGTGGGGCATGCCCATCTTCCATTTGAGGACAACAATTATCATGATCGTAGTATCACTTGTTGCCTCAGTTGACTCGGTGCGTAACTTAAAACTCAAATTCAGTTTATACAAATATATATATATATATATATATATGCATGTGTAGAAAAGAACAAAACTTGGGATCCAATTTAATAATACCAACTAACATGGCCTGTGAGTTGTCATTCTTTTATTAGATGTTTAAGCCCTTGTTTGTTTCATGGTATTGAATGCATTTGGGGCAATTTGAATAAGAAGCCCAATCCAAATTGGTGTTTGGGAGTAAAAGAGGAGACTCAATCGGGATTTTAAAATCCAATCCAAACCATTGATTTGAGAGAAAATTATGTGGAGAACCATGTTAACTTTAATGTTATGGTGGGCATAAATACAAGGAGGTGTCAACTTTACGGCATTCTTGCATATGATTTTAAGATTTGACTCCGCCTTGATTCATGCCATAACCTAGATGTAATATTAAAAGGCAAACAGAGGGTCCCACCCACATTACTTTATAGTAATTATTACATTTTTTAAATGAGTTTCCAAACACTGTTTCGGATTTTATTCTCAGTTTGGACAACGTATCCAAACATTGTTTCAAATTCTAAATTCAAATCACCCAGTTCAAATGAAAATTTCCAAATCATGTTTTTGTTTTTTTTGAAAATCCAAGACAACAAATATTAAAAATTACATCTATCAGTGAAAATATGATAAGTCACTATCACATGAATTGGGGTAAAAGTTGCGATCCCTATCACTACTCTTTGTCGAGGATGAGATGAACAGGCATGAAATTGTCATTTGATACTTCCACTAATGGTGCAAAAACTTACTTCAGGTTGGTACTTACCACACTACATCAGTGCGTATTACTTTGAAGCCCCCAACACCAGGAATTGTGAGCAGAGGAATTGCAATGGAGGGTTTCTGCAGTATATTAGCTGGACTTTGGGGCTCCGGCACTGGGTCGACAACCTTAACAGAAAATCTGCACACCATTGAAGTCACAAAGGTGGCTAGTCGAAGGGCAGTTGTAATTGGAGCAGTTTTCCTGATTTTCTTTTCATTTATAGGTAAATTACTCCCCAACATATCATCACAAACACAAACTTAGATTGAACTATTGTGCGCGTGTATGTTCATGTATCGTGGATGCATCCATAAAGTGTCGAAATTCCTTGTGAAAATTCAAACGAGTATTTATTTTTTCCTATAATAATGACGATTTTAATTTTTCTTTATTTTTCTAACAGAATTGCTCTGATTTCTTTTCTTGTGCTTGCTTGTCAGGAAAAGTTGGTGCTATTCTTGCCTCCATACCGTTGGCGTTGGCCGCTGCTATACTGTGCTTCATATGGGCCCTTATTGTGGCCTTGGGTCTCTCCACTTTGCAGTATAGTCAAACAGCAAGTTTTAGAAACATAACCATAGTTGGTGTTTCGCTGTTCCTTGGTCTATCTATCCCTGCCTATTTTCAACAGTATCAACCTGAATCCAGCTTGATACTGCCCAGTTATTTCATTCCTTATGCCGCAGCATCCAATGGACCAGTCCATACCGGCAATAAACAAGTTAGTTGTTCATGTTGCTTCAAAAATATCCGTACGCTTTTAGCTAATATTCAATGCCATATTGTTCTTGTCCTCTATCTTATGTTAGAGAGTAACAAGCTGATTTGTTCTTTGTTCCTTTCGTCCAGATTGATTTTGCTATAAACGCTCTCTTGTCTATGAACATGGTCGTGACACTCTTGGTAGCTTTTGTACTGGACAACACTGTCCCGGGAAGCCGGCAAGAACGAGGGGTGTATATATGGTCGCACACAGACGATATAAGAAATGACCCATCTTCATTGGCTGATTATTCTCTGCCAAGGAAGTTTTGCCGATGCCTTTGTTTACCGAAATGTTTGGGGGTGTAACAGTTTTGCATCTTTACCACGGGATACGAACAGACATATTCCGAAAAAGGCTCTCCGAAGGCTGCTCGCAGGATCTTACGGATGCAGGAGGTTGAGGACAACTGAGCTCAATACGAATAAAGGATAGTTCATTTATACATTACCAATAGCTTTACATGAATGTGAAAATTACTTGCTATTACCAGGTTAGTGAAATTGTTTACCTGCAACCAGTTCCAGATTGTATAATAGATGAAACATTCTTTCAAAGAGCTCTCTCTCTCTATCTCTAGGTTATTTATCGAAAATTTTATTGTACTAATCAGTGATTATATCCAAAAAATTGAATACTTTTAGAGTTGGCCTTTTCCAAGGGAAATGGAAACACAGGGATCAACTTCGCGTGTGCATCGCAATCAGCATTCTTCATAGTCGGTGCTATGTTTAGTCACTAAAAATTGGACAAGAAGAGAGAAATGTCTAAGGAAGAGGAATGGATCTCTTATTATGCCAATCCAGAATGAGAGTACGGAGGGTGTGATTAGTGGAAAGAAAGTGTGCTTCAGCCTTAAGTTTGTCATGGGCGACGTCTCATTCCCCATTCTCAGCCATTCCTCTATTGCCTCTTGCTCGTACGAAAACCCATCCGCTGCCACTTGCGGGTTCTTCATTACTTCCTGCATTTTCAAATTTGGACAAATTAGGTCAATAGACTGTTTTAAACACATTTAAGAAAAAATGATCGTTTTTTTTTATAAAGAAAATGACCATTAATCAATTATTGACTGTAGTTAATCACTTAATCAATAATTGATTAACTGATTGATCATTAAAAAAAAGTAGTTATTTTTCTAATTTTACAAAATTTCGATCGTTTATTAAAAAAAGCTTCTTAAAAAATGCCATTTACCCACAAATCCCTTCAAAGTTTCACTTTACTAGTTGTCATCTCCAAACAAAAGACCTTATTTACATGGACAAATTCTATGATAGGATATGAAATTGGTAGGATGCGGTTCTAAATCGTCTTATTCTCGTTAAGTTTAGTTTCCTAATTCGGCATAAAATTGAGTGATATGACGATTCAGAGTTGTGTCCTGTTAATAATATATACTCTATCATAGAACTATTATACCAGCAAGTTTTTTAATGTTCAATATAGTCAAAATCATCTAAAAAAAGTAAGTAAAACTGATAAAATTTAGTATAGATTCAATGATAAAACAGAATCATAGCGTAGTTTTCTTAGATTAGTCAAAAGCAATAACGGACCTGAAAAATAGGGCAGAGGAAAAAGCTTGGTACATCTGTGGGGTCCTCACATACTCCATCTACGGCTTTATCAGCTGCCACGTCAGATCCTTTATCATCCCATTCTCCTCTAGCCACAAGATCTGCAGCTTTTCCCCTCAAGTCATTGAGCTCTTCCATAACTGTAGCCAATATCAAATTTGTATTGGGCCCACGGTTGCTAGACAAACACCTCAAGGCTAGATCAGCAAGCCTCTCAGCCAGATTCAACGGCCACTTTCCGGCCATCTCATCCAAGTCTCGAACCAAAGCGGGCCTGTCCATAGTCATGGCCTCGACAAGCCCGGCCCAATTTCTTCCGGTTAAGAGATGCATCAACAAAAGCCCGAAGGCCCGAATATCCGATCGGGTACTGTGCTCATTGCCGCTCCAGGAGAGCCCAAACCCGCTAATCTTCGCAACGAGATTGCGGTCCAAGAGGATGTTGGACAGCCTGAGGTGTCCGTGAACAATGGGCCTGGGCTTGGCCATGTGGAGAAAGCCCAGGCCCGAACAAACCTCGGCGGCGATTCGGATGCGGTCATGCCACCGGAGGGTCCGGATTCTTTTGCCGGAGGTTCGCCGGGAGTACAAAATATCCCTCAAGAATATGTCCCTTAGGCTACCATTGTGCATGTACTCAAACACTATGCACTTTAGCTCAGTGCAAAATCCCACTATGGAGACCAAATTTTGGTGCCTAATTTGGTTCAAGAGCAGCACCTATAAATCACAAAAGTTTCAGATTTTCACCCAAAAATTAAAATTAAAACTAAATAATAAATGAACACACAACATGGTATTTTTATAAGAAAGCTATACACATTATTAAAAAGAGAGAGAGAGAGCGCGCGCGCACACACACGTAACCTCAGCATAACCTTTTCCTAATTTTTGTTTTCAGTTGACTCATATAATGTCATGGGGCTCATGTAGGTTAATCATTATTATTATTATTATTTACGTTATTATTATATAATAGACGTTTTATAAGAAAAAACAAATATTAGTTTTGATTATTTTCTTTTGTATCACTATCACGTTAGTAATTATCATAATCATCATAATTTATAATAGTTTTTTTTATAACTGAAATAATCTGACGTGGTATGAAATCTTTTCTTTTTAACTGTGACATAAAAAAATTAACCCCATGTACTTATCCACATGAGTTTCACATTGGAAGTGCCTAATTATAATGAACTTTTATTACGTGAAGTGTTACTAGATTACTGTTGTGACAGTTATAGTAGTTTAAAAATAATAATAAAAAGTAGTGCTTGAGACACCAAATATATATTTTTACCTTAGTTCGGAAATCCTCACGAGACATTCCATTGACGGAGTCGAGAATTTTGATAGCAACAATGGAATGGTTGATACGCCCTCTGTACACAGTGGTCCAGTCACCTCCAGGCTTCAACCTCAACCTCTCAGAAAATCCGTTGGTTGCCAATCTGATCTGCTCAGCTGTGTACTCCTTAAATCCACAGCTCATCTCATTGAACTTGGCAACCATTCCAATGGCGTCCTTCTCTCGACAAAACTCGATTCGACGCTGAAGAACAACTCTCTGTTGCCTCAGCTCCTCGATTTCCCTAACCATCTCTGATCTCATGTTCACTGCCTTCTCTAGCTGTGCCTCCGCATGGGACTTTGCGAATGTCGAAATCTGAAGCTTGTTTGAGAGCTCATTTTTCAGCTCGGTCAGCGAGTTCAGCCTGTTCTTGCTTTCTTCAATCTCAGTCATGATCTCGTCGATGTGTTCCTTTTCGGTGTCCAACTCTTTGTTTAACTCTCTTCTCCTGCTGACCTCTTCTTTCATCCTTGCCTGAAGCTCCTCAGCCTAATTTCAAGCAAAAATAACAATTTGTGCCTTAATTAACTTAGTAGTAAAAAAAAAAAAAAAAACAATGTTATTATTAAGAAATTAAACATTCAAGCTAGTAGTAAAAATAAAATTCACACCCGACGATTGCATAAGAGAATAGCCCTCTCTGCTTTTGCGCGCCTTTCGGCATTGGCCTTGGCTTCTATCCTCTTGGATTGGTTGGTCTTTTGAGCTTCTTTCAGTTTTCTTTCAAGGATATCTATTTTATCTGCACCAGTCTGATGATAGTGTGACAAAATAAATCTAATCAATTAAAAGAAAAAAAGTTTTTTTACTCAAAATAAACTTGTTTTAGTAAACTCAAAATAACTACTGGTAGCTCAAAGGGTAAATATTATTATTAGAAGAATTTAAAACATAATCTCTTAGAGATTAAAATAAATTATAAAAACAAACATCAATGTCAAATGCGAGCACTGACTACTTCTTCAAAGGGAGCGTGCTTTGTTGAGAAAGTTGAGTGCCGAAAATTTTTTCTAGTTGTAAAGGGTTCTTTGTCTGCCGAGAAAATTATATTATATTATATATATATATATATATATGTATATATATAAGAACCACACAATTTGGTGACAGAATAGCCTAAGGTTTGGTACACATGAGTTGGCAAAAAAAAAAAAAAAACCTCCCCCAAGTTATAATCCCAATCACCATCATCATCATATTTCTCTCCAAAGGTCAAAAAGGAAGGATAGATAAGCAAGAACATTTCAATGGTGGAAAAGTAAGCCAAGTGGAGCGGTTGAACAAACGATAACATCACTATCTATCTACTCCCAAGTTTAAAAGCAAGAAAAATTGAAACACCATTTTCTTAATCAATAATTTAATCTAGTAATAGAATAGTATTAATTTTAGCCCACAAGTAACTCTAAAATATCTTAATGATAATTTTGATTAATTACCAAATCACAATCCGCGTGTTCCGGCGTGCCCAACTCCATTATCGGACTTTGTTGCAAACAGTCATCCTCTTGGACACAAACTTCCTCACCATCCAAATAAAGGGACAACAAGTGCTGGAAATAGTCCTCAATCTCCTGTGCATAATTCTGCCACTGGCTTTGTGTGCTCGGCGAATCTAGATTGATCGCCGAAGAGGAGAGAATTCGACACTGATTTCTTTCTAGGGAGCTTGACGGATTCGGGATGAAGATTTTCCCGAGCCAATCCTTGAAACTGCCCTTCTCTCTGAGCCTAGCAACAGTTACTCCCTGATCGTCTTCCATGATTCCTCTGTTGTTTTCGGATCCTCTGATGGAGAGTTGTTTCCCTCCGCATATTATGAATAGCTCACAGAAATCAGGCTTGTTTTTGTGGACGTAAAATGATCCGCTAATTGCATTTTTTATTTTCCTAAATAGAAAAATTATATGCCATGTCCAAACAGAATTAGATTTAATCTACCAACTACAATATAACATGGAAACTGACACGATTTTTATCGTGAGGCCTACCAGGATGAGGACTTCAAGAATGAAAATCCCATAACCAATTTGGTGATTCTGTGGCCAGAAATCGAATCTACGATGACCTTGTGAATCGGATTGTCGCATTTCTCCACTTTAAGCAATTCGGCCTTCACCTGCGGAAATTTTGGAACCTCATTAGAACTTAATTAGAATTCATGTTTATATGTCGGAAAAAATTATGAGCAAACGCAAATTTAAATTCAAACCTCGCCACAAAAAGATATGTACTTGGAGAGCAACTTGTCAGTCTTTTCTTTCTCGTATTTCTTAAGAACTTCCAATTTCTCATCATTAACAGCACTTGCAGGGAGTTTCCCAACTGGCCAAAAAAAAGAGAGAGAGAGAGATAGAGAGAAATGAGAAATACCCATTTGAAGTTGTGATCAAAGAAAGGAAATTGAGGATGAAAACTTACAAGGGGTGTAAACAAAATCATGGGAAAGGTTGCAAGTTGCATGGAGAATGATGATGGAGATTGGCTGAGAGTTCCACTTCTTTAGAGTCCAATCCAAGGTCTTAAATCCATCTTGTAGATCATTTCCAAGAGCAACATAAACCTTATTCTCTGCTAATTGACTGTCCATTTGCTTTTTTTTTTTTTTTTTTTTTTAGTGGTTTTTTTGGGATGAGGGGAAACAACCAAAAAACTTACATAATTATGGAGGAATTTGAGCTGAATAAACTATAGAGCTTAGAAGAATCAGGAGAAGATGACTGGAAAATTGTTTAGGTAAGGAAAATATTAGCCTAAAATAATTCTTTTTCAAAAGTCTCTGTTTGAAGCTTTTAGCAATTTTCTCTTTGTTTTTGTGACAGCAAGACAGCCTAAACTTGGACTTTTTTGCGTGTCTTGGTTGGGAGAAAAATCAATGTGGGACATAACTGGAGAGAGAGATTTTCAACGAATTTTGGGACATAAACATGTACATCTGTTAATCTATTAATAATTTTGATAGATTTGGACACTATAGGGTTAAAGTAAATGTGCATAATTGCTTGAAATGATGATTGTACTGATAATTATGCACCCCAATTCATATCTAACCTTTTCTTATTCTTATTAGCTTTTATTATAAAATATATATATGATTTTGTGCTGTTTCTAAAATTAATTTTCTGATATAGATTCTTTGATTGAGTTTCATGTTTTGCTTTATTCCTTTGTGGTGAGTTTTTTCCAATCAAAATCGGATAACTGCCATGATTTATTGTGATGATCTTTTTGACAATTGAAATCGAAAAATTGGTTGATTAATTCGGATGCATTTAATTCTATTTAGCAAATTCGGAATAAAACATATATGTATATTTTTTTGGAAATGGATATTTCACTTTTGTAATTTTGTGGACACAACACAAGTTTCTATCTAAATTTTTCAGATTTAATTGACCCAAATTAAGATTTTATGGCTAGAGTGGCTGCTAACTTTGTGTAACATTCAACCCAAAACATAAAGTATCTGCACACTTTCCTAGGGTCAGGATCTGCTGATTTAAGGAATCACACTTTGTGATTCAAATTTAGAGCTTTTAGTTTAAATATTTTAAATATTCATAGCATTCTAGGCTTGTTTATAACCTTCATATTGCACTCAGACAAGCACTGAAGCTTGGAGGACCAGGTTTGAAGGCAAGTTCCAAATTTGGAGTAAGGCTACTAGTCCAATCACTCGGAGAAGATATTTTCTATTTCGAATCTAAAGTTTTCATTTTAGTTTTTTTTTTTCTTTAAAAAATCAACAAAAATTATAATTAGTTTTTGAAAAATTAACCAATTTAAATATAAAAATTCTAATCTAAATTGGTGCATCAAACGGAAACTACATAACCATTTTTTTTGTACCAATATTTTATTTCATGGTTATTTACTTTTTGCAATTTATATTTTATTGCGTTAGCAATGCCGTTGTGTGGTTTCGGCTAATACCTAAATTACCCATCTATTAGGTCTAATAGTTATTATTTTTATTATTATGAATTAAGAGTAAAGGTTAGAAAAGTGATAAGAAATTGATAAAAACACATCCAAGCATTTTTTTTTTCATTTTTTTTTTCTGAAGTCGCAAACTGATGATGATATATATAATAATTGTAATTTATAACAACTGTTGTTTTCAAAAGATAAATTTCAGACCACTAGATCTTTCTTGAAGTTATTCCCTTTCACAAATAAGATTTATTTATTGATCACTTTTTAAATAATTAAAAAGAGATGTTTATATGTATTTATAATTTCTTTGATGCATTCTCATGCACCAGAAAGGAATGCTTGTTGACCGTTAGACAATTAAATGAGAGCGTGTCTCTTGCCATTGACATCACTTCATTATTTGCTTGCTTACCCTCAAGGACCAATTGCGGCTCTTTTGTAGCTTAAGGGAAACATAAGAGAACTCAAATAATTTTATGGATGATGTGTGAAAGTGGATTATATAATATATATATATATATTATGTATATATATTATAATATATGGTCTGCTCTTGCCACGATCTGCCTGCAGAGGAATATGCTTCGAACATTTATTTCAAATTGACGACACTTGTTATTCTGAAAATGATTGTTAACTTATATATACACACATATATATATGAATAATGTTCTAGATACTGATTTTAGTTTTTAACGAGTTTAATATCCGTGCGTTGCATGGGAAAGAAGGAAAAAATAAATAAAAAAAATTGAGTATTATATAATAAAAATAATTTGTTAAGTTAAATATTAGAATTATAATTAGTATATTTTTTTTTTAAAAAAATTTCAATAATGAATATGCAAAATCAAAATGACAATAATACTAACAATAATAAACATGAAAATAAAAGCAAAAAGAAAAAAAAAGTTTTTTCTAATTATACTCATTTAAAGGGAAAAAATTAAAACAAAAATAAAACAGGAAAAAAAAAAAGGAAAACGGGAATGGTTGGTAGAAAAGGGAAAAGGAAGGGAAAATAGGATTTTGAGGGTAATTTCGGCAGTGCACTATAGAAACAGTAAACGGGAGTAAAGGAATCAAGGGCAAATACGTCTTCACAGCATTTTTGGGGGCAAAGTCGCTCATTTATTATGCGGCAGCATCCGGCAGGCACATTCAGAAGGGCAGAAAAGTAATTTTAATGTACAGTACTGTATGGTACTGTAGCAGTAACCGAAAAAGCAAAAAAAAAAAAAAAAAAGGTAAAAAAACACTATTGCACATTGTTTAAAAAACAGTAAAAACACCTTCTCCTTTAGTATATAGTAATTTTTGCACGGACTTATGTGATATCTACCATATGTTAGGTTGGTTCACTCCACTTAAATAATTTTAATTATTTTGTGTCTAAAAAAAATTTAGTTTCACTATTTACATCTCTAATTCGAGTTTAAAAACTTTAATTTTAAAAGTTTATAATTTTATTATCTCAATTCGAATTTTTTTTTTCAAATTGTATAGAATTTCAAGAGTAACAGAACAAGATTCATATTGATATATATATGTATATTTTTTTTCCAAACACATTTAAAACTTTTACACTTTTAACTCTAAATAATTGATTTTCAACCAAATGCATAATTTTAAAACTCAACTGCAATCAACAATAATTACAAAACTCCAACTTAAGCAAACAAACTAAATGGCATCTTAAATTGTCATTTTTCTACCAATAAGTGTTAATTTAGGGAGCATAAACCAAACAATAAAGGAATGTAATAGCAATAGAAAGTATAACAAGGTTGGAAAGTAAAGTAAAGTAATAAGAATGAGGATTATTGATTCGTTTTATAGTATTTACTTGCCTATTAGATCGTGTAAAGGAAAATAATCTCATTCTCTTTTTATTGTTAACTATATTTAATAAGTTTAATTTTATTAATATAATTACTAAAATATTCTTTTACACGATCAAAAAATTATTAGCAAACGAAAACTTATTGGGAGTATACAAATACATTTAGCATTTATTTATTTTGACAAGTAATCAATACCAAAGTGATATAAAGATTGACATTCTCCCTTCTTCATTCTCTACATTATATAAGGTCTGCTACTTCTCATTTCTCATTTTGTAAGTAAACTCATCACTAATTGGTAAAAAAAAATGACTACTCACATTCTCATTCCCTTATATGTAAAGTAAACATGCCCTTAATGTAACGTGTGAGCTGTAAGTTGAGATTAAAAATAATGTCTCTAACACTATTCAACGTATTAAGTGTAGACCGATTTCCTTTAGTATGTGTCGGATGAACATTGTCAAGTGGAAGCAGAGAAAAATATTTTCTCATTCACACTTCGAATGGTACAATTTCTGGGCTAATATATACACAAAAAGAATTACAAAAAAAAAAAAAAAAAAAAGGAAACTAGTCTATCTATAATTATATCAAAATTGTGAAGTTTCTTAAAACAATATTCAAAACTTTTGTTAAGTTAATTTGCTTTTTGTAATGATGTCCTTTTTTTCCCTTTCTCAACCCGCCACGTAGCGGGTTTATCACTCATATTTTATGGAGGATCATAATCACTCATATCCAAGTTGCCTATATTCCGATTAACGGGTGATTTCCTTCCTTAGTAGTGTGAAACTCGTACTCTAGGAAATCATAATCTAGAGTCTGAATTTCCTTCTGGTACTCCCCCGAAGATTCAGACTCTTGAGGAAAAGGACATTGTATCTTCATGGAAACAACGTCCATTATGATAAACATTCGTTGAGTAGGGGGATGACAACATTGATATCCCATTCGATGAAGAGCATACCCTACAAAAACACATCACAATGCTCGAGGAGTGAACTTGTTGTGCTGTTATTTATGCAAGTGTACAAATGCTACACAACCGAAGACACGAGGAGGTAAGTTTGGAACGGTTGGGGCAAAAATTGCATCAGCAAGGGCTTGGAATGGTGTCTGAAAGTTGACAGTAATAGAGGGTACTCGGTTGATTAGATATGCTGTAAAGACAAGTGCTTCTCCCCAATAGGTCAATGGCATATGAGCTTGTATCAACGAGGCTCGGATAACCTCCAATAAGTGTCGAATTTTGCACTCGGCGACCCCATTCTGTTGAGGAGTATCAGAACAAGTGGTTTGATGAACAGTTTCATGTGCTTCCAAATACCATTGAAGTTCGGAAGTTTGATATTCTCTGCCATTGTCGCTACTAAGAACCTGAACTTGTGCATTTTACTGAGTATGAATCATTTTATGAAATTTCTTAAAAAACAAGTTCATTTCACTTTTAGACTTCATTAAGTAGTATTACCCATGTCATCTGAGTGCAACCATCAATGAAAGTGACGAAACAACGTGATCCACTCATTGTAGGAACTTTAGACAGACCCCAAGCATCAGAATGTATGACCATAAAAGGGATTGGATTCGGATTTAGAATTAAGGGAAACGAAGCATGGTGACTCTTTGCCATTTCACAAACCTCGTATCGGAGACTCGAAACATCAATCTCTACAAATAAACTAGGAAATAACTTCTTTAGGTACCCGAAAAAAGCATGCCCCAAATGTCGATGCCACAAACAAATGTCAAATCTCTTCTTCTCCCCCTTTGAGCCATCCACAGTAAAAGCTTGACAAAGCCTTTGAGAACTATTTGATGCGAAGTCCAACTAGTACAGCCTCCCTCGTCTAATACCGTAACCAATCGTTTGCCTTGTTTAGATGTCTTTAAAAACACAAAATTTAGGTCAAAAAATTACGACAGAAAAAGTTGTGGTTATTTGAGAGACTGATAAAATATTATAATTTGAAGATGAGATGACTAAAACAGAATCTAAATTCAAAGTCGTAGTGAGGGTTAAGGATCCTTCCCCAATAACTGATGGAAGTACCATTGGTAGTAGAAATAAACTTTTGTGTGGATGTTTTAAAACGTGAAACCTATCTAGAATCGAATGTTATATAATTAGTAACACCTGAATCAATTATCCATGCACTATTAAAAACAGGTGAAGATATATTTAAAACCTTACCACCGTTATCTACAGCTTCTGTTACTGTCGATGCCTTTTCAGTCTTCTTTACCTGTGGAGCTTGACTATGATCCCACCATTTCGGATATCCTACTAATTCAAAGCAACAACTTTTTGTATGACCAATTTGATCACAATGGGTACATTTGTACATTTGTTTGTTCATCATCCTTCGATTTTTTTTTAAACACATTCCTTTTTTGTTGTTGTTTTTTCTTTCTTTCTTTATTTATTTATTTTTATTTGATTTTGGGAAGGTGAGATGAGATACAATTTTTATGAAATTTTGAGTCGATTTAGGTTCAGTGGTCAGGATGGATTCAATTCGGTGTTAGGCTCAAGTTCGCATGAACTTCCCATTAGTTTGGTTAGTTCTAAATGCGTTCTTTGACTCTAATATCGATCAAGAAAACCTAAAATATAGTATTTGAATTGCATACAATTTAGAGTATGAAACATAGCTAAATTAGAAAATTAATTATACAAGAATCAGGAAACTAGATACTCTGAAATTAGTTCTAAATAAGGGAGTCCAACATCTATATAAATGGTAGATTAGAGAAGTATTACTCACCTGTTCTCTGCTACAAGCAAAACTACATCTACTCTCCGCCCGACTTGCATGTATTAAGCTTATTGCCATGCTTGATTTGTCTATTACAAGAGTGAAAATCTCAATAGGGGATCTATCAAAATTTAATAGTAATGATGGCCCCATTGGCATTGCTTTTGGAAGGTGATTTTAGATTATTAAAGAATCTACAGCAGGTTAGAGGTGTTTGGTAAACCCTGTTTCTATCCAGTAAGTTTTAAAAATTGCTGCAATGAAGTAAAATTTGAGAAGCAAGTCAAGGTTTTCTTCTACACAACTACTTCTGCTTCCATTAGAAAAATTTACTAAAATATTCTTAACAATAAATAACAATTCCAATCTATCCACTTTATTTATCCCCATACCAAATAAATAACAGCACAACAACCCCAAATTGGCTCGATGTTTAGTATCTTGGTCGACTTTCTTTGATATTTTTAATTTTATTTTTTAAAACAGCATTACTCTTCTGATCAAGATTTGGAGAAGTCAATTTATTTACTTCCCTTAATGAATTAACTTAGGGGAGTATTACGTGGCATGATTCTTTTTTTCACGATCCAACATGTAAGGAGTTGACATTTCCAGCTTCCACGTTCTTAATTAGTTTCATGTGGCAGCCGGTTTCCATAAAACAAAACTCAGCACATAAAAAATAATTGAAAAAAATTAATGAGAATTCAAGCCAACAGTGATCCATATTTCAACAAATAGAGAGAATGATTAGAAATTCAAAATATATATACATACATATATATATATAAATAGAGAGAGAGAGAAACTTGTAACACTAATTAAGGAGGCAAATTAATGGATCTTTTATTATGCCAATCTTGAATGAGAGAAAGAAGGGTGTGATTAGGGGTGAGAAACTTGTGGGTAAGCTTCAAGTTTGTCATGGGGGAAGTATCTCTTCCCATTTTCAGCCATTCTTCTATAGCATCTAACTCATATGAAAACCCATCCGCTGCTACATGTGGATTCTTCATCACTTCCTACAAATTATTCAAATCATGTGGTTAGTTTGGGCATTTCTATTTGTCTCGAGTAGTTATAGTTCCATTTTAATGTGTCAAAATTTCATAAATTAGAATTTATAGCTTATTTTTTCAATTTTTAATATAAGAAAAATTGGGATTTATAAACAAGAATCACTTTAAACAGAGTAGGTTTTAACTAGGAAAGCGATTACATAATATATATATATATATATATATATATATATTAGTTAATTTCAATCCTTTTTGTTGCGAGCGCAATGAATTTTAGCATACAATATTTCTTTTGAATCGAATTTTATCTAGATTTTTGTATGCCTAATCCCTTGGTCTTGTAAGTGAAGTAAATAATCTTACCCAAAAAAAAAAAAAAAAAAGTTGAAGTAAACAATTTTACCACGTTTTTCACTTACAAAGTTAAAAATGCAAGAAAGTGGTTTAGAAGTTTACATGTCAGAATCTACCTAACGGTGTGGCAAGTATGGTCACTGAGGACCCCTAAACAAAATGAAAACTTTGGGAATGCAGACATCTATTCGAAAAGGTAATTAACAAAATATTTAGATATGTTTAAAAAAGAAGAAGAATCTTTAGCCCAAAAAAAAAAAACAAGAAATACATCAAGAATATCTGGAATTGGTTATAAAGAAAAAATACACCCTGAATTTATCAAAATGAGAAGAAACATTTTATATAAATATGGATAATCTACTCTTTTTCTATAACAATAATTACAAGGGTTTTAGCACCATTGTCCTTAATTTTTTTTTTTTTTTACTTTTTAAAATTTTAACATCTTATCTTTCAAATTTCTAATTGACAATTTACCCTTCTGAACAATTATAATACTCCCTGTTTTACTAATTTCAATTGAATTTAGTATTTATATTTATAAGATTTGTATTACAATTTGCCATGGGAAGTTTTTGTTCAGATATGAGATTTTTCATCATCAAATGATACATACACAATCCATTTATCACCAATATAACAGGAAATTAAACAAAATGCGACACATTACATCAATTTAGAAAGTTCAATTGTCAAAATTAATAGCTCTGTAGCAAGTTGTGAAAAGTAAAAAAGTATAGAGGACAATATTGAAATTCCTAGTAACAAAACATGCAACACAAAGCCATATAGTAGTGAGTGGTGGGTTCACGTAACCTACTCAAATTTTAAGATTTCAATTGTGATTTTGATCTCTAATTTAAACTAAATAATAATTAAAAAATGGATTTACTTTAGTAAATGAAAAAAGGGGATCATGATGTCTTCACGCCCCTTGACTCAATGTGTTAAGGGTAAGTAACAGCTGAGACCATCGATGGATGATAAAGGATCTTGTTTCTGGGTTATCAATAGTTTACTTGATAGTTTTGTTTTTGAAGGTAGTAAATTGAAATATAAGACTATACTCTATTTAATGACATTGTTATTAGTATTGTGAGACTATGAGAAGCTCTATCATTGCCTTAAAATAAAATAAATAAATAAATAAAAGGAGTGAAAGAGAAGTGTAAATAATCTAACCTGAAATATGGGGCAGAGGAAGACACTGGGAACTTCATTAGAGTCCTGTCTGTGTTCAACTTCTTCACTAGTCACCTCAACTCCTCTTCTCTCAACCAACTCATCTGCCTTTTTTCTCAATTCCTCAACCTCTTCCATCAACATTTCTACTCTCATTTCTGTCTTCGTCTCTCCCTCTCCATTTCTGGTCAAAGTCAAACATCTGAATGCCAACATGGCAAGCCCCTTCACGACATCCGATGGCCATTTTCCAGCTGTCTCATCCAAAACCCTCGCAAAGGCTTCCTCGTCCATAACCATGGCCATGTCAACAAGCCCAGCCCAATTACTCCCTGTCAAGAGCTGCATAAGCAAATGCCCAAAGGCCTTCACATCCGATCCGATGTGGGCCTCGTCAGGGCATTGGGAGAGCCCAAACCCATTAATCTTGGCGACTAGGTTGTGGTCCAGGAGGACGTTGGATGCGGTGAGGTGGCCGTGAACAATGGGCTAGGCTGGCTGGTGGAGGTACAAGGCCGAACAAACTTGGGCCCAATGCGGGTTCGGGTGTGCCATGGAAGGGCCCGATTTATTTTGGCGAGTTTCGGCAAGGCGAAAATAGGAGGTCTCGTAAGGAACGGTTGTGCATGAATTCAAAGACAATGCACTTGAACTCCGAACAAAAGCCGATCATCGGAATCAAATTAGGGTGTCTAATCTCACCAAGGAGCTTCACCTACACATAGAGAGCTTGAACTCAATGGAAATGGAAATAAATAAATAAAACACATTTCTTAGCAAAAATTTTGCCTGTTAATACTCAACTAGCAAGGATCAAAAGACTTGTAAGCATCACTTATGCCCACTACCATTATGAGGTGTAGTAAATATTTGGTTTTAGAGATCAGCAAATAAGGAACTCTACCACTGATTTTTAATACCAACCATGCCAAATGCAAATCGATAGCAAATGCACCAATACTTTATACCCTTACACTCATTCCAATGTAAGATTGGATGATATTAAAAAAATTTACTCGTTAATATTCCAGTCAAGGTAACTAAAATTTAAGAAACATGCTATGTAACCTAGTAAAGTTGTAATTTACACATAAACTTCATGAATCAAGAATAAAAACTAAACCAATGTGGGTCGTGGCTACCAATTGTTATATAAACACGTAGGAGCAAATGATATACATGATTTATGAGTAGATGGACCACAAGGTTCTATTTGGATTGAGGTGTACTTGTTGTATTTAAGTATCCACTAATCCTTTTCAAGTGAGTAATTATCTAAACATGATTTTGTAGTTTTTTTTTTTTTTTTTTCGAGTGAGGGGAGGTGGTTTATTTAAAGGTCATGGTCTTACCTCTTGTACACGGTCTTGTGATCCATCTATTCATAAATTATATGTATGTCGATTCAAATAATGATTTAATGTTATTGAGCAATAAAAGGCTGATTATTATTCTAAGATATGAACAGTCCAATAATATCTGATCATACAGAACAAAGTTAAAGAAATAAAGTAGTTTAATTGTTTAGATGGATTTTTGACATTTTTTTCCCTCTAAATTTTGATTAAATCGACAAGTTTCCACCTTTAAATTTTTGATATTACAAATGGTCACTTAAATTTACTAAAATTTTGTAGAATGCCTGATGAATGTCATTAAAATTTGGAAGGAAACACTTTGATTTACGTAACTTGTCATGTTCCATTCCGAAATTTTCAATCTTTTCCTTCAAATGAACTCACAGAACTTGTACTAATATATTTCCATCTAAATTTAGATTATCGCCATCGATTTGAACGCACTCTAAAATACTTTGTTAAATGAGTGCCAATTCTAAAACGGCTTAGGGCACAATGTATGTGTATGTGCATATAATATATATTTATACATACACATGCATACATATGAACGCATGCCCCCTGGTTCTGCTGTTGTAAATTTACCTGGAGTAGAAAATCTTCGTCAGGCAACGATGCATTGATCACCTTGATTGCAACATTTTGAAGGTTGACACGCCCTTTATACACCGCCGTCCAATCCCCTCCCGATTTCAACCTCAATTTCTCCGAGAAATTCTCAGTCGCCATTATCATCTCCTCCCCACTGAACTCCCTCAACTCGCACTTCCATTCCGGAGCCGCCCCTCTCTCTATGCAGAACTCGATCCTCCGCCGGAAAACGTCCCTCTGCCTCCTCAGCTCCTCCATCTCCCTCGCAGTCTCCGACCTCCCGACCACCGCCTCCTTCAGCCGCTCCTCCGCCTCCGCTCTCGCCTCCGCCGACCTCCTCAGCCTCTCCGAGAGCTCGGACCGGAGCTCCGCCAGCGAGCTCAGCCTCTCCTTGCTCTCTTCGACCTCCTTTATGGCTTCGCACAGATTCTCTCTCGTGGCGTCCAGTTCCTTCTTCAGCTCCGCTCGATTCGTCGCCTGCTTCGCTATCAGAGCTTCGACTTCCTCCTTCTGTTTTGAAATTTTGAAAGATTTTCTATCGTGATTTTCTAGGCAGCCAAACGGAAATTGGAGATGATGAAAAATAGAAATTTATTTACCCGACGATTGCATAAAGAAATGGCGAATTCTGCTTTCTCTAGCCTTTCGGCATTCGCCTTTGCTTCGTCTCTCTTTGATTGGATCCTCTCGGTCGTTTCTTTGATTATTCTCCTCAGAAATTCAGATTTCTCTGCACGCTCTGAAGAAAAATAAAAAAATCTCCGTTCATTTAAGTACATTAATATATATTTATATATGTGATACATATACACACACATATATATAGCTTGAGTTACCATATTGGAGTTTTGTAGCTCTTTCGTCTCAGCCTCCGTTGGACTACTATTATGAGAAAAATTATTCTCTGGCTGATCACAAACTTCGTCTTCTTCCAAATTCAGAGACAACAAATGGCGGAAGTAGTTTTCCATTTCTTCGGCATTACTTTCCCACTGATTTTCCACACTGGGTGAGTTTGGATTTGAAGATGAAGGAGATGATGATCCGGGGCCGTAATCAGGAAACTTGTCTTCTTTTATTACGACTTGTTTCCCTCCACTTATTATGAAGAACTCACAAAATTCTGGCTTGTTCTGGTGGATGTAAAAACATCCACTAATTGCACTCTTTGATCTCCTACGTTAGAAAAAAGAAATGAGATAAAAATCACAAACACAGAACCTTCAAAATCTGAGACTATTTTTTTTCACCAACAGAGAACAAAGGAATAAAAAGAACGATTTGTTTGTTTTACCTTGATGAGGATTTCATGAACGTGAGTCCCATGACCAAGTTAGTTATGTGGAGACCGGAAATTAAATCTATGATCTGCTCGCGAGTAGGCTTATCGTATTTGTCAACCCTGAAGATTTCAGCTTTTACCTATCAAATAGCAATAAAAGGGGAAATCATTAGAAGGCTAAATTTCTAACGAGGAGGCAGAAGCGACTGAATATTTATTTTTAAAGTACCTTGCCGCAGATGGCTTTGTAATAAGAAAGTAGTCTGTCAGTCTTTTCTTGTTCGGATTTTCTGAGAACTTCCAACATCTCCTCATTTACAGAACTTGCCGGCATCTTCCCAACTGCATCAGAATTTGGACCATAAACAGTCTTTCTTTTTATGTTATGATAATCCTAGGTGAAAGAATTGAAACCAAACTTTGTATATTGACTTACAATAGGTGTCAACAGTATCTTTGGTTATGTCTATGTGGAGAATGATGATAGAAATTGGCTGAGACTTCCACTTCAGCAGTGCCCATCTCAAGGTCTTAAAACCTTCTTCTCGATCGTTCCCTAGCGCGACATAAATCGCCTTTTCTTGGCGTTGCATTTGTCTAAATCCAGCCATAACCCCAACTTGACCTTCTGGAATTCTGGAGAACAAGAAAAAAAATCCCACTTAACTATGCATCACCAAGAGTAGGACTCTGGGAGACTCGTTGAGGTAACATGAACTGATAAACCGCGTTGATTTTGCTGATGTTTTAAAGAATATTCAAAGTATCCTGTCTTGGGGGCGTCTGTTTGCCTTAACACTAGTTAGCATTTGTTTGTGTTTCACTAGCTTAGGGCGGCAGAGATTTTGGATTTTATTCTTTGGAGTAGGTTATTATTTTTCTTCGTAAAGTCGTATGACCCTTAAAATTGAATATTCTTGTGGTGTTATGTTGATTCTATTTTGATCCAATGGTTCTTCTTGGTTTTATAAATAATACAAAGATGATGACGACAGCTATTTATTGGGTTAGTTAGCCATATCATTCTAGGACTTCACTCCTTGATAGGTATCCATTGAAACGGTTATTACGTGAAACAGGACCAATGGTTTAAAAACCATCGGATTGGTTTGGTTTCGCAGTATACGGTTTTTCTTGCACAATCCTAGTATTCAGAATGGATTTTTGAGTCATATTCCAGCTATTTGTAAGGGACAAATATATGGGGGGAAGGAAAAAAAAAAAATTCTCTCTTTTTTTTGGTTTAATTGCAAAAATTCCTCTTCAACTATAGCCTATGCCTTTCGAATTTTAAAAGGTAACGTCTTTTCCCCAACTTCAAAAATAGTAATAATTTTGCCTCATGTGTTGGTTTTTTTTTTTTTTTTTTTTTTTTATGGAAAAACATAGGTGACATGGACAAGGAAACTAAGGGTAGTTTTTTTTTTTCAGATTTTTTGGGCAAAAAAGAAAACAAAAAAAGTGTTTACTGTGGAGAGGAGAGCGAGTGCAAAGAAAAGGCATGGGAATTTGTTTTCTAAAGGATAGTAAATAGCTTTTAAATTTCTTTATTTTTTTGTTAAAGATACTTGTTTTTATTAGTGTCATATTTTTTTTAACAATTAAAATTTGTATTTATTTAAAACAGGTTTTGATTCTCTTTGTAAGGATAAATTTGTTATTTAACATTATTTAGTTATTGGTTTTAGCCTTGATAGTGATATGTGGGATTTTCTGTTCAAAATGCAACGGAAGAGAAAAATTATATCAAGTTTTTAAAATTGAGAGGAAAGATGTTACATTTTAAAATTCTGTGAATAAAGTATTATAATGATTATAATTCCGGGGATTTTTTTTTTTTTTTTCATTTTTGGAATGAATACGAATACGCTCGATTCCACTTTGCTTACGTGTTTATGGCAAGAAACACATGACCGAAGAAATGTCCTTCCTTATAAATTATTTTATCTTTGGGGAATTACAGTGACCTTTTTTACTGGTATACTTGTGAATTTTGTCAGCGTTGGAATAGAGGACACAGGTGTAAGTATCAATTTCACTTGAGAAATAAAACCATGATTTCTGCTTAATTTATCTTTACGGTGTTTTCACGTCTTTAGTTTATGATGGTATTTTAATGGATTAACATGATATATGTTTGCCTTGTTTTTTCGTACAGTTGGTGTCTCTTTTTTATGAGGAAAATGATATATTTATTCAAACTCAAAATATAGACAGCTATAATTTTTTTAAATATTTTTTTATCCTTTTTCAGGAATTTCTGTCCCTGCCAAATTAAGTTTTGCCGATATAAATTAACTTGTAGTTCAATTAAACAAAAGGGGGGTGTAGCTCATATGGTAGAGCGCTCGCTTCGCATGCGAGAGGCACGGGGTTCGATTCCCCGCACCTCCATTTTTTATTTATTCATGATTCTTTTTCCATGGAGTTCAATAAATTTTACAAAAAACAACCCTATCAGTCCCTCAACTATGAATAAACATCATGTCTGCACTAAAACTTCGGAGCAGGTGATAAATTTTGAGAAATTTATAATTACTTTTATCCATGGTACTCGTGATTTAATAAGAATGGCAATGAGACAGAGCGATGGTGTGTATGCTTCACTCACTTTTATACTCGTCACTTTTTTTACTTATCATATATCTATTTATCCATTAAAAAAAAAAAACTCAAAACAAATTTCATTAAAATTTTCATAAAATTTGACAAAATAATGTAACTGAAAATAAAAAATGAGATCTTAAAAACAAATATAATCTCCGGAAAATTATAAATAAGTTTATAAAAAAAACATTAAAACAGTAAAAGTTCAAATTTATGGATATAAAATTTTTTTTTATTTGTTTTATTAAATGTGAATAATAAGTGGGGCGGATGTGAGTATTATCTCTTATACCCTCCTCGAATGAGAAGGTTACCCGCATCCATGGGTAAAATGCCATCCCTAATGCTAGTAAAGATATTATGAATGAGATAATGGATAAGATGATGATAATAAGTACCCAGGGCCTCCATCTTTCATGAGACGGATTAAAACAGCTACTTTTAGTGCAGTGAAGGATAGGGCATTGAAGAAGTCAAAGTTGTGGCGGGGGAAGATGTTTTAATTTGGGTGGGTGGGTGAGTGGGCAGATCCTTAGTAAAGCAGTAGCTCAAGCAACGACCACTTACACGGTGAATGTCTTTAAAATACCCCAAACCCTTTCTAATGAGATTCAATCCCTTATAGCCAGATATTTTAGTTGGGGTGGCAATGAATCATAGAAAAAACTTCATTATTGAACAGAAAAAACGCCAATCAAAACTGGAAGGTATGGCATTTAGCGATATTTCTGGTTTTAATCAAGCCCACCTAGCTAAACAGGGATGGTGACTCATTAATTCTCTGGTCTTTGGTGGCTAGAATTTATGAGGCAAAGTATTTTTCAAATGGCACTTTGTTATAGAAGCTGGATTGGTAGCAACCCTTCTTTTCACTTGGAGGAGTTTGATTTGGGGCAAGGGATTTATTGAAGCATGGTATCCAATGAAGCGTGAGGTTAGGCAGGTCAGTGAGAATTGTCCAATCTGGAATGCTTGCAGCTTGTGGCCTGCAAATAAAAATTAGGCTACATGCCATAAAATTAGATAGTGGATTGATTTTTGCCACACCTTAAAAACTATAGGAGAAAATATCATAACGATAGCATCACTCTCACTCTATCCCTCCCTCCCCACTCCCCACAAACCCGACGCCTCCCTCAGTCCCTAGTTTCCAGACGCAACCTTTTATCTCGCCCACCCGCAGCCCTACGTACTGTCGTGATCTCAAGCCCTAGCCTTACGTTCTTCGCCTAGATCACCAAACTCGCAGCGTCCGGCCATTATCGAATCGCTGATCGCGAGAGTGCTAGGTTGGCGAGATCGATTTCTCGTCAGTCGATCTCCCCGCGTGGTAGAAACGGAAGATATTGCTGATTTTTGCTCCTTCGATATCTAGCGTCGCTACCTCTACTCCGGCTCAAGCCCTAGATAGCAGCCCGATGTTGCGTTCTCAAGACCTCGTCTCGCGAACTTCGCCCGGATATCCAGAGGCCGAGTCGTGGAAGAGATCACTTGATCTCCATGGTGGCTGTGTCCGCCGGCAAGGTAGTGGGGTCCCGACGATCTATTCTTATAGATATCTTTATTCTTAATTATTATTATTATTATTATTATTATTATTATTACGTAAATTTTTTATACGTTTTTTATTTTTTTTAAATTTTTGGTGTACAATTTTTCTGGTGTTTGAGATAGTTTGTGTGAGTTCGAATGAATTTTTGTGATTTTTCTTAGCAATCTGGTGATAAAATCCGACAAATTTTGGTGGTTAGAGGTGATTTTACCGGAGATGGTGGTTAAAAGCCAATAACCATCCAGTATCCCGCTGGAGATCGTGGTTAATAGTTGGTCACCATGTATCATGCCAGAGGTAGTGGTTACCGGTTGGTTATCAATTTCCACCGGAAGTGGTGGTTACCAATAGGTAACCATTTGGTTATTAGTATTCTGTCGGAGGTGATGGTTACAGATCGGTATCACATTGGATACCAGATGATAACCAACGGAGAACCATTATCATCATATTAAGAGTATAGTCAGATTTTCAAATAATAAAAAAATAGATAATAAAATGATGATATCTCATGAAAGTTTTTGTATTCTTATTGTGGCAAAAATCAATCCAACAAGACTTCAATTTATAATATTTTTCAAAAGTACAAACCTTGGAATTGAAGAGCCCGTCATAGACCCTCCGAACCTCCAGAGCAAAAGATCATAATTTACTCAACGCCCAAAAAAAAGTCTCCAACAACAACTTATAGATTACTGCCGGTAACCTGATTGCCAACAGGGCAAGAATGGTACCACATTCTTAACCTCGTGTCGAAAATGAAAAAATAACCACATCACATTAGTGACACTTCCCGATAACCATGTCAACAAAGTTACAGTCCAAGGTCATTAATAATGACACTTTATTTTTAATGACCACATAAAGTGTCATTTAATTTTGTTGACATAATTCTCAGGGAGTGCCACTAAAGTTTCATTATTAAAGAATAACAAAATTGAAGGAACTAATAATAAAAAATTTGTGTACGATAAAATATTGAACTAAGATGTTTGGAATGAAAACTTCACTTATAAACCATTAAAACACAAAGGTTATTAGTTTTCTTTAACAAAATACTTTGATTATGTGATAATTTTGGCTGTAAAGTCCACACCATTTGATTCATCAAGTATAAAACGAATAGAGTTACGGTTTCATACCAAATAAGAGATGGATGAAGCTTAAGACGAAACGACAAGAATATTAATGCACATTTTTCACATGCTAGTTCAGAAGTCCATACGAGATATGAAAGAATGATCATGTGTTGATCCGTAATTTATCAAATACGAAATGAATAGATGGCTTCATTGTTAATTTTACAGTAAGGTATTAAAATTACTTTTTTAACTGATGCACCTTGATTGCACAGTTATAATTTATATTCTAAACTTTTAATTTTGACAAATTAGACACTAAAATTATAAACATTTAGCAATCTACCCTCATTGATTAAAAAAAAAATTTTTTTGTTGACTTGTTTATGAAAATTGACACTCGACTTGCATACATATTGTTAACTAAGAAAATAAAATATTTGTTTTAATCAACATTAACCCAAATTTATATTTAAAATAAAGTTAATTCAAAATTTGTAATACTTAATTAAAGATATTAAACTTAACAAATTGGGGTTAAATAGATAAAAATGACTATTTGTGTCGGTCATTAATGAATCATATCCAAATCACAAGTCAGTTTCTTTTAAAATATGAACATTTTTATCAATGTGGAATAAATTACTATAAATTCATAAATTTAGAGTGTAAATTGTAAAAAATAAAAGTATAACATGTAAACTGCAAATGTACTACTAACTTTGCAGTGCCCCGGTACAAAAAAACATATGAAAACACACTATTAATAGGTCTCTGCTTTTAAAAAGTGGGATCTATGTTAGAAACTATTAATTTTATTCTTTTCTTTTCATTGTGATGTAATTTTAACTAAATTTAGACTTAAATTCGTTCGTTAGTAGTAGGGTACCGACCTATGAACTTCCCTTTATCTTTAAGCCAAGATCAGAAAATTATAATACATATTACTGCACATTGTTCACGAGCTAGTTTAAAAGTGAGATGTGAATTCCTCTTCCAAGCCTATATAATTGACTTTTCAGCAACGGTGTGCTTGGCTCTATTCGGCACTAGGGAATCGTTTTGATTTGAATATTCTTCTTCTTCCTTTTTTTAATGGACCTAACAACTGTGAATTAAAATAAAAAAAAGGGGAGTTTGTTAGTCAAAAAGGGCTGGAATGTACATCTAAAATTTGTCATTTATAAAAGATTACCCCAAGATCACCCACCAATATGAACTATCTGTAGTTTTGATTGCTTTTTTGTATGTCCCTCAAAAGAGAGATGGAAATCAGAAATGATTTTGACTTCAATTTTTCACTATATTTATTTTGCGATTAGCATAGAAAATTTTTTTTGTCACCCCATTATGGCTAGCTCAGCGGGTGAGATAATATAGATTTGAGTAGGAACTCTCATGTTATGTTTTTATTTCTCATAATAAACAGAAGCCGTTGAAGCTACATTAAAAAAAAAAAAAAAAAAAACATTATTATATTGGGCTTTAATGATGCCAAGCACAGCCCATTGCTGGTTTGAATATTTTGAGCCTGGTCCAATGTTTGGCACACTTAGCTAAATCTTTTTTTTTTTTTTTTTTTCTCTCTGTGACAGCTAGCCGAAAGCCTAGTGAAAACAATATTCAACATTAAAAATAAGAAGAAAAATAAATGCATAAATATATATATATATATATATATATATATATAAGAAAAGTCCAAGTACATAAGCTGTACAAGGGGGTGGAAGTCCTGGTTGGATCTCCTTGTAATTTATAGCTGTCCTATTTATTACTTTGAACAAATAGTTTGTAGTAGTTCAATTTCTTAGCCATACCTATGTCATTCCAAAATATACTTCGTAAGGTTAGTTTAAACAAGTTCATTCAGTATCACTAAAATCAGCCATACTTTTCATTTTTAAAAAAAATAGAAGTTGGACAAAAATTTTGAAATTTGGCAAAAATATGGCATTAATTGGCACCCAATTTTCAGGACAGGACAGGGAGAGAGCCAATCCCGATATATGCATGGCTGATTCTTTGGCAAAAACAAGTGGTTGGCCCGCCTGATCCTACATACCATCTCTGTTCTCTCACCACATAATAATTATATTATATCCACCTTCCCAGCTGATACATATATAATGTTATCTACTGTGTACAGATTTTGACACTGCTGGCTGCGATATCAGTTTCTCTTTAACCACTTTCGATTTTGTTTCACTGGTCAACCTACCAAAGAATTCATACTTCATACACACATGATCTCAATGTGTATACTCATATATCACCCATCCCTATTCCCCTTTCCTTCACTCTTTTTTTTTTTTAATCTCTCTCTAAGAAAAAAAGGAGATTAGTGGTGTCTTCATTTCTCCTTTCTTCCCTCAAATCCGTGCCATAATAGAATCAATAGGTATCACATTGGGGAACGACCGAAGAACCTAATTCATGCTTTTATTTCCAACATCTAAGGAGAACCAACTCCGCCTTAGGCCTAATCAACATTGGGAGGCCCACAGGAGAGGGTGTCAACCTCATAGTGCGAGCTGGGATTCGTCCATGGATATTGGGGACGAGAGTCTTGGTAGGTTGTTCTTGTGCAGCTATCCCACTACCACTGCTCTTGTTAATCCTAATCAGATGATCACCAATAGAATGTTCGGCCTATACTTCCATTTTCTTTCTTGTTGTATGAAAAAGGATTGTTTGTAATATTTCGTAGGAATTTAGGGAATCATAAACATAACGAAAGGAATCGAATCCAAATCTACTAAAAGTATTAGCTTGGTAGCTCAACGCTCAACAGTCGATTAACGGAATGGCATGGAGACCTAAAAATATGACTCTTATATACCAAAAGTTAAACCCCATCCCTTCTTAGGATTTTGTTCCAAAAGTAAGGATGTTGTTTTTTATATATGAAACGAAATCTAGGATTGCACCCATCACTTCTCTGTCTCAAATCTTAGACTTCTCTTTGAATAAGAGTCTAAAAAGGGAACTCACAACCACTCCGTCCAGTCATTTGGGATTTCAACAAGTTTAATTAATTACACATAAAAGTGCTCTTGTTTTATATCTTCGTTAAAACTTGATTAGGAACAGACTAAACTAGGGACTACCGGGTCCACTAATTAGGAACAGACCAAAATCAACTAATGTCAAGAGTTAATTTCTTTACTATATATTTACTAAAAGTGCTTATTTCGAAAATGAACCTTTTGAGCTCCCCAAGTTAAAATAAACTTCCTTTTTCGCAAAAATTGTTCTTTTGACCCTTCAATAGCTACTTAGACGGTTTATAAGTGTTTTTTTCTTTTTTTTTTTTTTTTTGGGGTACGCTTCGGCTATAGAAGACATTCTAACACAAGATCAATAGTGTGGGGGTTAGTGGTCCATGACCACCCTGAGTGTCCCCTCAGGGATTGTTCTACCACTTAAAAAAGTACTTGAATTCAATGCTCAAGTGTCAAAAATCCAGTTTTACAAACACAATCTGTTCTTTAGCTATGGACACATTTAACACTGGAATATTTAGTAGGGAAAGTTTTATTGTCATATTATACTACTTTATTAAAAAAAAAAAAAAAAAAAAAAAAAGGCACTTGGACCACAATATTCAGTCCGATGATTAAAAACAATGTAGTTAATTCGACACGGCCATATGTTTTGTTAGTTGTACATGACCTTTGTTGGATAAAGAATCTTTACTTATGTTGAATGAAAGGGAACAATAAAGTGAAACATGGAAGGAGCTATTTCACAACTAACAAGTTTTTATTCAAAGGTCTAACCACCGGAAAAAAAAAAAAAAAAAGTTTTTGTTCAAAGGTGGAATGAAAATGATAGAAATAATTTTTATGCTGTTCGATATGTAGAAATGAAATAAAATATGTAAATTTAAAAAGTATTATTTATAAGATGAGGACAAAATAGGTCATTAAATGGCTCTATCAAGCTTTGATTTTAATTTTTCCCTCCACTTTCCTTCTCATTTTTCTTGACCAGACGTATAATGCATGCATTTTGTTAGCAAGTTTGAGTTGAAATATTTGGATTAAATTTTTTTAACTTTTCACAAATTAATTAAAAAAACTTGACTTCTCAAAACAAAACTTGCATGATAGAAAAAATTATACTTCAAAAACTCATTTAACCCAATATAAAGTCTTTATATATATATATATATATATATATATATATAAAGACTTTAGTAATTACTCATGAGTTGGTACTGATTTTAATGGGTGTTTATAATGCCCGTAAACTTATCATCTTTTGACAACTCATCTTATAAACTTTTATTTTTTATAATTTATCTCCTGAACTTGTTAAATTATTACAATGTACCCATATGGACTAATTTTCTGTTAAGTTTGACACAGAAAGCCCACTATGCTTGATGTGAAAGGAAAAAAAAATCTCATTTCCAAGAAAAAAAATTTTCAAATCTCATAGAATCTCTAATGTAAATCTTAAAAATTCAAATATTCAATTCAGTTTAAATTTAACTAAATGGGGTATTGTAACAATTTAACAAATGTATTTAAATTATCAAAATTGAAAATTTGGAAGTCAAGTTATAAAAGGATGATAAGTATGGGGCATTGGCAAAATATGTATGATGGTTTACTTTTTTTTTCCTTTAAGGAAAAAAAATATTTATAGTATTCTATACCTTTGAATTTATAATTAGTTTAAGCTTGCCTAACACAATTTTAATACACATTTATTTAGTAGGGGTATTAGGCTAATTAGCCGTAGGTTTAGTAGGCAACAACCTGATTTTACTTAATTAGTGCCCTAATAACACTAGCTTTCCACACCATTATACAAAAAGTCTCTAAAGGCATCCTATTCATACCATTAACGTGCAAGTATAGTAACCAACGCTTATATTCAAAAATAAAATAAAATAAGATATTATTAATATTTTTTAAAAAAATGATTATTATTGATTAATGATAGAAAAGAGAAACAGGGAAATATTTAACATTAAATTGGACATCATTATGTTAATAGATGTTAGTTGTCGGAGACAGTGCAAGTGCACGTGCGTCGCCGAAACCATCGAGGCCATATTTTGAACGAAGAGATGCCGCGCACGTGCCTCTCGGTCAAAGGTCAAAAGGCAGTGATTACACGAGGAGAGGAGTTCCTGTGGGGCCTACCTCACCAAAGATCTTTTTTAATAAAGATAAAGGTAAAGAAGCCAAAGATAAGATCGTTGATTAGGATGCACTTTCAGAACCATGTTCCACACCATCTTCACCGTCCATCAATTAGACTTCTGGAGCCAAGCAGCTATAATATCCCAATAAACAAATAAAAGCTACTAAAGGATAATAATGTGTTCAACACTCCACTTGATTCATTTTAGTTTTTCGGATCGATTTATCTCGTTAGATATATAAGTGTATTTATTTATATGTATATCAAAAAAAAAGTAGCCGCTGTGATAAGTCCCATATCTACAAAAAGTAAAAATTTTAGATAGTTTATAAATGTTACAAATTTTTTTTTAATTAGTAATTATTTAAAAATTATAATTTAGTCATGTTTATTTATGAATCTACTTGATTTCTCATTCTAAAAACTCTTGAAGATATACATATATACTGAGCTTTTCAGAAATTAATTTTGACTTCATAGATTCAAAAGAAGTTTTCGAAAATATTTAAATAATCTGTTAAAAGAATTTTCTTTCAAAATCAAAATCTTCTAAAAAAAAAAAAACTCTTAAGAATAAATTTTAAAACTCATATTAAAATTTTAAAAAGAGAAGATAAACTTGATTTTAATATTTTTATTGCTTATTTTAAAAACCTTAAAATCACTTGAACTTCGTAAACTTTCAAAAAAAAAAAAGTGATTATCACTTATTCAAAAATCACAAATTTTATTTACATTCTTGTACTAATCAAACGGTCTATAATTTAGAAACTCTACAAATATAAACAGTTAGATCTGTCATTCGTATTATATACAAGGAAACGTGACTTGGGAAAAAAAAATACTCATAAGAGCAAAATAAAAGTACTTTCTAGAAAATTTTTAATATGTTTTAATTATTTAAAATTAAATTTAAAAAAAATCCAAAAGTAATAAACCATCCTTATTTAGAAAGTAACTAGGTTATATTAAAAACTTTAATAGTTTTTTTAATTTTATTTATGTTTAATCATTAGTATGAGCTTATAACATAATCTCTATATGCAAAACTTGTTGTAATCGATTAAATTATTTATTTCTGTCGCCATTTTTGTTTGGGTCAAAAGGTCCCATACAGTATATTTGGATGTTTTTATTATATATAGATATAGATATAGAATCAGAGAAAATATATAAGATATAAATAGATATTATAAGATGATGAGGATGAAGTACTTTATCATAGTCATGATCAATGCTGTAAAATTGCCACTTGCCTTCGACGTGGCGACTTGGAGACCACATCAATATGTATATTTATATATATAGGTAACATTGTATATACCAAATAGTATCATAGGTAAGAAATTTTCTTTCGTTTGATTCTGCTTATAATTCTAAACCAACTAGTGTGTGAATTGGAATAAAAATAATAAATAACAAATAAACAAAAAAAAAAAAAGAGACGTGTACTTTAAGTGGTTGCAAGTGTAATTTACAATATATATATATATATATATATATATGGGTTTTGCACATTCTCTTTGTCCAGGTGCATCACGTGTGATGTCACATGCCGTTTGAAAAGGGTGTTCAGCCATGTCACCCTACTATGCAACTTGCCTCTGCCATTGTTTTGGCTTTCTTTCCATTCTCTCTCTCTAACTGATTTGAGAGCCCTCAGAATCATATATAGGAGCTTTATTTATATATTTATATACATATATATTTAATTTTTTGATCTCATGAATTTATAGTGTCCTGTATGTGCCCGCACTCAATGCCAATTCACATTTGCATTCACGTCCACCACCTAGGTTCTTATACATATATCAAACACATAATTTCGTTATTTTATAATATTAAGATCATATTAATTAGGTTTTTACACATATATCAAACACTTAATCTCGTTATTTTATAGTGTTAAAATCAAAAATAAAGATAATCAGACAATTATCATTTATCACAATGTTGTTATCACCTCTAATAAACTATTAGAGCTCATAAAATAATATCCAATTTATGTATTTGACATAACAAAAAATATATATAAATAAGGATCATTAGTTGTGGGAACATTATAGCAAGCTAACGTTGTCGTTAAATTTCTTCATTCTTTTTTTTACCCCCCCTAAAAAGTCGAGTACTTTTCATGCTATTATTTACTAAATCTAGTCAAAAGAGGATGGATATAATGAAACTAGGCAATGATATCAACACTTCACACGATGATATATCCCTTTCTTTTTCCCTTTTCTAACACAGGCAAATGATTGATGAAGAACCAAATCCAACATAACTTATGCTCATATACATCATTGCAATCCAATCAAATATTCACTAGACAATGATATATATATATATATATATATATGTATTTATATATATTTGAAAGTTGCCCCCACCAAAGGGACATTTTAGGACAACACTATGGACTATAGTTCTCTAGTCCAAAATAATTTAGCACAAAGAAAGTTTTTTCTCCTCACTCCTTTTTTTTTTTTTTTTTTTGAATTTCTTAAACCTAGTTATACGTGATAATTAATCTCACTTAAATATTACTATGCAGCTTGAATAGTACTTCTAACAATTGAGTGATAGAGATTAATAAAGTTTGAGCAATTAGATATCGGATCTCCTAACAAGAAAAACAATTGACAAAATATTTTAAGACATGGAACTAATGTAGTACCGGTGGTTCAAACCCCAACTCAACTTCTTTATTTTTTTTCCCTTCTTTTTGTACTATCTCTTTCTACTTACTAAAATTTATAAACAGATTGAAGTCGGATTGTTAAATTGTGTATTCAATATGAAAATTCATTGAGAAATATTTTAGTTTTAACTAGTCATTACTAATTTTTGGTTTCATTGGATCATAAGTATAATTAGAAAATTCAAATTCCAATAAGAAAAAAGGGAGAGAATAAGTTTCATGAAGTTTCATCATTTTTTTCTATCTGGTTAAAAAAGGTTTCGTTCAAGTTTTTTTTTTTTTTTTGGTTAAAGTTTCACTTTCTTTTTTTTTATTCCCTTATTTTCTTGTTTTGGGCTTTTTTTTTTTTGTTCTCCTGTAGTTTTTTTTTTTTGGCAAAAAAAAAAAAAATCCTTCTTCCACTTAAAAAAAAAAACCCCTCAAATTATTTAAAAAGTATATTATTTCGTGAATGCTTCAACTAGTTAAATATAAGGGGTATGGAAAATGAAAGGAAGAAGAAGCTAGAAAACAATTTTCATATTTTCTCAAGTGATTGGTTACGTGAATACGTGAGAGTGTAATTCAAGATTTGAATCGTGAACTTTTCATTATTTTTTTTTAATAAATTTTTTTAAAAAAGAAGAATCTAGAAGACGTTGGCAAGAAAATGAGTAGAAGTAAAGAAGAAAGCAGCCAGAAAACTCTCTTACGAGCGGAGGGTGGGGGGGACTGGGCGTGCGACGTCGCCATCAAATTAACAAAAAACTGCTGAGAGAGGCCACGTCTCATCGTAGAATCTGCAGGGTCCCCCACTCCCACTCGCACTCCAACCCCAAGCACATAAAACAAAAAGACTAAACGTCAAAACCTACTATATACATATATATGTGTATATATATAGACAAATATATATATATATATATATGTAAGTTTACATTTTCTTTTCCTTTGCTTGCGTCGTATCTATTATTGCCTTAGCTGTTGCCGCTGATTTCTTCTTCCAATAACCCAACTCTACCTGTGTGTGTGTCTATATGACTAGTTACATGTATTTATATTAAAACGAGTAGTATTATACGTTAATCCAAATTTTTTTGCATATCAAAGTTGATATTAAAAGTTAATTTAAGAATTAGTATCTATAACTTTTTACTATTTGTACATAGGCACATATATATATATATATATATATATAGACACATGAAGAGTTTTAGAGCGATCTCTTCTAGAGTGTCGATCGTATATTTTAACATTTTAGTGAAAAAAAAAGTATTCGTAGTAAAATATTATTTTTAACATCAAATTTATCATACGGTTAATTTAATAAAGAATCTCTCACCAAATTTAATAAATATTAAATTTAACATTTGATTGTTATTAATTGATATCTCTTTTTTCATTTAATAAAACTTTAGCCCCCGTTTTACATATTCACTCTATAATCAAACAATTCATAACTTTAATGTGCAAACCCTTGTTAAATATATTATATATAAAAATGTTTTTGTATGGTAAGACTAAACACAATGTGAGATTCGCAAATTCATAATATCCATAGAAACTAAATACTGAAATTTCATATATATATGTATATATATATATGCATATGCTTGTTCAAATCAAAATCGGTTTTAACACAGTTCTACATGAGTGATTACAAAAATAGTTTAGCGATAATTCAACTAATATCATCCATGTTCAAATTGGCCAGTCAAAGTTAAAAAAATATATATCCAAATGATAAAAAATAAAAATAAAAAATAAAAAAGGTCCAATTCGAGGTATAAAATGAGAGAGATGGAAGGAAATTATACACTGCATGGATCTCAGAATTCTGTACTCTTAACAAGTTGTGATGCGAATGTTACGCTATCAGAGATATTATTTTATGTACACACAACAAAGGAGATAGATACGCCTTTACCCTCGTTGGTTAACTGAATTTATATTGTGGTCCTCACCGCACAGTCAGTTTTTTTTTTTTTTTTTTTTTTTTTTTTTTTTTTTTTTTTGCGCTTTCAAAAAAATATTTAAATTGAATTGGAGTTCTGTTTTTTGTTTTGTTTTTTTTAGTAAGCACTTTATTATTATTTTTTTTTTAATGATAAATTGTAACAAGCAATATATCTGAGTTGCGTGGTCTGCGTCGGAACCGATCGTACCATAGAAAAAGGTACGTGAGAAACAATGCATTGCATGGCATGGCATATGGCAGGGTTTATGTACAAGCAACGGAAAAAAGAAAAATAATTGTGATCATTGATTAAGAGGATTGATAATCATTAATGTTCGGTAGATACAATTGATGTTTATCATGATTAAAGCTCCGTTTAGCTTACTGATCAATTGACGACTTTAATATAGTTTGACGGCTAAAAACTTTATTTTACCAATATGACATTTTTTCATCTTTCATAGTGGAGAATTGTTCTAAGTTGTTTTTAACTAGAACAGAGAAGGTAATGTATAGAACTACAGATAATTTTTTTGGTAGGAAAAAAAAAATGATCAATGTTATTTTCACGTCTTCTTACACCTTATCAGAGTCTTTTCGGATCATAAGTGGGATGATAAGGATTTGACTCTAAGTCTTTAACAGTATAACAATCCTTAGCTAGGCTTCAAGAGCGGCTATAGTACATAGGATCTATTTAACATAACTTTTGTTTATAATCAGTAGAAGAAAAGAAGTAAAAACTATGATTTTTCATTATGTGTTTGAGACTAAGGGGGTTTTTAGGTCAAAATAATTTTTAAAGTTTTATAATAAGTATAAAAATACTAAAAATGAAGTTTATCATATTTAATTTAAATTTTATTATAGATTTTAAAGTTTATTTAGAAAACTTTTACCAGAAGTCATATTTTTTCACTTTGACAGGAAGTACTTCAGGAAATTAGAAATTCTTCTGACAAATCATTTAAATATTTTTAGCAACTATTTTTGGACCTATGAAACCAAAAACAACTTTAGTCTTATTATTAAAGACTAATAGCCCGTTTGGGTGGTGAGTTTAAACTCACCACCATCAACTCAATTTTTATCTTTTTCTCCAAAAGTTTTTTATCTTTTCTAAAAAAGTCAACCAAAATCACTATTTAAACTTACAAATCTTAACTCAAACTCAAACACCAAATAAATTATACATGTTAACACTCAAAGAGTTGATAGAAACAAAAATTCTAATTAAAAATTTTATTTAATATATATTATTGCATATTATTTCTGTTAGAAAGGCATAAATTCAGAAACGGCGAATTTGTCATTCGACAAAACCTAGTATGTATATATAATTTTTTTTTATTGAAAACTACAAATTAAAGCAAAAAAATAAAAAGAAAACAAAAAATGTAATTGCTTGACAGATTAGATTACTATTATACTAGCTAGCCGCTAGTTCTACTATTGGTCTTTTGCTGGTCAAATACAGGAATATATAAATAAATAAATATATATATATATATATTAGGGGGCACTGCTTTATAGAAAATTGCCGAATCACTCACTCACTCACCGTAAAAGCTGGGGAATTTACTTCAAATTTAACAGAGCTGGGGGGGGGGAAAAGTAACCTCACCCCCTGATGATCAGGTTCCACTGTTTCCAGGTTTCTCGGTCCCTTGGTCTCTCTCACTTTTCCTTTCAAGTTTGATCTTAAAATGCCTTTTTTCTTCCATTAATTTGTTTTGCCTTCTTCTCGTTCTTTCTTTCTTTTTCTTTTTTTTAATTAACATTTTCCACCGTAGAAAAGGTAGAACTTCAACCGGCTAATGTTTATTGGATATTCCATTGTTTTGCTTTGACGTAAAAGAAATAAAAATAAAGAAAATGACAGAAAAGACAAGTTTGTATAAACACTTTTTTCTCTTGATTGTCTTTGTTTTGCTTTTTTAATTTCTTCTCTCTCTATCTCTCTCTCTCTCTTTCAAATTTTTTTTTTCTTTTCCATTTCTATGATTTTGTTTTTCTTCTTTCACCTTTGGTGCAAAAAAGCATTCCAAGATGCCCTGTCAAAATTTTTGTTTAAAATTCGACAACCTTTTAAAGAAGTATTCTTCTCGGCCTTTTTGGTAAAAACAATTCTCCATATTTTGATGTCTTAATTTTAGGATTAAAATGCAATTGATTCGTTCCCTTTGCAATCGAAACAAACTTACATTTAACCATAAAAAAAAAAAAAGGGAAATAAACTACATTTAATCATGCAAAAATTATAAGACAAAATTAATGATAAGAGAAGTACTTTTATTTTGTTGTAGTTACTATATTTTAACTATTTGATTAAATTGAATAATATGATATATGATTTCGTAAAAATTTACATCATGATATATAAAATAATATATAAAATTGTTTTCGATCATACATTATATCATACCATTATCACAATTTTTTCCAAATTATAATGCTGCTTTTGGATTCTCTCTCTCTTTTTTTTTTTTTTTTTTTTTTTTTAAATTTCCCTCCATGTTTAACGGTGTAAAGTGCATTTGAGGGGCCAATTTTCTTTTGCAAATGGTACTTCAATTAATGTGCCCGATTCTCATGAAGTCACGTCAAAAATAGTGTCTTATTGACATCAAATTTGGACATAAAGTCCTCTAAAAAAAAAACACACAACACAAAAAAAGGGACAGAAAGTCCCGAGTTTTTGTTTTTGTTTTTCTTTCCCCGTTCTCTTGTTTTTCTTGACGACATAAAGGAAGATTGGTAAAATAATCCCAAACAACTCTCCAACATTCTTTGTGGAAACTTTTTTTTTTTAATTTAATAATTCAACAAAATTTAGTGCTTAGAGAATAACATATGATCTTAAAAATGGTCGTATGTGATCTGCTGTGTATATATTTAAAAAAGAAAAATCATGCGTCTGGCTGTATTGAAACTTTCTTATTCATATCTATGGTTTGACACGCCTGGACTAAAAATATATCTGCAGGAGGCAGCTTCAAAATACTGTGTTACGACATAGACTGTTTGGAACAACAATTTAGGATGACATTTCGTCATTCAATCTCAAAACTCTAAACTTTACCTCTCAAGTAAAAATTGTAATATTAATTGTCTATAATTTTCTTATTTCAAATAAAAATATGATGATTTATTTTAATCGTACAAAATTACGAGAGTAACAAAATAAGATTTATATCGTTTTTTTTTTCCGAACACATTTTAAATCTTTATATTATGTTCTATTTACAATTGCTTTTTCAATTCTAACTTACAAAACTCCAACCATTATTCCAAACGTATCCTTATTTTTTATTATTTATTTATTTTTTAGTGTATACATCATTAGTTAGCTATATTTAGGTACTTGGTGTGAATCCAACATAATATAGTTTTATATATAAAAAAAAAGTGTGTGTACATGGTGTTCTAGAAGATGATAATTTAAAACCAAATTCTAATTGTAATGTCCTCTCGCAGCCTAGCTATTTTCAAATTTGGTCATTGTTAAATTGTAATGACAGATGGGATTTCACTTGCTGCACTAGAAATTCTCACGTAGTGTGGTGTACAACGCAATTTTTGCTAAACAGGAGGAAAAATATGCATCTTTAGAAAGGATTCAAACTAAAATTTAATTTTGAAGATTTGACTTTGTTCAATTTGTACTGCTTTAAATCTAACCATACAATTCATTGTTGAGGAAAAAAAAAAACTCCATTACACACACACACAAAAAAAAAAGGAGAGAAAAAAAGAAAAAGAAAATGAAAATAGCCACGCCAGACGGGGGTCAAGTCGATGGGTGGCTCATCTGTGAGTAAAGCTGCATGTAAGACAAGTGTGGAGCAAAGGGAATGCGATTGGCAAAGGGTCATTTTGGTAAAAAGTGAGAGAAAAAAATATATAAGGGGATGTTTGGTGAATGAGTTGAGTTTAAGTTGAGTTGAGATTTTTAAATTTAATAGTAATTTTTGTTATTTTTTCAGAAAAGTAAAAAATTTTTTCAAAAAAAAATAAAAAACATATAAAAAAAATATAATTTAATTTAAATTAAGTGTAAATATCAAACATGACCTAAATTTTTCTTTTTTTTTCTTTTCCCTTTCTCTTTTACTTCAAATATATATATATATTTTTAGTGTACTTCATAACTCATATCCTTGTCTTTTTCTTTTTCTTCTTTTCTTTCTCTTTTACTTCAAATATTATTTATTAAATTTGTTTTGCCTTTTTTTTTTTTTACATATAAAGAGCCGGAAAGAAACGAACCCTAACAAATTCTCCAATTTCCGCCAGCCCGGATCTTTCGCGACCTTGTTCTCCTTCTCAGACATTTTTTTCTTCCGCGCACTGCCGAAAACCTCCACCCCCCCCCACCCCCTCTCTCTCTCTCCCATTTTTTTATTTTAAATTTTTCTCTCTCTCTCTCCTCTCTCTCTCTCTCTAAAAACTATTTTCACTCCGGTTTTACGCCGGTTGGCAGCTGAAACCGCTACTTATATCTATATATCTAATCTAATATCTATACATATATATCTATATATGTAAACACCTTCTATAAATATCTCCTTTCTCCATCTTCTCTTTTCTCTCTCAAACAGTAGTATTCTCTTAGCTACCTTTTGCATGTACCGGCATTTCTGCAACCTAGTTCTTCTTCACCCGGTATTACTGGCTTGAATCCGACTGAAAATGGAGTCCAACTGATTTTTCTTTCTTTTTTTCAAGGATCCCTAGATGAGCAAGTTTCAGTAACGCTTCAAGTTGAAGGTAATGTCGGTTTCGTTTCTCTTTTGTTTGTTTCCTGAGAAAAAGAACAAAAAAAAAAAAAAAAGTAAGAAAGTCTGTTTTGCCTTAATTAATGACTTTGTGTTTGCTTCTTCTGAATTGGCAGTAGTAGTAGCAGAAGAAAGGAGGGAGAGTGGGTTGAGGACTAGTACTTATTATAAATGGCTCCGGCGACTAACTGGCTATCGTTCTCTTTGTCTCCATTGGAAATGTTGAGGTCTTCCGAGTCGACTCAGTTCATGACCTCCTACGAGAACACCTCCACCGCTTCGCCTCAGTTCCTCATCGATAACTTCTATGTCAATGGTAATCGAAACCAGCTCAAATCAAATTCAGTTTTCGTAAAAGTTTGTTTAATTTTTTTCCTTTTTAGTTTTTCTTTAACCGCCAAATCGGAAGACTTTCATCATTTTTTTTGGTTTGTTGTGTAGCAATCAATGTGCTGAAAATGTTGCTATATATATGCAAGTATGTTGTTCTTGTGTATGTTTTTCTGACGAAAAGAGCAGGTTCTCTGTGATAAAATCTATTATTTTCCTTTTTTTTTTTCTTTTTCTTTTTAATCTTCTGCTAATAAGCACATTCAAGTAAATCTATTTATCTCTCTGCGTCACGTGATTATCCTCGCCCAAAAAAAAGCTTTTTCTGCTTTCTGTTTGATTGCTGAGAAAATTGAGGCCACCTAGTCTGATTATCATTTTTGAAAACTTTGGTCGGTGGGAAAATAAATCATTCTGGGTCTTGTTATTACATCAACTGCATTTGTACAAGCCCATATCCCTGGTTCAGGGTTCAGATTTTTGTTTATTTTCCTTTTTCGTGTTTTTCTGTATTTTCTCGGGAACCAATCGTCCGATGAACCGACTCAGTAGTAACTTTTTTATAGGGTGGGCTAATCCGAAGTCTCAAGACAGCCAAGCGCCGAGTATCGCAGACGATTCGCCGATTCTGACGAGCTTCATCGATCCACAGAGCCATAGCCAGGCAGTCCCGAAGCTCGAGGACTTTCTCGGTGACTCGTCGTCTTTGGTCCGATACTCCGACAGCCAAACGGAGACTCAAGACTCCTCCCTGACCCAAATCTACGACCCCACCGCCGGCTCGGCCTACTTCGCCGACCAACAACCGCAAGATCTCAAGGGGGTTGCCGGCTTCCAAGCTTTCTCGACCAACTCTGGCGCCTCCGAGGTCGACGACTCGGCGTCTATCCCGAGATCAACTCAGTTCGCTTGCGCCGAGTTCGCGGCTCACTCGATTGAGTCGTCGACCGGGAACGAGTTGGCCTTCTCGAGTTGCCCCACGGGCTCTTTGACGCTTGGCGTCACCACTCACATTCAGTCTCCGAGCTCTGAGAAAGCCATTGTTCCTGTTCATTCCGATTCCTCTAAGAAGGTCTCTGATACTTTTGGCCAGCGAACCTCCATTTACAGAGGCGTTACTAGGTAGTAATACTATAACTATTTCTCTGTTCTCTTTCTTTCTTTCTTTCTTTTAAATGTTCTTTAATGGTTTATTTGCTTTTTCCTCTTCGTGTTAATTTTTTGCTCAGAATATTTATGTTTCTGTTGCAAAACCTGAAAATAGTACCCTGTGATGATTTAACAGGCTAAAAAAATCTGAAATTATTAGGCTGCAAAATTTTTCATCAATTGTACCGGGTTTCAATTGATTTTCGTGATCATGCTTGAAAGCCTGGAAGTAACAAAAAATTGTCCTCTTTTTACTCTAATAAATTTCTTTAATGGTTATTTGCATTGGGTACTGCTGATTCTGCTTTGGGTTATCCCTTTTTTTTTTTTTTTTGGGTCCCTTTGTTTATTGTCCAGGTTCATGTAGCAAAACCCGAAAATGGTACTCTGCAATAAATTCAAAAGGCTAGAAAAATCTAAAATGAGTAGTAACCCTGCTACATATTTTCCATCGGTCGTACTGGGTTTAAATTGATTTTTCTATTAATGGTTTATAAAAAAAAATTGATTTTTCTATAAATGCATGAGCCTGGAGAAAATAAGTATCAATGGATTCTTATAAAATATGTAGGAATTGTATGATTTTGTTAATTAAATTACAACTTTCTGGACATGTTTCTAAATTTTCTTAACTGTTGCAGACACAGGTGGACGGGTAGATATGAAGCGCATCTATGGGATAACAGCTGTAGAAGAGAGGGTCAGGCCAGGAAAGGTCGTCAAGGTTTGTTACTATCTTTACCCTATTCTTTTCTCTCTCTACCAACATATATATACAAATAAATATAATTTAATATATAAATGATATGAGAATTTACGGGATTTATTAAATATATAAATATGTACATATGTAGAGCTGAAAAGAAACTTGCATGCAACTGAAATGCATTATTAATGAATGGGTTGGGAGTGGTCAGCTTTTGCTAATGTGGTGGGGACGTTTGCATCTCTTTTTTCATTAGTCTTTTATGATTGATTGACGGTATATACATGTACAAAATGGTACTTTTAAAATTTTCTTCTCTGTTCCTGAGTTTTCTTATATTTCTATCAATTGATTTGATCAGCTGTGCCGCCATTTTGTTTATGTGGGTTTCTTTATTTTCTTGTCTTTTGGCTTCAGTGATTTCTCTCTCTCTCTCAACATTTTCCCTCTGTGTGTGTCTCTCTCTCTCTGTGTTTTTTTCTCCTACTCACAGACTACCCTCTCCGTACCCCCCAAAACCCAAAATCCCAGACGTTTTCAGACATCAATGGGGGTGTGGGTTCTGAACAATGCGTCTGATTTTCTGAGCTTTGCTTTAACTTTTGCTTTTGCTTTCATCCCGTCAGAGGAAGTCCGGTTTGACCAGAGCACCAATTTGAAAAAAAGAAAAATTTGTGTTTTCTAATAAATAAATATAAATAAATGCTTGTTGTTTGCTGACGGTGGATCTTTAGTAGTGGGCTGAGAGTGTTTCCTGTTCATATACACACTGGGGCCAAAATTTTGTGTACACACGGAGGAAAAACATCCTGCAAAGATTGGGTATCTTTTGCATAATTGTTTGCCCTATTGATTGAACTATTTCGACTTTACTTTTATGCCCTACGGTAGCTGAATAAAGAAAAGTGACAAAACCACTACGTGAATGGTAACTGTAAAAAACAAAAAAAATTACACAGTTTGCTATAGGCGCTCCACTTTGGTGCAAAGGTAGTCCTATGATAAAGACTGGACTTATGATTAACTGCTAGCCCCCCACCCAAAAATAAATAAATATATATATTTACACTTAAACTTATTCCACTGGGAGTTACTCTGAAAAGAAGGAAAAAGCTACTTGGTTGTAAAGAAAAAACAAGAACAAGGATCTATTCCTCTGCTATTATTTCTCTTGCATTATTTCAGATCAGTACTTTCATCTCTTTTGCATCAAAATGTTTGATATTATTTCTTGATCTTTCTATGGGGCTGTTTTGCTTGGCCAAAATGTATTACCACTGCATAAACTAAAGTTGGTATTCTGGCTTATCTTTTGCATGGAATGGGAATTTTGGATATCGGCTGTGATTCGACATTTGATCCTGTCCTATAGTTTACTTGGGTAAGAACTTCCCCACTTTTTTTTAGGTGCATATGTGCCATTGTTATGTTTTGACCTTTTCATAACCTAGTAATGAATTTTTAGCAAGTGCCATAAGTGTAAATTACTTGTATTTTTTTCAGGTGGCTACGATAAGGAAGAAAAAGCAGCTAGGGCTTATGATTTAGCCGCGCTAAAGTACTGGGGTGCCAATGCAACCACCAATTTTCCTGTAAGATATTATCACTTAAAACTGTTCAGAACATGTGAATGCATTGATGCATTTGCTTCTCCAAATTATGTGATGGAGGTTAATTACTGTTCCGGGTTAAAATAATTTTCTCAGGTTTCAAACTACACCAAAGAATTGGAGGAGATGAAACATGTAACCAAGCAAGAATTCATTGCGTCCCTCAGAAGGTAATGCCTCAAATCCACCCTTCTGTTTGATTTCAATCTTAATTGATTGTGCAACGGCAGTTGTTTAACCCCCTTTTTTTCTTTTTTTGAGCAGGAAAAGTAGTGGTTTCTCAAGGGGGGCTTCCATATACAGGGGCGTAACAAGGTTAGTCCTACAAATATATATATATATATATATATATCTGCTTATATTTTCGATATTGAAAGAAAAATTTTAAAGTGACATGCCCTGCATTGTTAAAATCTGAGTTACAAATCTGTTACCACATTACAGGCATCACCAGCAAGGTCGTTGGCAAGCGAGAATAGGTCGTGTTGCTGGGAACAAAGATCTGTACCTTGGGACATTCGGTAAACAACAAGTTAACTTATACTACTGTCACGTTGATTAACACTGCACGGTTAGAACCAAGAGTTTTGACTTGGGTCATTGCAAATTGATGAAACTTAATTTTGAAACCCTTTAAAACTACATTTTCCAGTAATGAACATTTGAGATATCACTCGGCTTAGACTCTCCTTTTTTTTTTTTTTTTGGGTGGACAGCCACAGAGGAGGAAGCGGCAGAAGCATATGACATTGCGGCCATAAAATTCAGAGGTTCAAATGCAGTGACAAACTTCGAAATGAACCGATACGATGTTGAAGCTATTGCAAAAAGTGCTCTTCCCGTTGGTGGAGCAGCCAAGCGCTTAAAGCTCTCCCTCGATGCAGAGGATCAGAAACCATCTCTGACTCACGACCAGCAAGCTCAATGCAGCAACAGCACCATCACCACCGCTGCCACCAACAACATCAACTTCTCACTTCAGCCTGTTTCATCCGTCCCATGTGGAATTCCCTTCGATGCCGCAACAGCAGCGCTGTACCATCACAATCTGTTCCAGCATTTTCCACCTAACTACATCAACGGCGCTGATTCTGCAGGTGCTTCCCCGCCCATTACCGCTCCAGTGATGACCATGATTCCCCAGCCGGCAGAGTTCTTTATATGGCCTCACCAGTCCTACTGATACCTATCGGTGGCTAGGTAGTCGTTTTTTTGCATCCCCTAATGTTAGCAGCTAACAACATTACCGAAAGCCCTTTGTTTGTGGCTTTCCTTTCTAGCTGACCAAACAAACATCTGACCCCTTTTAGTCCCGCCTCTCAACCTCGAGGAGTTGTAGAAGAAAAGGCTTAGGGCTTTTTTTTTTTTTTTTTTTCTTTTAAAATTTTTAATTTGCAGGTTATGAGTGTACTCGATACAGTTGTAGGAAAAATATGCTGGATCTTGTATTTAACGTGTTATATGGTACATTATGCTGGAAAGGAAGGCGGTTATCAATCTAGTTTAGAGAAAAGGAAAACAAAAACAAAAAAAATTTAAGGTTTTTCTTTACCTTATCTTTTGGGTACATTTTTGTTGTCTTGAGCTGGAGTTGTCCCAGATAACCGACTCAACGAACTCAAAAGAAGATAAACTTTAGACAGACAAACTGGACAAGTTTGCTAAGTAGACTTTAAACAATTGTGTTTCTAGTTTTAGTAAAGTTTTTCTAACAAAGTGAAAAGAATATGAGAGTTAAAGTTGACAAGAATATTCAAGATGAGAATCTTATCTTAATTCATCCACAGATTTCATAATTACGTCATCTGGCTGTCGTTAATGGTGGTTGCCAAATTGATGCTTAACATCAAAAGAGACGTAAGACGATTCCCCAACTCTAAAAAGTCCAATTGGGAAAAAAGACAAAAAAAAAAAAAAAAAAAAAAGGGGGGAGGGGGGATAATTTAATGTCAAAACTCCATTTTCTCTCCCTGAAATTTGCTAAAAATTAAATACTGCTACTTAAAACGAATAAAAAATTTAAGTGCAACCTTTTGTTGCTGAAACCTGCTACTTTGTTTCCCTCTTTTGCTCAACCACCATTCGTCTCATTGAACCGTTGCTCCCACCTTTTTTCCCTCTATTTTTTTATTTTATTATTTTATTTTATTTTGGAATGGTTAAGATTCAGTTGAAGGAAGAGATGGGTAAGAAGAGATTAAGGATAGTCGCTTCATTTTAATAGAAAGTGAACACAGATCCTTATTTCATTTTGAATTCCTTTCATGTCGAAATGCGGATTGCGGTGGGGTTGTGTCAATTCTCCCTCTTTCGCTTTAGAGCCGGAATAAGTAATCTTAGAATTCCCCTACCATTAAAATCTTTCAAATTCACCTTGTTCGTTGAAGAGGGGGGGGAAAAAAAAAAAAGGATCAGCTAGCGGATTTGAAAGATTTTAATGGATTGTCCCACTCCGGTCCGAGTGTTCCGATCAACCAGTCCCCTACTTCCGTCAGGGACATATCTTTGTTGGGTAGCGCCATTGGAGCTGCCATAACTTGGGCTCATTATGCTATGCTAACATCGGAGGAAAAATGAGCAGTTAAATGCTTTAGAAGCTTACCATTTTAATGATTCTAGCATTCACAGGCTTTGAAGCAGTAGTATATTCTGAAACATCATTCACAAATTCGGATAATATTTAAATTTTCATATGTTATATATATATATATGTTTGTTTATATATATATATTTTTATAATATGCATGAAGGTATACATAATTAAGATTGAAAAACTGCTAGAGACTCAAATCACTCTTTGGAGTGCAAACTAGAATATTAAAAAATGTTAAGAATTTCTTGTAATAGAAATTTAAATTTACAAGAAATTTACATGACAATTATTTATAAATAAACAAACTTCCAATACGCGGACAATAACAGTTTTGACCCCGGTCTGGTCTAAGTCGACGAGCTAAGGACCCAGCCGGTCCAACCCCTGACGAGCCACGATCGAACCGGGTTCGACCCTCAATGACTTCTCATAAGCCTCTCTGGCCTCGTCCCTCATCCCTTTCCACTCGTAACACTGCCCCAACAAACCCAACGCCCTCGGCTCGCCCCCGCCTATCCGAACCGCTTCGACTAGGTCCTGGACCGCCGAGTCGACCCGGCGCCGCCGGTTCACCTCAATCTTCAGCTCGGCCCGCTTGATCAGCGCGTCAGCACGCTCCCTAGCTGCGAGTGACTTCACGCACGGCGGAGAGAGCGCCACGTGGAGGGATCTGAGCGCCGCGGCCTTGCGGTCGACGAGATCGAGAGCCATGGCTCGGAGGACGTGGGCGGAGGGGTCTCTCGGGGCGAGGGAGAGAGCTTTCTCGGCTTCGGAGAGGGCGGTCTTAGCGTGGGCCTGGGATTGGGCCCTATGGGTAGAAGAGCGGGCCTGGGCCAGGTGGTGGGAAGCTTGTGCCAAGAGACGGCCCGATTGGAGGGTGGCTCGGTTGGTCTTGGAGTGGATGTTGTTTAGGGCGCGTTTGGGGACGAGTTTGAGGAGGAGGAAGAATATGGAGAGTGTTAGGATCAGAAGAGCCACGTGTACGGTCAGATCTGGTGACATTTATGATCTCTGTGTTTTTGGTCGTAAGGGCTTTGTTTGTTTGGGTGTTGCCGAGGAGGTGTTGGTCGTTGGAAGTTGGAAAGTTGGAAAGGGGAGGGAATATTTGGGAATTGCAGAGAGAGGAAAGTGGGTGGGGGGAGTGGAATTTTGAGATGATGGAATTTATGGCCTATTAATGCTTTAAAATAAGAAAAGTAATCAAGAAAACTCTCTGTTAGATTTTTTTTTTTTAAATTAAAAATTATCATGTAAAAATTAACATGTGTATGGCTCATGCTACATGATTCGGGGAAATTTAGTATTCTCTTTATGTCTAAAATCTAATCTTATGGCGGAAGAAAGTGGTAAATAGCTTCTTCTTCTTCGTTTTAATTTTAAAAAAATGAAACATGAAGAGGTAAATAGTAGATTCTTAAATATTTTAGGTGATTAATAAATTTACGGTGAATAATTTATTTACAAAATACATTTACGATTTTGTTTTTCTTTTCACTCTAGTAAGTTTCTAGCATTTTGAATTTGACTTAAAATGACCATTTTCACCATTTTGAATGGCCATCTTATATATACACAAACCAAACACAATTTTAAATGCATGGACCAAATGAAAAGAAATGTTTCTAGCAAATGCACCTTAATTTCTATAGACCTTAATTTGATAATAGATTTGCAGTCTATTTGAATTGTAATACAACCACACAAAGTGGCATTGCTCTTCTTCTTCTTCTTCTTCTTTTTGTTTTTCCCTCCATTATAGAACATTTACATATTTACGAGGAACACTACATTTAAGAGTTCAAAGGAGTTACACAAGCTGGTGGAATTTTGACTTCACCCACACGTTTAGAACAGAGCCAAACCCATTTTCAAATAAGACTCTCACAAAGACGAGGAGCAACAACAAGAGGCTGCCAAAGAAGAAACAACGTAATCAGCCTAAGAGGCCATAATAAAAAGATGTAAAAGCACTCATTTTTACTCCATAACAAGCTGTCTATGGCGATTGAGGTCATTTAGGTATGTAGAACAAGTGTAATCTTCCAAGTCACAAGCATCCAACATCACTGATCTAAATGCCGTCGATTTCGGCTTCAACTCTTGGTGTCCATCTTCACCCTTTAACAGCTGAACCACCTGCGATAGCGGGGAAAAAAAAAAAGAACAAGGACAGTATTTCAAATTTTGGGATATTTGGGATGTGGAAAATAAGGGGGGACGTGAAAGAGAGAAACGCATTTCCATACCCTATTCATGTATGGACGCCTAGTGGATTGATGGTGGATGCACATTGAAGCCGTCAGCATTGTGCGTCTCATCTCGATCGGATCAAAATCATCACCTAATCGGGGGTCCGCGAGTTCCCTGAAACTGTTTGTCTCTAGCATAGGTTTTGCCTGTGCATAACAAGAGAATGCATTATTAGCAAATGCATCTGTCTAATATAATGTAGAAAATGCGTCTCTCTTGCACAAGTTAAAATTAGAATTCTATGAGAAGAATACCCAGATGACCAGGCTTTGTTGACTTGAATCAACGGCTCGACGGCCTGTTATGAGCTCGAGAAGTAAAACTCCATAGGCAAACACATCTGTCCTCTCGTCTATAATTCCGTGCATGAAGTATTCCGGAGCAAGATATCTAAAACCATTTGAAAATGCATTAGCACAAATCTCTAGTAGCATGAAAAATAAGAACTTGATATATATATATATAGGTTAATAAGAGAAACTGCTAAAACTGACCCGAATGTGCCTTCAATTGGGAAGACGACATGGTGAGTCCATTTCTCCGGGAGCCACTTCGCAAGTCCGAAATCAGAAATCTGTATTTCATTATACAAGTTAATTTAACAATCCAATTGCAGGAAAAACCCGAAGACCAGTAAGGAATGAACCTGAGCCTCGTAATCTTGGGTGAGTAATATGTTAGAGGCCTTAATGTCTCGGTGAATAATTCGCCGCTGGCAATTGTGATGTAGATATTGTAATCCTTCTGCTACCCCGAGCGCCACTTTAAACCGTATCTTCCATTCCAGACCCTCTGAACCTGAAAATTTGAATGTTTCTCGATGAGCTCAAGCAAGTATAAACGTAATGTTTTTCTCAAATCAAATATTCAATTAATTCGACATAGCAAAATGAGTTCAAATTTTATTATGATTTATGTCGCAATTAGACGAGAGAAGCAGCACCAAAGAGCAAAGAAGCAAGGCTGCCATGTGGGGAAAATTGGAGGACTAAATGCAAACCGCCATCAACACCGAAACCGAGCAAGCGAGCAGCATTTGGATGGTCAATATGCGCAATGATCCCAAGCTCCGATAAGAAGTCACCAATCCTCTCCTCATTTTCCTTATCCTTCTTCTTAAGCCTCTTTACCGCGACAAGTTGACCGTCGGAAAAGCAACCCTTGTAAACCTCTGCCTGCCCTCCTTTTCCGATCAAGTTGTCTGTCAAGTTTAGTACAAAAAGTGTCAAGTTTTGACTCGGTAGATGTATCAACTTTTCTTCCATTAGAAAAAAGATTAACAAAATATGAAACAAAATAAGGAATTGACCAAAAAAATAATGGAAATGTTTATCTACCAAACCCTACCTTTGAAATCCCATAAAGATTGTAGCTAATTGGTTTGTTTTACTAAACTTGGAAAAGAATGATCCTTGACTTAAATTCTTAAATCGTTTCACCTACCTATTGACTTCCTACCATTGATTGGACAGATTTGAAGTCAAGAACTATGACATTAATCTACATCATAATAAAACCCGTGATACATAATAAAAAAAGGTTATTTTCATAAATACACTCTAATTAAACTCGAAATTAATTTAGCTCTCGAATATTTTTTTGTAGATAATAAGCTATCTCGATGTATACAAAAATCCCACAGGTAGCTCCTCCAAAGAGATCTGTCCGGACTAGGAATGTTTAAGGATATACTTTTGAAAAATAGGTAATAAACTAATTGCTGAAACCAAAGCTCACAGACATCTAAGATTTGTTAAAAAAAAATTCATGTCATACTCGTCAATCAATAATAAATCTATTTTTAAAAAGAAATTTTTTTAAAATATTAACTTTAATCTCAACGTTCAAATAATATCAATATACGGTAGCAACAAACTAAAGACAATCCTGGTTAGACTAAGTCAAGGTGAACACATAAATGCTTTGGGTTGTTCGTAGGAGATTGTTAATCTTTTCAATCTCCCCCAAAATAACCCGGCAAGACAAGCTGGTGTTTTTTCCTAGGCAGGGTGGTCAAGTAGACAACAATCACTTTCTCTGTGTTTGGTTCTCGAGAATTGAGAGGGAGAGAAAAAGTTGTATGGTCAAAAAGGTCGTCTCCAGAGGAAAAGTCCCATGCTGGTCCCCATGGGCCATGCTGATTAATGGCTGCTAGTACACCTTTTTACAAAATTGGCTGCAGACGAGGCAGTCATATTCGTGCGAACATTTTTATATGCAGTTCAACTTGAAATATTCATTAATAAAAACAACAAACAGTTATCTTGAATTTTTTCTTTCACTACAAAAACAAGAAACGTTCTTTATTATTATTTTTTCTTTTTTCTTTTTTCTTTTTAATTAGACTGGGACAATTAATGGTTATCCAGTTCCAACCACCAAACAAGACAAGAGAGGAAAAGCTCTCGCTAAATATCCATGAAAAGAAAATAAAAAATACAAGACGACCCTTCTTCGATTTCTGGAATCAGAGGTACTCGTAATATACAAGTAGCAACAATGAAGAAGTATTGACACAAAGAAAACGACCAATTAAAATTTTTTTTTTCTTACAATTAACAAAAATTGAGTTGAGACTATGACCTTGACTCAATTACCAAATATTTTGTTAGTGACTATTGGAACCTCCTCAACGATCTCTCTCTCTCTCTCTCACTCTCTCTTTTTTTGTTAATTTTATTTTTAATCTATATATTACTGCATAAATTTACATATAACCCCCTTCAAGTCCACTCAGCTGCATCACTAAATATTATAACAATATATATATATATATATTATTTCGTACTTACAACCCTCAATTTTTTTATATGTTTTTTTTGTTACAGATATAATATTGGAATAATTTCGTACATTATTTTTTTAAAAAAGACAAAAAAAATTTTCAGAAAAAAATAAAAATTAAGTTAAAAAATTTGAGTTCGGGTGAACAAAACTCAACCTTACTATAAGGTTTAAATCCTCTCATTTCAAGTTCAAATTCTTTTTTTTTTCCTCTCTCTCTTTCTTTTATCTTGGTAGTTTACAAAAGTTAACTTACTAGTTGTAAGGATCCGTGTCTATTTTTTATATGATATTATCCGCTTTAAACCTCGTACCTTAATAATTTTACTCTTGGATTCACCCCAAAATACCTCATTCCATAAGGAGGTAGTATGTTTACTTATAAACCATTATATATATACATCTTCAAATAATGAGAGACTACACAGCTTACCTCTCTCTTTATAAAGACTGATAACTATCACAATCACTCCTCTTTTTTGGAGTCTAACATCCTCGTTGACCACACTTCCGTTGGGTATAGGTTCTAATATCATTTGTAACGACTCGTGTCTTTTTTTGATATGATATTGTCCGATTTAGATCTCATATCCTATAATTTTATTTTTGAACTCACCCCAAAAATCCTCATATTATTAGAAGGTGATCTTTTTACTTATAAATTATCATATATATTTATCCTTAAATAATATGTCACTACATAATTGTCACAGTAATAATTTTAACACCCAACTCTAGTTTCAATATATAAAATTCCAACCAATAACTATTTAGCTCCAAAGTAAAACTATAAAAATAGTAATAAGGTTTTTATCTAATTACCTCAACAGAATTGAAAGTATTTTGATTGAAAAAACAAAAGAAAAAAGAAAAAACTAATAGTAGATGGACTATCTATCAATTGAAATTTGAAAGTTATTACGTGGTCATTAGCGAGAAAATAGTTAGTCCTCGTTCGAACTATTAAATCAATTAAATAGCTTAAACCAAAAGCAGAAAAAGAACAAAAAAAAGTTAAAAAAAATATTCCCTCACCGGGACTGAAATTAGCCGTGGCAGCGGCGAGCTCGGCGTGATCGAAGCTCCTCCAGGAGGGCTTGGCGGCCATGAAACCTTCGCAGTCAACGACACGGCCTTCGTCGGCGCTGCGAATCCTGGCCAGCTGCTTCCTCCTCAGATTCCTCTTCGACATCTCGTAGCTCGCCGCCAGAAACGGCATCGTCGAGAATCTCCTCACCGATTTCCTCTTCAGAAGTTCTAGAACGTTCTTCCACTGCCCCCGTTGACATTGACCCGCCGCCGCTTTCTCTCCCGAGCTCGAGCTCGAACTACTGCTGCTGCTCTGGTCCGAGTCCGTCCCCGAAACAGGGATTTCCATTACTCCTCTCGGCGACGCTTCGTCTTCCTCGCAGAACTCCGTGATTTTCTTGCCGGAATCGGACTCCATTTCTGGCTCCCTTTCTGTGTTTTGCTTTTCTTCCGATTCCGTTTCAGGGTTTTGCTTTTCTTGGGAATCCGTTTCTGGGTTTTGGTTCTCGTTGATCTCCATATTTTCTGGGTTTTGTGTTTCTTGGGAATCCGTTTCTGGATTTTGGTTCCCGTCGATATCCATTTCTGGGTTTTGTTTCTTTTCTTCTCCGACTCCGGTCTCTGTGGAGGAAATGGTGAATGAGTTACGAAGCAAATATAATCTCGGAAAAAAGAAGAAACGACGAGGGAAAAAAAAAAGAAAAGAAAAGAAAGGGAGCTAATTTTTTGTTGGCTTTTTGAGTTTATGTTATGAACACCATTTTTGGAGGCCATTTTTTGGGCCGGAAAATAATAAACAATGACAGTTTGAGAATCTCCATTCCTTTCTTTCCTCAACCTTTCCTTTATTTCTCAGCAACCTAACACATATTAGTCAAAAGGAAAAGGAAAAAAAAAAAAAAAAAAAAAAGCCTTACCTTCAACCAACATGATTTTAGGCTCCCTGATTACAGAAACTTAATGTAAATGTGTGTGTAAATTTTTCAAAACCCAGAGGCCAGAAAATGTAAAAGAAGAAGAACCTTGGAAATGAACAAAAGAAGAGTCTTTTCACTACATGAGGCTCGCAAAGAAAGAAAGAAAGAAAGAGAAAAAGAGAAAAAGAAAAAGGAAATTTAGAAAACTTTTAGAATTAGATATCTTTGGGCGCTGGTTATTCTTAGGAGGAACAGGGCAGAAGGGTAAACCAGACTGGGGATGATTGGAATATATGCTATATTTATACACCTCCAAATGTGTGCCGATGTTTGCCTCCAAAAAAAATTTATTGAATACAAAATTAAAGAAAATAGAAAATTAAAATAAAATATTTTGATCAAAATTGATGTTGATGATGAAATCTCAGCCGTTGGTTTTAGAGCTCGCGATTTTTGCCGCAACTAACGCATAAAAGGCTGAGTGTGGATGGAGAGGGCTTTAACGAACTACGAACCAATCCAACAAGAGGTCCAAAAAACAGAATAAAAAATTGAAAAAATAAATAAATAAAAGAAAAAGAAGAAGGCAAGTAGAGTTATATTGGAACTTTTTTGAGGGCATTTTGTTTTGAGGCACATGGCGAGACAAGGACAACTTTGGAGGGTAATTTGGGTATTAATGCGAAAATAACTTGTGCTGATGTTTGACCAATTTGACGGTAAAGAAGTTGTCTTTCGAAAGCTGATGTGTCCGTACGTATTCGGTTATTTGTCGGGATAATGTATTTTTAGGGGAAAATGTATGTTATATCATATGTGTAGCTGACCGTGAATGGGGTTAAAAGAACATTCAAAGAAAAATAAATAATAAAAATCAATTATAGAAGTTTTTTATCTTATTTTAGCTTGTTTTTGGCTTCAAGATGGAATCTAAAAATCTCATCACAGTTTTTTTTTTAAATTAATATAAATTATAATTAAATTTTTGAAAAATTAATCAGTTTTATCTAAAAATTACATTATAAATTTGTACACCAAATGGTCTGTTGGAATAAAAGAATTAATGTGAATTTCTGGTTGATATCTTTTTTTGGCTGATTGTTAAAAGGGGAAATATGAAGTTGGTAGTTACAAGAGATATAGATTAACATTGTTCAGAAAATTGTGGAAAGGAAATTATGTCCCTCCAAATATGGAAGTATATACGAAGAAAAAGTATTAACTGGGATTTCCAAAATTTTATCTTTGAGGGTTTTCTTAAAAAGTGTAATGTTTAGGGAAATAATAAGGTTATTAATAGATTCATTTGAAAATTTGTATAAGAAGTTTGAAGTACAACATCCAATTGAAGTTTTGGAAATATTTTCATTAAAAATAAGTGAATGTTTGGAGTTGTATCTTTGATTAAAAATGAAATGTGATAGTTAAAAGTAAAAAAACTTAAAAATTGTCCGGCAAAAAAGTAATAATATGGATATTGTTTTGTTCTTGTCGTTATTTTATGCAATTAAAAAAATATCATTTCAACTAGAGATAAAAAAAGTAATGTATTTTTAAAGTTTGAGTTTTTATTAGAGATTTGAGAATACAAATAGTTAAATTGATATATTTTTTAGAGATAAAAACAAAAAAAAGTTTTTTGAAAAACTACAGCTCGAGTGTATGCCCTAAACGAGCACTTTTTTTGCCCTTGTTATGGAAGTATTGCAAAGAGAATAAAACAAAGTTTAGTATTTTTTATTTGAGCTAATAAAAAATGTAATATCTATGGGACTTCGTAAAAGACTAAAAACTAGTTTTAAACGTGGGAATTTCTTCACTCAAAGGGGAGAAAAAAGGAATTTCCAGTTGGACTGTCTAGCAAATAAAACCATACATTTCTTGACTATACTCAATAATGAGCGCATGCAAACAATAAAGGAAGTAGAGTTGAGAGAGAAGCCAATAATGCAGTCTGTTCTCAAGAAGCAGGACAAGGAAGCATCGCATTTTATTACACTCTATCGTTGGTTTCTAAGTCCACAGGGAAATTATGATTTAAAAAAAAAAAAAAACCCCCCAATAACAAGTGGCACGATGATAAAAAAATTTATTGAGAGAATTCACCCTTATCCATTCAAAAACTCAAATCATGTCGCACGTAAAAATTTATCAATACATGGATTAAATTCCGGTGGAATCTTAGAACTAAAAACTGTTTAAGACTTGGGATCAAATTACTCTACGTTTAACTTATGATGTAAGTATAAAGACTCCTTTCATGATATTAAACGAAACGCTTAAAGATATCAACCATCTTTTCTTTAAAGAAAAAATAGAAAAAAAGAAAAAACTGACAAAATATATATATATATATATATATATAGTCGAACTTGATGCCTTTTGAGGTCACATCCTTGGGCAAATAATTATTCATGACATGTATTAGACTGAAAGTTAGGTTTCATGTGATCACTCTAATCAAAGGAGATAAAAAAAATAAAAAATAAAAAAAAAATTTAATCTGACCCATCTAAAAAGTTTTGCCTTTCAAAAGCAAAAAATGGACGACACTTTCACATGTCAAACTTGTACTTATGGAAGGACAAAGTGGCTCCCATTGATTTTCACTTTTTTTTTTTTTTTTTTTTTAAGCCTCGAGTTTCAGTTAAGGCCTTGGGATGCAATCGTACGAGCAAGGAATAAGCACGTGATTGATACCACGGCTTAGGTTATAAAATTATAATTTATAATTTATTTTTTATTTTTTAAAAAAATCAATATCAACTTTATTATTTACGTTTTTATTATAATTTTATAACTTAAATTTTAAAAATTCATAATTTTACGTATATAAATATAAATAAGATGATTTTTTTTAAATTACGTAAAATTTTAAGATAAACGAAATAAATTCTATATTGATATTATTTTTTTGAACACGTTTTAAGTTTTCATGCTTTTTAACTCTAACAATTCAAACACCACATCAAACATATAATTTTATTTAAACTCAAATCAATAATCCAAATCGTAATACCAAATGCATGCTAAGTTTTTGGTACCTTACCTACATGCATATTTCTGCAATATATGTGTAACTTCATATTTACGGGGTTGTCTTTGTGTTTCGTTCTTTGTATTCATACATCAAAAAGAGAAAAATCGCATCACTAATCCATTCAGAAGTATGTACACCATGTGTACTTGGACGTTTTTAAACCCACGTATATATTTTAAATGATTCGATTTAATATGCTAAACACAAAAAACATACATAATTTTACAAACAAATTGACCATAAAACCCTCAAGAGAAGGTAGCACTATGGTTCATATCATATCACTCTATCAAGATAATTGCTAATTAAAAAGGGACTAAGAAATAGAGAGGGAGTCATAATTTTATTTCAACTGAGTTTTTTTTTTTTTTTTTAAATAAAGAGCCAATTTTATTTTCTTGACCATTGTTAACTTTTTCTTTAGATACTAACAATTTTTTTTCTTTATATATTGTATAATCAATACAAATTAAATTTTAATAAACTATTTAGTATAATAAAATAGTTATGGCATTATGACAACCTATTCTATTATATAATTTAACGATCTATCAGAAAATAAGAAATTAAATAAAAATAATGATAAAAGTTAATTACCGAGAAAAATAAGTAAAATTCACATATAATCATGACAAACATGCGCTAATCAAAATTGTATAATTAGCTATTGAAGCTAATAAATATCTAAAAGCAGTATTCAAAGCTTTTATTTGTCTATAATGTTATACGTGTTCTTCTTTTTTTTTTTTCCCCTTTTTTTCCTTGTAGTAGATTGATGTCGTTTGAATTTGAATTTTTGACAAGTCAATCAGTAGAAACAACTACCTTTTTTTTTTTTAATTTTGTTTTTGTTATTTTTAAGAAATAAATAGCTCTCGTTTCAGGGCTTATTAACCAAATCCGAGAATCACCCATGATATAGATATTGAAACAGTTAGGTTTTCTCTATGTTCTTATGATGTTGATTATCTTATTAAACAACAAAATTAAATGTGGTCATTGTTTATATATATATATATATATATTAATGACTGTTGACGAAATGCATATTCAACCAATGCATAAGAGCCACCAAGACGAAAGTTAACCAACACCTTTTTTTTTTTTTTTTTTGACAATGATCATAAGCACAGGAGCTTATAATTAATGATCATGACCATTACTTTGACGACTATACGTGCATATGAATAAACGCCATTTCTATTGTTTCCTTAAAATTTATTATCGATCTCTGTTTTATGTTTTTGTGTGTTCGTTAAACATATAAAATAATTCAGGAAAAAAGAAAACCCCCCATTTCTATATTTTTTGGCCAATATTATATGCACCAAGAAAGTTTATTTTAATTCCTTCTTTACATGCTGAGAATAGCAATAAGACTTTGATATTGAATTAGTTAAGATTGGCTCATGTATAATCTACCCAAAAAAAAAAAAAAAAGCTCATGTATAAGCAAAAAAAAAAAAAAAAGGTTTGTGTAAAATCAATCACTATCACAAGCAAATAAAGAACAAACCATGCAATTGGATGAAACTGGAGAGTATTATCGTTAAGTGGGTGAACTAAACCAGTTAGTGTGTGACTAAAGAAAATTTTTTAAACCCAAAACCCACCAACCTCACCAAGTCGCCAATGTTGTCACTTCAGTTAGACAAGTGCGTTTAACAGAATACCTTGACGCCTGTATGGAAAAGTTGAGAGACAAATATATATATATATGTGTGTGTGTGTGTGTGTGTGTTACAATGATTTTAAACAAAGGCTCCACCAAACCAGATCCATTTTGATGGGTCAAAAAAAAGAAAAAAGGCAAAACAGATTCATTTTGGAAGGCCCCAATGTATTTTAAAAGTGAACATTTGAGTGGACCGTTTTAAGCATGTAAAGTAAAGAAACCACTTCAGTTTCAATTTTTTCATTACTTTGTCACTAGATTTCCTGACCGGTTTTGGTGCTCCAAACTCAAAGGTGGGACACCAACCAAGATATGGGAGGGCATTTTTGTCCTTTGGAAGGTGAAATTGGTGATAACCAAATTTTGGGGGATGAGATCAATGAGGGTTAGTTTGTGATGGGTCAGTTGTTCCACCTGATATTACATTTTCATTGTGCTTAAAACTATATAATCAGATATATATATATATATATATATATAAATATATGTATGTACTTATTTTTTTAAAGGAGCTAAACGAATTAGTTTTATGGCCAATTGAATACCTAGCTCTTTGGTGGAGTAAGTGACTTTTAGATAAGTGTTAAGCAAAATGAACCATTCCTTTATCACTAGGAAATGGTTCGGGTCGAGGAATATCTATCTAGAGTCTTGGTAAAATATTAATCACACATTTATAGGAAAGTTAGTGATGTTTTTTACAGTCAATTAGTGATTAACTACAAAAATTAGTGGTTTTTTTTTTGAAACAAAATTTATAATATGGTTAATAAGTGATTAACTATAAAAATTGGTGGTTTATAATATGGCCAGTGTATGATTAATAGTCAATCAATGGTTTACCATAGTCAATCAGTAATTCATCGTTGTTAATCAATGATTTACCTGGGGTCAATCAATGATTGAATAAATATGACTAATTAGTGATTGACTACAAAGATGATATACATTATAGTTGGTTAGTTAGTGATTAACCGGTGGTCAATTAGTGATTAACTATAATTAATCATAGAGTGACAAAAAAATTATTGATTTGGTTATCATTAATTAGTGATTGACTTCAAAAATTGATTATATATATTATATATTATGATCAATCAGCGATTAACTATATAATACGATTAATCAATGATTGACCATTCTAAAAAAAATTTTTTTGATTGACTATTTAAAAAAAAAGATCTTTTAACTAATTTTACAAACTTGAGTTTTTTAAACTAATTTGTAAAAACATGGGTTATTTATTAAAAAACATATTAAAATAAAAGGCTATTTAACTATAAACTCTTAAATGTCTTAGTAGTCTAATTGGTGGATAGATATTAGAGAAAATTGTATTATGCAATTATGTAATGACACGTGACATGTTCCTTACAAAAGGTAGTGTGTGCACACACTCTTTTGGTACGTAGTGTTGGCGATTCCATCATAAGAACAGGGAAGGAATTTTTCATACCTGCTGGACCCAACGCTTGCTATAAATAGAATAAGACCTTATCTAGCCTTCATCAAGGTTTCTAGCTCCCACATTTTTGGAGAACAAGTTGTCATAGTGAAGAAAAATAGGAAGGAAAACATGTCTACTGATCACGGTACGTGCCTGCACACCAGTTGAAAATTAGAACTTGAATTGCAAGAAAGATCGAAAAGGTCGAGGAGCTTGTAGACTGAGCAAGGACGTTCAAGGGTCAAAACACGAAAGGAATGAGACAATAGAATTATTATTGCCAAAAGGTGTAATGATTTAGCATAATGAATCTAGTTTTAAATAGCAACATAGCTAATTTCTTGTGGTTTTCGAAAAATTTCAAAATCTCATTCCGCTATGCATTTTTGTGTATTTTCAAAAACTAAAACCAACAGATATTCATGGTAGATAGAACACAACATCGTTAGTAAATACTATATATTGTCAAAGGTATCCGCAATTATGTTTGAATGGTAAATAACTTTACACAACAACAAGAGTCGTTTTCTGGTAGTTATAGAAAAACTTTCAAATTTCGTTGTATTATTTTCTATAATCAAACAGGGGGACTTTCTTGGCCAAATTTTGTCTAAATTGGTACACTTCAGCTCAATTGAGTAGTTTGCGGTTTCCAGAGATTTGTCTCCTGCTTTTCATCTTCTATACACACATATATATATATATATTTTTCTCCTGCTTTTCATCTTCTATACACATATATATATATATATATATGTGTGTGTGTGTGTGTGTGACATTCTTTAAATATATGCGCTGAACTTTCTGATACCCCGGTTAAGACCTCATTGCACTCCATCAATTCGAGCCAATTCTTCCTTTGACTACTCAAATTTTTCATGATCATCTTGTTACAGATGACATGGTTTCTCTTTTCCACCATGTTGTCGGCTTCTTTGCAGTCTAAGTGATGAAATTTTGCAACATCTTTTTTGTTGACTGCTCATACGCTGCAGACCTTGGCCGATGATTGGTGATGCTTTTCGGATTACCCTGATTTTTTCTTCTTCTTTCGGAACTCTAGGATAATTTTAGCATACAAATATCCTCTTTTTGGAAATTGTGATTGCCTCTTGTGCCTGACCATCTGGCATGCTTTGTAAAAAATGCATGCTTAAAAGATTATCATATTCATGTATCATCCTTCGATAGTTTTTTTTACTTGGGCTGCTATTAGGGATGATACATGCTATATGATGAATTCTTATAGAAACTTGAGTTTCATTTGGTGTTACAGTTTAATTTCAATAATTAAGTTGTTATTTTTTATTTCAAAATTTATTTTTTATTTTTTATTTTTTTAAAAAATTAATAAAATTTTTAATTAATTTTTAAAAAATAAATTAATTTCAACTAAAAAACTTTATATCAAATCAATGAAGAAAGTACAAACTTAAAAATTCTTCAGGCTTTTCCGTATATCACGATAAACCCTCAATGGCCCCCACCTCTAAGTTGATTAAAGGCTAACACTAGTTGTTCTTCTCTGGGCACACCGGGCAAAACTAGGTGTGGAGTGATCAATTGTACCTCGTGTGGTTTTGTCAAATGTCATATGGTACGGTTTTTATTTTTATTTTTATTTTTATAAGTTGAGATTTGGGCTTTTAATATGACCACTGATTCGCCCACTGAGTACGTTTGGCGGTATAATTGGAAGAAGTAAGGAATTAAAGGAGAGATTTTGGAGAGGAAAATGAAATTTTTATTGTTTAATAGAAAGGAAATTAGGAAGGAAAGGAAATTAAAAATCTATGGCTCCATTACTTTTTAATCCTTCAAACTTTAGGAAGAAACGATGATGAAAATTTTTTGACAAAACAAATGCGGGTAAAATACCTATTTTGTCTCAATTTATCATTATCTCTTAATTTATATGAAGTTATTATTGTAAAATTTATTTGATTAGATATTTTTTTCTTGTTTTTCTTTCTATTCTACCAAATAACATGATGAAAACCTCACTCCTTTCCATCAACTAGAGATTTTACTCTTCATATTTTTCTATTTTCCATCCCATTTACCAAACATAACATTAAGGTTTTTCCTCTCAAAAGGTTTTAACGAGGGCTCTTGTGGTGGTAGTTCTCGCATGTTTGCCATTGGACTAGATTGTAATGACTTTTATATTTCTTTTCTTAATTTTGATCAGCCTAACTAAAATTCAGTTGATCTCTCTCTCCATTTTTCTTAAGGGAAGTTGTAACTTAGTGGGCTCTACTTATGAGTTCACTTGGTTCTTTTTCCCGAAGGTCGTTGTGTTGATATGCCTATGGGAAATGTTTGTTTTTGTTTGTGCGTTTTACCAAAAAAACTAGTAGCCATTTAGCGAGTCCCACATTGACGGAGAGTGAGGACTTTGAGTTGTATATAAGTGCTCATAAATTTTATTTAAGTCGGCAATTATCTAGAAGTGATAACTTACTATGATACATTTATGGATCCACTTGGTTCTTTCTCCTAAAAGCCCTTATGTTCAATCTAAACACTTGTAGTTCTCTTTGTTAAGTCAATTAATCAGTTTTAAATGAAAAAAATAAACAACATTTTCCACATTGTAAAAAATGACTAGTTTAGAGGTTTAATTGCTAAAATTAAAATTTTATAAGTCAAAATCCTTACTATATACTATAATAAAAGAATGAATCTATATCCACGGTTGCTTTTCAGTCACAAAAAAGGGAGAAACTAAGGTCTATACCGGTAAACCTTTTATCAGACCATTGAGATTTAATCAACGGTTGAAATATTATTATTGTATCATATTATCATACACTTACCTTATACTACCTTCCTATCCAAAGTCTTCTCTGTTGTAGTGACCTTCCCCTGTCAGTGGCGGACGCCGGCAACTCACCTCCGACGCTAGCTACCCAGCCCCGGCCCCCCCACCACCGGCCCAGCCCTGGCCCCTGGTAAACCCACGCCCCCACCCAGTCCCGGCAACCTCTATCACAGTTTCTCCCCACAAAAAATGGTGTATTTTTATGCCTTTTTTTTTTTTTTTTTTCCTCTGCTGTCTTTTCCTTCCTGTACCTACACAGCGACAGTTTGCCTGCCTCCCGCCTGTTGCAAGTGCAACTTTATCAAGAATTCGGACATCAGAGCTTAAGGAGACAAGCATTTTAACACAATTTACAAAATTACCATTGTGCTTGAGAAATTTGTTTTTTAAAGTGTTTTTTAACTTTCAAAAAATATCAATTCATTTTAGACAACGTTTGTTATTTCATTTTATTTTGAATTAAACTGTATTTTATAGTTAGTTTTTTAATTTTTTTTTGAAAAATTTAATAAAAATTATAATTAATTTTTAAAAATCAATAAACTTCAACTTAACTATTTAATTTCATTTTAAACTCAATCCATATACTAAACATATCCTTAGATTAATCAAGTTCAAAATATCTTATATATATATATATATATATTAACGTGAAAAAAGAGCTAAAGATTAAGAAAATATAGTGAAGGAGAAGCTATTCCGCCCCCCCCCCCCCCCCCCCCAAAAAAAATAAAAAAAAAAGAGTGAAATTTAAAATTTGTTTTTTTTTCATTCTATCCCCGTTCTTCGCATACCGTTTTGGTGCTTTTTTATTTTCTCTAAAAATCATTTTTTTTACTGCAAAATTGTTTTGCAATTCAATTTCTGTTTCATTTTAATTTCATTTTCTTTTATTTTTTTTTAAGATCACTAATCTTAACTTTCTCACTAGAAACTCTAATCTTCTTAATTATACAAGTTTAACTGTGGTGAGGCTTCTTTCCCTTCTTTTCGCGTTAGTTTACGTGCATTTTTAGTTTTGCTTATAAACTAAAGGGGGCATAAGGTTTTCCAATATTTTGGGTCTTTTTTTCAATTTCAAATAAGGTTTTTAATCTTATTCTTGTTATTTTGAATGATTTTAGTACATATAATTAGTTTAGTTGCTTTGTTATGGAGAGTTATTGGACTACTTACTTATACTATAAAAATATTTTTGTTTTCCTTTGTATCCGATATAAGTGGATTTTTGTTCAATAAATTATACTTAAACAATCTAATTATCAAATGATGTGATTATTGTTATTGTTTTACTAATCGTTTTCATTTTTATCCAAACTTTTATTATCGATAACAAATGAAAGCTACAAGTTTTATAAACACGATGAATTATATGTGGATTAGAATGATTTAGGTAATAAATATATTATTATCATAGTTCGATAATAAAAATATAAATCCTTTCCTTAGACTGTTATTAAAGCATTTTTAAGAAAAAAATTTTCTTTATCGATCCATATTTGTATATTGATTTTTATGTTTTTTATTATAAAAATTTAAATCACAATACAATACAACTCAATACCTTTAAAACAAGAGTTTATTTTCCTTGTGTAGTTTATTATGATCCAAACAGGGACTTAAAACTCTAGTCCAGCGATTTCTGTCTCTCTCTCTGAGTCAGACGTCACTCCGGCGATCGCCGTCCATGGCTCTTCTCGGCGACGACGGTCGCGGCTACGAGCTCGCTCGGAAGCTCGAGGCCTGCGGGGTATGGCGGCCATGGCTCGGCGATTCCTGCTACGGCAACTTCGCCCCTTGTCTCAACTCCCCGACGACATGGGAAGCTTTCATGAGAGTCGACGACACCAAATCTAGGGTTCAGATCCAGCTCCAACTCAGAGTCCGAGCTCTCCTTTTCGACAAAGCCTGCATCTCCCTCCTCCTCCGCTCTAATCCCTCTTCCACTCCTTCTTCTTCTTCTTCGTCTCTCGCCGTTTCCAAGCTAAATCCAAATTGTGAGCTTTTTTGAATTCCTTTGTTTTGAGTTTTGGTTCTATTTTTCTTGTTTTCGATATAAAGTTTTCGCGGTTTTTCTGATTCGTGTGGTTCTTGTTGCAGATTTGCACTTGCATGGTGACGATGTTTACTTCACCCTAGAGAGTTCTTCTTCGGATGGTTCTTCCAATTCGGCGCCGTCTAAGGTGTTGTGCCTGGAATTTCGATTGTTTTATCAGAGTATAGTATTGTGATTTTGAAAATGTCACATCAAAATTTGATTTTTCTTTGATTTTGTCAATTTTTGAGTTCTGATTCAAGCGTTGCTTTGTACTTTGGAATTTTTATACCGTAACCGTAACATTTGGTTTGTGCTTCTGCTTCACATTCCGCTCTTTCCCCCCAAAAAAATTACAGGGTTGGTAACAAAAATCTCAACTGTTAAATCGAAATGCTGCATTCCAAAATATCTTTTTAGGAATGTTGCATCTATCTCTTGCATTTTACGAAATGTTACCGCTATATAAATCGTGTTAAAACTATCCCCTACGTATTTGGGAAGGTTTTAAGATAGATTTGTAAAACACGGGGGATATAGACAATAGTTCTATAAACATCGAGTGGAACACAGCATTTCGATAGAACATAGGAGATGCTTTTGTTGTTATCCCAAATTTATACATCATTGATCAGATAAGGTACTTGTTGGTTATTTCTTCACGTACCAGCTATTGTGGGCTGGCTAACATTATTGGCTACATATCCAGATACAATCAAAGCCGTCATTTGGTGTTGGATCAAGATATGGGGAATCTGAAATTGATAATATGCACCAGATGTTTCGGAATGAAGTTCTGCCTGAAGCATGGTATAATCAGTTTATTGAGAATTACAGAACTACTAGGCCATATAGGTTGTCACTTGGGGACCAAGAGCCAGATAAACGCTCACCAGAGGAGATGTCTGCTTATCTAAAACTTCTTGAGAAGAATAAGAAAAGACGTGTTGCATTCAAGGAAGAACAAAACATGGGCAATGGAAATACCGGTCTAGAAAATTCGTCGTATATGCGTCCAAATTCAGTTTCAGATGGCGATGATGACGAGTCATTATTTTTTCCAGAAATCATGTTTACATTGAACAGTGTTCCTGATAGTGCTCTTCCAGTTACAAATAGAGTGGAAGAGAGGCGGAAAATTGAGTTTTATGGAGTTCTTGACACCTTACCCCGGGTTATGACTAAGAGTCCTGCTATGCTCGAGAGGTTTGGCATCAATCCTTACCTCGGCATGGAACATGGAGGAAATTTGCATCATGGGAAACATGGGTCTGTGGTAAACAAAAAGTGTCTCGGTCAAGAGCAAGCATCACAGTTGTCTCAAAAGGTGATAGCCCGAATGCTCACAAGTATGGGATTCGAAGGTTCTACAGAAGTTCCAGTTGAGATATTCTCTCAGCTGATGGGCTGTCATATGATTGAGCTGGGCCGCAACTTAAAAGTTCTTTCTGATAGTTACAGAAAGCAGTGCACAGCTGTCGAACTTCTTAAGATGTTCATTCAAAGGTTAAAATGGTGAGTTTCTGTTGTTTCTCTCCATAAGCGTATATGTACTTTTTGAAACCTAATTTATTCTCTGGAGCATGACATATATCTTTTTATTGCTTTGGTAATTTGTGGATGTGGAAGGCAAAGTTACTGTTGTGGAAGGCAAGTTACTGTTGGAAGGCAAAGTTACTTGTCCATGGCTTAAGGTGACTAGTTTGACAGAGCTGAGAACCTTAAAGAACACGTGTTTTCCAAATTTATATTAATATCAGGCCAGTCCCTTGCTGGGAAATTATGAAGGGTGTTTATGTAAGCACCATGGCTAAGTCAAAGGAATTAGGAATTTAGGTGCTTTGGTCCTGTTGATTTTCATTTTGTTCATCATGAGCGTCTTTTCGTGCAGTTGCATTAGTTATGTGGATCTATGTAGTTTAAGCTACCTTATAGGGCCATAGCACTATCTTATTTCTCTTTCTTTCTCTTTCTTTGTCTACCAACATTAGTGATTTCGGATCTCTTGTGGAGAATGTCAAGGATGCCACTAGGAGTTCTGTTCAACAGAGTCCGCAGCAAGTTCATGGAATACAGTCACATCTGGTGTCACAAACCCAGGTTGCGCTTCGATTACAACAGCAAGTATGTTCATCACCCTATATCAATTTTGTTATTGTTTAATATTGCTTCTAATCTTTGTATTTAGTGATTGTTATCCTAAGGAGGAAACATTTGCTAGAATTAGTGATCGAGCAAGATGGTTAGAGTTTTAGTTGGGGCATTGGTTTTCAAATGAATGCCGAGATGCCATGTGATGTCTGCCTAAATCCCTAGTCCCTTCATCCTTGCACAATATATTGTATTTTGCGGTGATGCATGTTTGTTGTTCAGTGAAAAGAAGAGTAAAATCTATGGTTGATGGAAATGGAAAGTAAGGAGGGAGGTTTTCTATCATGTTGTTTGGTAGACGAGAAAGAAAAGAGGAAAAAAAATGTCTAATCAAATGCATTTTACAACTATAACCTCATATAAGTTAGATGATTAATAGGTCAAAATAGTTATTTTACTTACATTTGCTTTGTCAAATTTTTCCATCCACTTTTCTTCCCAAAGTTGGAGGGATTAAAAAGTGGTGGGGTCGTGGATTTCCAATTTCCCTCCCTTATTTCGTCTCTACGAAGCAACCAATATTCTCTTTTCCTCTCCAAAATCTATCCTCTCCCTTTTCCACTGTACCAAACAAAGCCTTGGTCTTTTTTAAATGAATTTTTTTTGGAGTAATTTTAAATGAATTTTTAAGTATAATGGTTTCACCTCATTTTGTTTTGGACCTACAGATGGCCAGGCAAATGCATCCCCAGATGCAGCAATTTGTTCACTCCCACAATATTTTTCAGCAACAGCAGCAACAACAACAACTGCAACAACAACTACAACTGCAACAGCAACAGCAACAGCAACTGCAGCAGCAACAACAACAACAATTGCAGCAGCATCAGCAGCAACAACAACAACTGCAGCAGCAGCAGCAGCAGCAGCAACAGCAGTTAGAGCGGATGCGAAGACGTCAGCCGTCTACTCCTCGCCCCGGCATGGATATGGACAAAGATAGACCCTTGGTTCAGGTCAAGATTGAACAACCGTCAGAACTGGCAATGGATAATACTTCATTCAATAATTTCAACAGTAGATATTCTCAGATGCAGCTCAGGCAGCAGCAACTTGCTGCCATGCCAAATTTCCCAATGTCGAATGTCCATGGTCAACCTAGTAATCAATTTAGACAGATTCCTTCAGTTCAAATGCCTCAAATGCAGACTCCGTAAGGAATTTAGATCTTTGAGCTCACCGCTGGTCAATATGTTTAATCATTCGTCTTAATTTTGAATTACTCTTTGTATTTGCAGGAACATGAGTGTTGTTAGGGCTCCGCCGGTGAAGGTTGAAGGATTTCAGGAGTTGATGGGTGGAGATGCTACATCAAAGCATGATTCAGAGGAAAGTAGGCTGACTTCTCCTTCAAGTAAATAGCTTTGAATCTGATCAGTCAGTGTGAAGACAATGCTTTTGCTAATGCTGACCTTGTTTCTTTTGCCGTTGTCATTTTCGTCCTTGAAAGTCCGTCCACACCCCCCCCCCCCCCCCCCCCCCCCCCCCCCTCTTTTAGTTGTATATATTTGGATTAATTACTAAAATCCCCGTGAATTATGATCCATGTGACACTTTGTGTTGTGATCCTTTAACACCCCGTTTGGTAGGAAGGAAAGAAAATAGGATGAAAATAAAGCTTACAAATGATGGAAAATTGTAATGATAGAAAAGGAAATTAGTTTTTCATTTGCAATGATAGCATTTTCAGAAGTAAATAGTAAGTTTTTAACAACTAATTAGTTTTTAAAATTTTTAAAGTAAATAGTAAATTTAAGAGGTAAAATAATCTTAAAAACATACTCTTTACTTTAATAGTTTACTAAAAATTGTTATTTATCACAATTTTGAAAGGAATTTGACATGTGGACCGATTGACAAATATTTTATAGGCAAACTCAGTACGTGGAAAAATCAGCAAATTTCCAAGCTTCTCCCAACTAGACTAGAAATAAGAAAAATTAAAAAGAAAATACCAAGTCGGAAATAGATTACTCTATTTCTTTAGTTTCTAACAATAAAACAGCTGCGACGTCCTCCAATAGTTCTTTGCAACAGAATAATATGACAGCAGCGAACATTCATTCGATTAGAATTCAATCATGTACCATTTCAATCAAATTGTCTTTTGTTTACAATTATCAAACACTAATCAAGTTATGGAAGAAACCAATACAATCGCAGGACTTTTTTGGGGAGATCAGGTTAAGGAAAAAGAAGAAACATTCACAGTCGTCAAATGGTTAAAACACGAGAAAATTGATAATTATACTCTTGCTTAAAAAAAAATAGAGATTATGATTTTAGCAATTTGGTAATAATTGATGAAGCTTAATGAAAGAGACACAATTGCTGATTCTAAATAGAAAAGTTCTTACACTATTTGCGTTTGATAGGGAAAAAGTTTCAAGATATATAAATGACATCGATTTGTTCATTTACAGTTGTTGTTGTTGTTTTTTTTTTTTTAATTTATTTTTTTTCTTTTTCTTTAATAAAATAGAGTTATTGATCGAGTTGCTAAGTTTCTCTAGATCCTCTCACTCCAGCTTATTATTATTTTTTAAAAAAATATTGTGTGTTTTTAGTTCAAGTGGCTATGAAAATTCAGCTAGGATTTTGGGATTTTTTAATTGTTTCTTTTAAATTTTTTTTTTGGTTGAATTGTTCAATGAACAAGAGAGTATAATAGGAATTTCGTCATGATATTAAATATCAATTTGACTTGAATCGTAGATGATTTTCCAAATTAAAAGTTGATGACTAAATTATTAATTTGACTAAGAGCATTTTAGTACATACGTTTAATTGATAGGAAGAAAAAAAAAAGGTGCTCTTTAATAGAGTGTTTTTTGATGTCAAAATTTTTCATATGATAAATTTGGTGGCAAATTTACTATCAATACAGATAATGCTATATTTAACATTTAATTTTTATTAATTAGTGTCTTGATTTTTTTTATCTAATCATTAAAGTTCTTTCATTTCTGAATTACTTAAATATTAAAATTTACTTTTATAGTTTTCTAAGGTTAATATTGATGATAAAAAATAAAAATAACATTAGGAAAAACATTACACATTATGGTACAAAATAGAATAACATTATTTTTCATAAATTTTTATGACAAATATAACATTAACATTGGTTTATGCATTGGAGGTGGTCTAATTACGTCAATATAATCCTATCGGGAACGTCTCCACGTAAGAGATCTTCTCTTGTACGAGGTTGACGACATCCACGCATGAGCGTCACTACCACAAGAAAATCTCTTCGGCTAAACGTGATCACTGCAGATTTTTGCCCATTGACCGGAGCAAGCCGGCGGCCATATATAGTTTCGTTCTGCCATCCAGCCTTCACTTGTGGGTGGTGGCAGCTTGAGATGAGAAAGAGGTGGATGATGAAGAGAGAAAAAAGTTCAAGTCCAGTTGGCGAAGGGCCTGTTCGATAGAGATTTTTAGAAGCCGTTTTTGACTTTTTTTTTTTTATATCCGAAAACTGTTAAGAAAGTATTTGGAGATTATCTATTAGAAGCGCTTTTTATCAAAAAAAAAAAAAAAAGATTTCCGGTAAAAGATCTTATAAATATACTTTAAAACTTGTAATAAAATTTAAGTTAGATGTTATAAATTTTATTCTAACAATCATTACTTACTAGAAAAACTTTTATAAATCATTTTAACTCCATAAGTTTTTTTTATTCTAATCACTTACTAAAAAGTCATAATTTTATTTATCTTCTTTTACTTATGAAAATAAAAATAAAAATTCTTTCAATCAGACTCAAAATATATTACACTATATTTTTTAAAAATATACAATTACGAATTTTTGCGCAATATCCAGGAGTTCAAGTTGATTGGAATTATATCCTTAAAAAAAAAAAGGAAATATACACGGAATATATGCAATCGATCGTGAAGTTTCCAAGTTGCATCCGAAATGACACGGAATAAATGCTATGCCAAAAGAGATAATATATTTAGGGGATGTTTGGTGTTTGAGTTAAGATTTTTAAGTTTTAATAGTAATTTTTATTGACTTTTTTAGAAAAGACAAAAAATTTTTTCAGAAAAAGATAAAAATTGAGTTGAAAAATTTGGGTTTAAGTTGGTGAACCAAATTTACTTTTAATATATTTTTTTTACTATTTTATACTTATGTGGATACTTTTATTTAAGTGTTATATATCTAGTGATTGCAAGTATAGACTAGTAATAATAATATATCTGATGCAAAATAAAAGGGCGCCATAGTTCAAATCTCCCCGGAAGGTAAAATAATTACATACCAACCTTTTATCATTAATTTCAATATAAGAATAAAAACATTACAATTATTAATGAGAAAAATTGAACAAATCAACCAATAAATAAGCAAATGCATGCTAAAATTTCGTAAATAGCTATTAAATTTGTTATTAAGTACATCACTAAAATGGAGAATTTTATTTTATTCAAATGCTAAAATTTTTTGGCATAGGTATTCAAGTCCCAAGATAGCATTGGAAGGAATTCTAACATACAGAAACCCAAAAAAAAAAAAAAAGGAAAAACTCGCACTCTTTTACAAATGTACAATATGTGCTCTCACAATATATGTTAATAGCTTTTTTTTTTTAATTAAAAAAAAAATTTTGAAAAGCCGATGATTAGTATTAGCATATCTTTCAGGGTGTTATCAAAGAGCTCAAGGATTGTTAAACTCGTTGTTAGTCAATTTCTAATTTTTTCATAACACTTTAATTTTAGATCATACATTCAAACCTAATAGCAAACATTTGAATTCATTGTTAGAATTCCTTAATTAGAGGAAACTAAAAGTTACTGAATCAAATATCTCTTCTTCAATTTAAAAAAAAAATAAATCTCTTCTTCAATTTTAAAACCAACAATAACAACAACAATAATTGAGTACACAAAGACATTGTCAGATATTAATCACCTTTCATACTATTTTCTCTTGCAAAAAAAAAAAAAAAAAAAAAAAAAAATTGCAAGTGGACCAACTAGAACAAGAACAATATGGGGAGAGAATAAGAATCCGGTCCGATAAGTGCAAAGAAACACGTAAATAAAAGTTTCCAAAAAGAAGAAGGGAAAAAACAAAAACTCTTGTCAATATAAAAAAAGCAAGTGCTTAGTCTTAAGTCCAACAAGAGAACAAAATTAAGATTTGGAAGGTCATTTTTCTCATGGCTACAGACCAACAAGAAGACGTTAAGCTTCACATAGCCATGTTCCCATGGCTAGCCTTCGGCCATATAATCCCGTACCTCGAACTCGCCAGGCTTTTGGCTCGAAAGGGTCACCGAATCTCCTTCATTTCGACACCTCGAAACATCGATCGCCTTCCAGAAGTCCCTCCAAATTTGTCGCCATTGATAAACCTTGTCAAGCTTCCATTACCCCATGAAGAAAACCTCCCAAACGACGCCGAGGCCACCGCCGATTTGCCGAGAGAAAAAGTCCCAATCCTCAAGAAAGCCTACGACAATCTCCAAAAGCCATGGCTGAGTTTCTAGAAGCCTCCCAACCGGACTGGCTTCTCTACGACTTCGTTGCTTACTGGCTGCCCGACGTATCGCGAAATGTCGGTGTCCGAAACGCCTTCTTCAGCACATTTACCGCTTCGAGTTTGGGGTTTATCGGGATAGAGTTCCCCGATTATCGGAAGAATCCGGAGGACTTTCTCGTGTCGCCCAAGTGGGTGCCGTTTCCCTCCAATGTGGCGTACCGAAAATTTGAGATCTTACGGGTCTTCGACAGCGTAACCGGCACGGACGACGACGTTTCGGTGTGTTACCGAATCGTCCAGTCGCTTAGAGGATGCGACGCCGTTGCGGTGAGAAGTTGCCGGGAGTTGGAAAACGAATGGTTGGTCTTATTAGAAGATCTTCTGAAGAAACCGGTTCTCCCGGTTGGTCAGCTCCCTCCGACGCCATTTCTTAGCGGACAAGAAACCGACACATGGAGGTCGATAAAAGGGTGGTTCGACGAAAAACCGAAGAATTCCGTGGTCTATGTGGCGTTTGGGAGCGAGGCTGAGCCGAGTCAAGACGAGCTTAATGAAATAGCACTTGGTTTAGAGCTTTCTGGACTACCTTTCTTTTGGGTTTTAAGAGCTAATATAACCGGTTCGGTTCAGCTCCCGACCGGGTTCGAGGACCGAACCCGAGGACGTGGCTTGGTTTGGGGCAGTTGGGCTCCTCAGTTGAAGATATTGGGTCATGACTCGGTTGGGGTTTTCTTGACCCACTCGGGTTGGAGCTCCGTGGTTGAAGCGCTTCAGTTTGCGAGGCCGTTGGTTTTGTTGTCGTTTTCTAACGACCAGGGCTTAAATGTGAAGCTCTTGGAGGAGAAGATGATTGGGTATTCTGTGCCGAGGGACGAGAACGACGGGTCGTTTATGAGGAACGCAGTGGCGGAATCTGTTAGGATGGTGATGGAGGGAGAAGAGGGGAGGGTTTATAGAGAGAAAGTGAAGGAAATGAGTAAGCTGTTTGGTGATAGAGAAATACAGGAAAAGTATGTGGATGAGTTTCTAGGGCGCCTTAAATCTCATGGTATAGAGACTTGTTAAGAAGCAAACTAGCTTGGTCAAATTCATTTACTTCACTTGAAGTAGTACGGTTTTAGTGTTTAGGGCAGTTAAAGAGCTTTTTTTTTTTTCAATAATTTATACTATGTATTTTGATTTTATTCAGAAAGTTTATGTTGCATTTTAAATATTTATATTTTATAAATAGTCATGTTATAATTAATGTGTGAATTTGTATATTTTTTCGGTAAACACAATTTTGATATAAAAATATTCAAAATATCCTTAAAAAAGAAAAATGATATTTGGATTATTATCTTTTTTTACATCATGTATTTTATTTTTATTCATAAAATATAGCATGCATTTTAAAGTCTGCATTTTAATATAAATTATGTTACGTTTAACACACAAATATATGCCTTCTCCACTTTTTTTTGAACTAAAAACATCCACATTAATACTCTTAAAAAGAAAATATAATAATAAAAAATGACAAAACCCCTGATTCAAACTTAAAACAAAAAGTTATTTATCTATTTTTTTAAAAAATCATAGTTTTTTGGATTTCAAATAAAATAAGTTATCTGAAAGAAAAAAAAAAACAAAGAATAGTTATACTTCTCGGCGGGGGGGGGGGGGGGGGGGGAGGGTTGGTGGGGGGCCCGGGAGAAGAAGACCAAAAAAAAAAAAAGCAACGAAAATGATTTAAAAGATTTGTTTTAAAAAGGGAAAGGTTACGGTAGAGACCCTCTGAGGGTCTCTACCGGTACATACCTTTTTTGGACCGTTAAGATTTAATCGAACGGTTCAAATGTTGATTGTGTACGATATTTATCATGCACCTAACCTCACACAATCATTCTCACCTAAACTCTTTTCCGTCGCCGGCGATCTTTCCGCCGCCGGCGACGACGCCGGCGACCCAACTCAGGCCACCTCCGGCCCCAGCCCCGGCCACCGGCGGTCGCCGCCGGCGACCCTATTTTCTCTCTCTTCCCCTTTCTCCTCTTCTCTCTCTCTCTTCCCCTCTCTCTCTTCCCCTCCCTCCCGCCGGCCCCCACCCCGGCCGGCCCCCACCCCCGGCCTCCCCCCACCCCCGGCCGCCTCCCTCCCCCGGCCGCCACCCTCCCCCGGCACCCCCCCGACGACCCCCCTCTCTCTTTCCCTTTCTCTCTCTCTCTTCCCCTCTCTCTCTCTTCCCCTCCCTCCCGCCGGCCCCCACCCCCGGCCCCAGCCAGCCCCCGGCCACGCCCCCTCCCCGGCCTCCCCCACCCCCGACGACCCCCCTCCCCCCGGCCGCCACCCTCCCCGGCCCCCCCCCTGTCGCGATTTCGCAAAATCGCGAAATCGCGAAATCGCGATTTTGCGAAATCGCGCGAGGGGGGGGGGCCGGGGAGGGTGGCGGCCGGGGGAGGGGGGTCGTCGGGGGTGGGGGAGGCCGGGGGAGGGGGCGTGGCCGGGGGTCTGGCTGGGGGGCCGGGGTGGGGCCGGCGGGAGGGAGGGGAAGAGAGAGAGAGGGGAAGAGAAGAGAGAGAAAGGGAAAGAGAGAGGGGGCGTCGTCGGGGGGTGCCGGGGGAGGGTGGCGGCCGGGGGAGGGAGGCGGCCGGGGGTGGGGGGAGGCCGGGGGTGGGGGCCGGCCTGGGTGGGGGCCGGCGGGAGGGAGGGGAAGAGAGAGAGGGGAAGAGAGAGAGAAGAGGAGAAAGGGGAAGAGAGAGAAAATAGGGTCGCCGGCGGCGACGGCCGGTGGCCGGGGCTGGGGCCGGAGGTGGCCGGAGTTGGGTTGCCGGCGTCGGGAATGAGTCGCCGGCGTCCGTCGCCGGCGGCAGAAAGATCGCCGGTGACGGAAAAGAGTTTAGGTGGGAATGATTGTGTGAGGTTAGGTGCATGATAAATATCGTACACAATCAACATTTGAACCGTTCGATTAAATCTTAACGGTCCAAAAAAGGTATTTACCGGTAGAGACCCTCAGAGGGTCTCTACCGTAACCTTTCCCTTTAAAAAAATGGGGGTTGAGACTTTTTTGGAATAAAAAAATGGGTGTAATATGTAACAATTGACATTTAAAATTTTTTTAGTGGGTAATTTAAAAAATGGATGGGAAAAGTAGACAGATAGTGTCAATAGATGCCTCCTTGAGAAAATGCAGGCATTTATATTTTTGGTGTAATATGCGGAAATAAAAATACAGGACTGCAAAAATAGAAGATATATTTTCAAAATAAAAGTAAAATATATGGTATGAAAAGGTAAATCATCCCATCTAATAAATGCATTAAAAACCAAAAAATTAAAAGAAGAATAAAGAGAATGAAAAGCAAAAAGGGTATTAGTATTCACAATTTCATTTGTCATATTGCCACACAGCTCCGACTACATTGCACGACCTTAAAACATTAAGGAAGTTTACTACCCAAAACGAAATACATTACGGAAAGGTTTTTAATTTGGATATCCCAAACTTCATGGTATTAATTTTTGAGCAATGTCCTACATTTACATGCTTTATTTTTTTTTTTTAAAAGTGTCGCTCAAATGATACAATCTAATCAATCACATATACGTATCAGTTACATGAATTAGGTATTAAATATAAAAAAAATAGTTATAAAAAGATTTCAAAACTTTTTAATGACAAATCGTTCTAAGAATGATTAGATATCATTTAGGTCGCGAAAAAAATAAATAAAAGATGTTACTCCGCCGACAATCTCGGTCCCATTTACTTACTCGAAATAAGGCAAATGAAGGGTACAATAATTTTATTTCTTCTTTATTGCTCATGCGTTGTCTAAAAGTTGACATGAGCAAACGGGAAAACAATAGGGACATGCTAATAAATAAAGGCAATACGTAGTACGACTTGCAATAAAATTTGGGCCCTACACATGGAAACTTTTTAATGGTAGCAAGTGGTTTTTGAGGGGGTGAAATCAAATGGTCATATTCAGATATTTTGTAAATATAAGCCTTGAAAGATTCTGATCGAGTTTGATAAAGCCAGGCTGCAATTTAGAGTAAAGAAGATAATAAACAATGGCAAAAGAAGACTGCAATTACAAGCTTCATATAGCCATGTTCCCATGGCTAGCATTCGGCCATATGATCCCCTATCTAGAGCTCGCCAAGCTCATAGCTCAAAAGGGTCATCAAATCTCCTTCATATCCACTCCGCGAAACATCGATCGCCTCCCAAAACTCCCTTCAAACCTCTCTCCTCTCATCAAATTCATCAAACTTCCACTACCCCATGTAGAAAACCTCCAGGAAAACATGGAAGCCACCATGGACGTAACCGGACAACAAGTCGTTTTGCTTGAGAAAGCCTATGACGGCCTTCAAGACCCCATAACACGCTTCCTTGAATCCTCCAAGCCAGATTGGCTTCTCTTCGATTACACAGCTTACTGGTTACCCGACACAGCACGCAATCTCGGCATTTCTAGTGCTTTCTTCAGCATTTACATTGCGGCTTGTTTGGCCTTTTTGGTCCCAAAGTGTTCGGACGACCGGTCAAGCCCAGAAGACTTCATGGTACGGCCTAACTGGGTACCCTTTCCCTCCACTGTGGCGTATCGTCGTTTCGAGATCTCGAGGATCTTAAGCTCGCTAGTGGGAGAAAACGACCGTGTTTCGGCTCTTAACCGTGCCAAGGAAGCCATAAGAGGTTGTGACTTAATAGCCATTAGGAGCTCTTGGGAGTTTGAACCAGAATGGTTGCGGCTTCTAGAGGATCTTTACCGGAAACCGGTGATTCCGGTTGGCCAGCTCCCGCCGACACCATTTCTCGATGAAGACGAGATAGACACATGGAAGTCTATTAAACAATGGCTAGACCTAAAGGCGAAAAGCTCAGTTGTATACGTGGCTTTTGGGAGTGAAGCCAAACTCAGTCAACAAGAACTCACTGAGTTAGCTCTTGGGTTAGAGCTCTCTGAGTTACCATTCTTCTGGGTTCTGAGAACTCATAGTGACTCAGGCAATTCAGACCATGTCCAGCTCCCGACGGGGTTCGAGGAGCGGACCGTGGGACGCGGGTTGGTTTGCAGGGGCTGGTCTCCTCAGAAGAAGATTTTGGCCCACGAGTCGGTCGGCGTCTTTTTGAGTCACTCAGGTTGGACCTCCGTTGTTGAAGCGCTTCAGTTGTCGAAAGCGTTGGTGTTGTTGACTGTCTCTAATGACCAGGGTTTGAACGCCAGGGTTTTGGAGGAGAAGCTGCTTGGATATTCGATACCGAGGGACGAAAACGACGGGTCGTTTACAAGGGACTCAGTGGCCGAGTCGCTGAAGCTGGTGATGCTGAAAGAAGAGGGTAAGGTTTATAGAGACAAGGCTAAAGAGATGAGCTTGGTGTTTGGCGACAGGGATTTGCAAGACAGATACGTGGATAGCTTTCTAGGTTATCTCGAAACCCATGGACGACGACCACCAAATTAGGAAGCCAAAATCCGAATGTAAGTCTCCTAGTTTATTTTTATTTTTATTTTTATTTTTTTCGTGGGTGTTGGGTTTCTTGGGGTTTTTTTTTTTGCGCTGCCTGTTTGATGGGGCTGGTCTTTTTTGGCTGCCTTCGGTTGGTGAGTTTCTTTATAGCGTTGTTTTGGCATTTGTTGAACAGATATTCTCATTTTAAGTGTTAGAGAGGAGGAAGAAATTACGAGGAAATTATCAAAAACAATAATTAGGAAGCAAAAGAGTTGAATTTTGTGTGGTGCCTTTATTTAGCTAAACGAATGATTCCCGTCCGATAATAAATTAGATGATGACATGTCACAACTTTAATATATGTATTTGTTCCCTCTTTGCATACCTAAATAATGTGTATTTCGAAAGTCTTAAGTTTTATGGAAATATCTGTCTTACCCTTTTAGTCTATTACTATATTATTACTTGAATGAAATGAATAATTTTACATCAATAATGATTGAATCAAGTTCAAGCTATTAAAAAAAAAAAAAAATCAGAAACCAAGTCATGCGGAATAGGAAATCTACAGTTTAACAATAACTTATAATGTTATTATTAATTAATTACGATTATTTAGATGGACTATTGTAATATACCTAAGATAATATTTCCTGTTTGTATTAGTTTCTCGTTCTTATAATTTAGGTTGTTAGTTTATTTAATTTTCTATCCATAATAGGCCTAACTATGTCCTTGTAAGGCCAGACAACATTACGTTGCATGAATGGATTATTCTCTAAATTCCTCTCTCTCACTATCTGTTTTTATTTCTCTTACAGGTCATTATTAAAGTTAAGTACTTAAGTTTAAACAAATTAAGTAATTATTAAAGTTAAGTATTTAAGTTTAAACAAATTAAGTAATAACTTGAGAAGTCGGATTGTTACAGTAAACAATATGCAGAAGAGCCAATTATACTATCGTTATTTTGATGATGTTTGATTCGAATTTTGGAATTGTTGTCATGGTTTCATTCGGTTCAGGAAGAGGATCAGGTTCGAGAGCTTACGGGACAAGAGCAAGCCTGAGCTTTTCATCGTCAGTACTGCAACTATGTGCAAGGCTAACAAGACTACGTACTACTATTTTGCTATTACTTCTATTATTTTCGTTTTTTTTTTTTTTGGAACTTTTTGGTGGTGTGAGTTTTTTATAGGGTTATTTTGTGTAACGATTTTTTAATCTAACTATTTTGTGTGAGTGTGTTTGTTTTGTTTTGTTTTTTATTGTATTATTGGTAATTGACTGATAGTTTGTTTATTTTATTTTATTTTATTTTATTTTTAAGATTGTCAAAAGTGATCGACCAGATTATTTTTCGACCAACAGAGTTGAAGAAATATTTTGGTAGATTGTTTGAAGTACTATATACTAGATCATTCTTTGGTTCCAGTGATTGGAGTCAAAGATGGTCAGCCATCTTGTGTTGAAATTCAAAAATAATGTTGTACATTATCAAAGGTAACACACCAGATTACTTCTTGACGATTTGAGTTGGAAATGTACTCTAACCATTTAAGGTTGAAAGTGAAAAATAATTTGGTTGAATATCAAAGGTTATAATTACTAGAAATAGTCTGGTAGTTAGAGTTAGAGAAGGCCAACCAGTTTTTGTTGAAAATGAAAAATAATATGGTAGATTATCAAAAGTACGTAATATACCTGAATGCTCTTTAGCTATCGGAACGGGAACTAGAGATGTCCAATTATTATTATTATTATTTTGATAACTTTCTAGGTTATCTTGAGACCTACAGACGACGACCGCCAATTTGGGACGTCAAAATCCGAATGTGAGTTTTCTAGTTATAGTTTTCTTGTTTTTCTAGTGTGCTTGAGTTTGCAAGTCGTGTGCCTGTTTGTTGGGGCTGGTCTTTTCCGGCTGCCTTTGCTTTGTTAGTTTCTTTATCGATGGTTTTTCGTTTGTGGAATAGATATTCTCAATTTTAACTGTAAAAGAGGAGGAGGAAAATTAGGAGGAAATTATCAAAAACAAAAATTAGAAGGAAAAAGAGTTGAATTTTGTTTGTCTTATGAAAATATGTATGTTCCGCTTTTAGTCTGCTACTTTATTATATATAATTGAACGATAGAAATAATTCTACATCAATAATTTTATTTTATTTTAATTTTTTTGGAAAAGTTCTACATAAATAATGATTGAATTAAGTCAGCTAATAAATAAATAAATATATAAATAACCTAGTGATGTGGAATGGGAAAGCTACAATTTAAGAATAAATAATGTACATTATTATTAACTACGATCATTTAGAGGAATTATTATGACGTATAAGACATGTTTCCTGTTGTTAGTTTCTCATTCTTATAATTTAGTTTATTAGTTTATTTAATTTTCTATCCATAATAGGCCTAATATTATGTCATTGCAACGCAGAAAACAATACGTTGGATGAATGGATTATTCTCTAAATTCCTTTCTCTCACTGTCTGCTTTTCTTGATCTTACATCATCAAGGTCATTATTAAAGTTAAGAACTAAGTTTAAAAAAATTAATCTTATGTTTAGTTTATCGATTGGAGTTAAAATTTTTAAGTTAAAATTGATTTACTTTTTAAAAATTAATTACAAATTTTATTAATTTTTTTTAAAAAATATAATTTAATTAGAATTAAATTTAAACATCAAATGAAACATAAATAACGACTCAATAAGCCAGATTGTTACAGTAAACCATATGCAAAAAAGCCAAATACTATACTTGTTTTGATGATGTTTGATCGGAGTTTTGGATGTGCATTTCATGGTTTTCATTCAGTTCAGGAATCGGATAAGATCAGGTTCCAGAGCTTACGGGACAAGAGCAAGCCTGAGCTTTTCACATCAGTACTGCAACTGTGCAAGGCTGACATGACAACTTCTATATTACTACTACTAATATGTTCTTCTTCTTCTTTTTTTTTTTTTTTTTTGTTGAACTTTTTGTTGATGTTAGTTCTTTGGATTATTTTGAAAGACGATAGTTTAATCTCATTATTTTGTGTGCTTCTGTTTTTTTTTTTTTTTTTTTGTAACTGAATGACAACTTTTTTCTTTAAAGGTAAAATAATATTGTAGATTGTCAAAAGTGATCAATCAGATTAGTTTTTGAGCAACAGAGTCAAAGAAGTGTTTTTTTTTTTTTTTTTTTGGGAAAAAGTTAATTTTATTTCAAATTAAGAAAATATAAACACCAATATTGAGTGTAATGACTGTATAACACAAGAAGATTTAACCTAAATTATAGATCGATTGTTATATAAATTCTAATAAAACACGCAAGAGGGTAAAATGTGCACTGAGTTCCAACAGCGAGAAATCGAAAAAGTGCACGTTATCGTGCACACATATAGTTCTTTCAACAACGCCACTACTACAATCAATGAAAAATTCCGATCAATTGAGACCAAGAGACGAATAGCAAAAATGTCACCATCAACAGTACTGCATATATAAGCGTGGGTAGACCACATCCATTATTACGAAATTGAGACAAAAATAGAGTGAAAAAATACAATACCTATATGACGGAAACATTATCGTCTTTTTTCAAATAAACACTATCACAAATAAGAGAAGAAGCCTTAACTATATGGAAAATACCTTCAGTAATAAGCCAAACAACTGACTAAAGAGATCAAAAAGCATCTCCTTCGACCACAAAGCTATCTCACACCAAATCCATCACTGTGGAGTCTAAAAGTATCTTTCCTAAGGCCGGGAGTCTAGTGGTAAACTAAGAGACAGCGCTGGACTCCGACCCTAAACAAGAAATATGAATGGCGTAAACTATACCGATAGGAAAAAAAAAAAAAAAAAAGAGGGGGAGAGAGAAAACTGTCTTTTCTGTCAAATGCTTTCTTTCTTTCTTTTTTAATTATTAATTGATCAGAGCATTTCAAGTGATAGTCGAAGGAATATCTTGGTAAATAGTTTAAAGTACTATATCATATCATAATTTGATTTCAGTGACTGGCGTCAAAGATGGTCAGCCATCTAGGTTAAAATTCAAAAATAAAGTTGTATATTATCAAAGAGTATTTCTTGATTATTTAAGTCAGAGATGTCCAATGTATTATCAAAGATAATATATCAGAGTATTCCTCGATTATTTCAGAATCATCCAATCTAATGTTGAAAGTGAAAAATAATTTGGACATGATGTTGAATCCAAACTTTCAGCTTCAACTCTCAAGGCTGAAGAAACAATCTTCAACTTCAAAGCTTATCGTGGAGTCCTTGGCATATACAGCCGCGGGATCGAGATTATAAAGTTTTAGGATCCGGTCACTTATAGGAATTCGGTCTGAAATGTTCTTTTTTTTTTTTTTTTTTTTTTTTTTTTAGTGTTAAGCTTCTACTGTTTATTTAATACCCTTGTTTATTTATTTTTCTTTTCTTTTATTTCTTTTGTTTTAGGAAAAAAAAAAAAAAGCACCTACGAATTTATACTTGTTTGTTACATGGTTAAATGTGGTTAAGCATAATACTTTAAGGTTAATTTTGTCATTTCATTGGGCAAAATGTTGTCTTCACCGAAAATATATACATTTAGATATGTGATGTAATTTGATGCATAAAAATACTGGACTCAAAAACCAAAGGTATACTTTTTAAATAAAAATTAAAATACACAGCAAAAAAGGTAAATCATCTCATCTAATTTCCTGTATAATTAAGAGAAAAATAAAAAATGAAAAGCCAAAAGGCAATTACAATTTACAATTTACGAGCCAGCTTATTGTTTCGTCGCAAATCTCTCACTACATCTTCATGGGACTACCATTCTTTTCCTTGTTTATATTTTGGGGTTCAACAGAACAACCGTCAACATCAAGGAAAGGTTCTACGAAGACCCAAAAAATAGAAAAAGAAAAAAAAAACTGAAAGGTTCCGAATTGATATCCAAACTTCATGGCATTATTATTATTATTATTATTATTATTATTATTATTATCGGCATTGTACTTTATTTACATGTTTGTTTTGACAATTGGCGGTTAATCAATCACACTAAGTCAAATATTAAATACAGAAAAACTAGTTATAAAATATTTATATTTTTTAAATGACATATCATAAAATAATTAAATGAAGATTTGTTATCCCGAATTTTTATCTAATTGATTGTTCTTATGACTTGCATTCGGCCGTATGATTCCATATCTAGAGATCCCCAAGCTCATACATAGCTCAAAAGGGTCGTCAAATCTCCTTCATTATCCACTCCGAGAAACATCGATCCCTTCCCAAGTCTCTTTTCTCTCATCAAATTCATCAAACGTCCACTACCCATTGCCTAGTTATGTCACATAAGATATTAAGGAAGATTTCAAGTTAGACATTCTTTAGAAAAACCACGATATGAGAACCTAATTAGCAAGTCTTCAAATCCCCACCAAGTACCGATAATGATTCCAAGTCATATGTTAGGCAAAACTTGTGAAGATTTGACCATGTAACAACATAAAAATCTCAATTAGTCCACACAACACAAAAACAAAAAAATAAAACAAAACAAGTAAATAAACTAAAAATGAGAAAATATGTCCAAATGAATCCTATGGGTGATTGGTATTAAAATTAACCAAAACTAAATAAACCAATCCTCGGTAACGACACCAAAAACGTGTTCCGGATTTTCTAATGGCACCAAACACATTATCATAATAAGTAATAAAATAATGAATAGAGTATCATCTCTCTCTCACTCTTCGTCTCCTTTTATCTCTTTAATATGAAATTATGCACATAAATTTATTATTAATAGTTAACCATAAATCCTTTTTTCTATCTACGAATTTATTAGAAACTGTATTCTAGAATGTATCATTTTTCAAAAACACTGTTATATACTTCAACAGTATTTATAAAATATACTATTTGCTTTAGCTAAAAAGATTAACAAAATGAAAAGCAAAAAGGACTATTACAATCTACTAATTATAATTGCCTTATTGTTTTGTCGCAGAGCTCTGACTACATATGACATAAGGCTACCTTTGTTTTCCTTGTTTATCTTTTGGGGCTCAGCAGAACAACCTTCAATATAAAGGAAAGGTTCTACCATACTAAATGATTTAAAAAAGAAGAAGAAGATAAGTGTTATTTATATATATTTTTACTTTCTATTTTACTTTTATTTAAAAAATATATCATACGTTTTAAATTTTTATACTTATTTTTATAATTAACTTTTATATTTATATATGTATCATTAGATAACGTTTAATATACAAATTTATATAATTTCTCAATCAACACTTAATTTTGACTTTAAAATGACTAAATAACTCTTAAAAAGAAAAATTAAAACTTTTTTTTTACATTGTTATACCTTATTTTTTGTTCTTATTCAAAAAAAAAAAAATTTTTGCGCTTTTTAAAGTTCTAAATTTTTATGTTATTAGATTACATTTGGTTTATAAATCTATACATTTTCTCGATCGACACCGAATTTCAACACCGAAAATATGCAAATACCGTTAAAATTTAAAAATGAAGAAATTATAATTTAAATTAAAATTAAGTAAAGGGGTTGAGGAGGGGTCGTAAGGGGTGCACGGTGATAGGGTGAGACAGGGCTGAGAAATCTGAATTTTTTGTTGAGAAATAAAAGGCTTCATTGTTTTATCACTTCTATTTTTAAGGGAATTTTGAGCATTTTTAGGTCAAATAAAGTGTTGATTAATAAAAAAAAGTATTGATGTGCATTAAATTTGATATGAAAATTTAAAATGCATGACTTTAAATATATTGTATACATTCTAAATAAAAGAAAAAAAATACATGCTATAAAACATTAAGTAATTCAAGTTGTAGTTTTCTTTTAAGGATTATAATATGATTAATTAAGCAAAATAGCATGTTACAATATGATTGATTAAGCATGTGGTTGGGGTAACAATTGGAATTGAAAATTTTTATTTGGTTAAGTTGGAGTTAAGTTGTACATTTGATGTGCGTTTGGTTGATTGGAGTTAAAAATATAAAAACTTTAAATATATTCAGAAAAAAATATTAATATGAATTTTGTATCGTTTGTCTTAAAATTCTATATAAATTTTTTTTTTTAAAATTCATTTCATTTGAACTTGTATATACAAAATTATAAATTTTCAAGTTATAATTGGAATTGATTAATAGTAAAATAAAATTAGTTGACTTTTTAGAAAAAAGATAAAAATTGAGTTGAGTTTTTGACTTGAATGATTTCATCGAACATAAACTAAACATTATTTATTAGTCAACGTCTTTTAGGTGAGTTGGTAGGATGCTCGTTCTCATCGATGAATGCTTCAATTCAAGTCGTCATCAACACATTAGTCGGGGTATATGGGTAATTCACTTCGTAAAATATCCATTTATCACGCGAAGGACATCCACCTCTCTGAGGTTATCGGTACATTCTAAACTCTACCCTTATAACCTATTTACTTTTATAAAAAAAAAAAAAACGTTTATAATATCAAAAATTGGACAGAGATCCGCTAACATCTTTTTTCTTCTTTCTTTTTCTTTTTCCTTTCTGCCAAGCTCATTGTTCCATATCTAGAGCTTGCCAAGCTCATTGTTCAAAAGGGTCATCAAATCTGCTTCATATCCACTCCAAGAAACATCGAGCGCCTCCCAAAACTGCAATCTCTCTCCTCTCATCAAATTCATCAAACTTCCACTACCCCACGTAGCAAACCTCCCCGAATACGTGGAAGCCACCGCAGACGCAACCGAACGACAAGTCGTTTTGTTCTACAAAGCCCACGACGGCCTCCAAGAACCCATAACACGCTTCCTTGAATCCTCCAAACCAGATTGGCTTCTCTTCGATTACGCAGCTTGCTGGTTATCCAATGCAGCTCGAAATCTCGGCATTTCCAGTGCTGTCTTTAGCATTTTCATCGCAGCGTGTTTAGGGTTCTTCAGCGCAAAGTCTCCGGGCGACCGAGTCAGCCCAGAAGACTTCATGGTACGGCCCAAGTGGGTGCCATTCCCCTCCACTGTGGCGCTTCGTCGATTCGAGATCTTGAGAATCTTTAACATGTTAATTGAAGGGAGTAATGGTGTTTCAGTTCTTAAACGTCTGGTGGAAGCTATGAGAAGTTGCGACATTATAGCCGTTAGGAGCTGTTGGGAGTTTGAAACAGAGTGGTTGCGGCTTCTAGAGGATCTTCACCAGAAACCGGTGATTCCGGTTGGCCAGCTCCCGCCGATGCCTTTTCTCGACGAAGACGATACAGACAAGTGGAGGTCCATAAAACAATGGCTAGAACAACAGCAGAAAAGCTCTGTTGTCTACGTGGCTTTTGGGAGCGAAGCCAAACTGAGTCAACACGAGCTCACTCAGTTGGCTCTCGGTTTAGAGCTCTCCGAGTTGCCATTCTTATGGATTCTCAGAAACGAGTCGTCCGATTCAGACCCGGTCCAGCTCCCGACCGGGTTCGAGGAGCGGACCAGAAGACGCGGGTTGGCTTGCATGGGTTGGGGTCCTCAGAAGAAGATTTTGGCCCACGACTCGGTCGGCAGTTTTTTGAGTCACTCGGGTTGGAGCTCCGTATTGAAGCGCTTCAGTTGTCGAAAGCGTTGGTGTTGTTGACTGTCTCGAACGATCAGGGTTTGAACGCCAAGGTTTTGGAGGAGAAGATGGTTGGATATGTGATACCGAGGGACGAAAACGACGGGTCGTTTACGAAGGACGCAGTGGCCGAGTCGCTGAAGTTGGTGATGCTGAAAGAAGAGGGTAAGGATTATAGAGACAAGGCTAAGGAGATGAGCTTGGTGTTTGGGGATAGGGATTTGCAAGACAGATATGTGGATAACTTTTTAGGTTATCTTGAGACCCATATATGAAAACCACCAAATTAGAAAGCCGAAAACCGAATGTGAGTTTTTTTTTTTTTTTTTGGCCCTCGTTGTGCGTTGGTTTTCTTGTGTTTGTCGTGTGCTTGGGTTTGTTTTTAGTTACGCTGCCTGTTTGTTGGGGCTGGTCTTGTCGGGCCGCCTTTGATTTGTTAGTTTCTTTATTGCGCTGTTTTGGTGTTTGTTGAATAGATTTTTTTCATTTTAACGGTAAAAGTGGATGAAGAAAATTAGGAGACAAAAGAGTTGAATTTTGTGTGTTGTGTTTATTTAGCTGAACGGATAATTCTGCGTCGATAATACGAAAATTAGATGACATGTTGTGAGGACAAAGTCTGGATACGACACAACATTTCAATTACTAAATAGATCAACGCTATTTTAGAGGACTGAAAATAGAAGAAGGATCAGAAAATGAAGATTGAAGAGATACAAGTGCAGAATGCCACGCCAGCAACCGTTAGAAAGGGAACCATATCAGCGAATGTAATAATTGAAATGACATGTGTAATGTCAATTGTAACATCTTAATCCCCTAAGAAAAACTATAAATGAGGAGTAAGGTATGATTTTTGTACCTTTTTTTTGGAGACATCTAAGAATTTAGAGAAAATCATATCTTTGTTGTCCTAAATCTTAAAAGTGCTAATAAAACACTGCATTCATTATTTATCGTACAATTAGATTTTGACACAAACGCATGTCATAACTTTTACATGTACTTATTCATTATGGAATTTTTAATCTTCCACTTTTATCTGTTACTTTATTATTACTTGAATGGGTATAAATTATTCTACATTGATAATAAATGAATTAATAAGTTCAAGCTCAAAAAAAAAAAAAAAAAAAAAAAAGAGAGAGACCATGCGGATTATAAAAGCTACAGTTTAAGAAGAAATATTATTATTATTCGTTAGGATTATTTAGATGGATCATAATGAAATACATTGAACGATTAAGATAATGTTTCCGTATTGTGTTAGTTTCTCATTCTTGTTTTAGTTTCTTAACTGCTTATCTATAAACATGCCTAGCTTTGTCATTGCAAGGCGTATGATTTAACGATGTAAATAAAATTCAAGAGAAAATTATCTAAATAATCACTTTTTTTTTTCATCTATTAATCAACATGACACAAACTTCTCATTCTTGATCAACATGACACAAATTATAGTTCATTTTAGTTTAGTGTTGTGTCATATTAGTCTAGTTTTAATTTTTTATATCACGTTAGTGCAATGATCTATAAATTTGTGTTATTCGGATTCTTTTTTTAATATTCAATGAATGAATTATCCTCTCGCATTATATAAAGGGAGATTTACAAGAATGCCATAAATTTGGCGCTTCCATATAATTTTGCCCACCATAAGAGTAAAGTTGATAATTTTACCATTTCATAACATTTAATTAAATAATTAGATGAAAAAATAATAAATATACAAAAATATCCCTATATCTTTCTTTTCTTCTCTTTTTTATTTATTAGAATATTTTTTAGATATCTATAACTCCAATTGCCGATCGTCGGTTACCGGTCGCCAATGCCGGCTAGTCATGGTCACTGGAGAGATTATATTAAAATCTAAAATGGATTCTAACATATATTTTTTTTCAATAAAGATAGCAGGACATCTCCGGAATCAGTTGACGGTTGTCAAAGAGATTATATTATAATCCATTGGATTCTAATATAATTTTTTTTTTGTTTTTAGATTTCAACAAAGATAACCAAACGTCTTCGACTTCGGTGACTGGTGTTGGTCACCAGAGAGATTTTGTTAGAATCTAAAATGGTCTCTAAAAGAATTTTTTTTCTTTTGTATTTCAACAAATATGATCAGACGTATCTGGCTCCAGTTACCTGGCGCTAGTCGATTGCAGGTTGACGGAAAGATTTTGTTAAATTCCAAAATGCATTCTAACAATTTTTTTTTTTTGGTATTTCAACAAAGACGACTAGACGTATCAGGCACTGGTGGATTGCTAGTTTCCAGTCGCCAACTCCAATTACCGAATAGAGTCTATTATAGTCTAAAATGGATTCTATCAAAATATGAGAATCTAAAATAGATTCTGATAGAATGCAAAACAGATTATGATAGAATCCATGAATTTTCAGATTCTGGTAGAATACAAAATGGACTATATCAGAATCCAAAATTGATTCTAGCAGAATCTGAGAATCCAAAAATAGATTATGATAGAACGTAAAATGGATTCTATTAGAATTCAAAACGGGTTCCGATAGAATGCAAAATGAATTCTGATAAAATTCAAAACGGATTATGGTAGTGTTTTTTTTTTTCCTTCACATCTTCGATAGAAATACAAAATCATTAATGATTTTATTTTCCCATTACAATATCAAAAATTTTCTAGGCAAACAAATGGAATCGAGAAAACCGACAAACAAAACATCAAAAACAAACCAAACCACCAAATTGGTTGAAAACTATATATACATTTATTCATATTTTCAATAAATATGGCTAGATGTCTCCGGTGTCAAAGAGACTTTTTAAATTTTACATAATATCTTTTTGATTCTTTTTGATTTTATCAGAAAAACAAACTTAGTGTTTAAGGTTGTTCTTATTATTATTATTATTATTATTATTATTATTATTATTATTTTCCCTTCCTCTCTAAAGACCAAAAAATAAAACACAATGTTAAGAAATAAAATCATCAATGCCATCCAATATCCAATTCATCAAATGGCCGGGGGGGGGGGGGGGGGGGGGGGAGGGGAGCAAGAAAGACAAATGCTCAAGACCAAAATAATAATAATAACAATAATAATAATAACCTTCAAAAAAAAAAAAAAAAAAACTTAAAGACAATTAAGGTAGCCCATAGTGGGTTAATGGAACTTAAAATATTTACACCCTTATGAGTACTAGAATTTTTCAAAATGGCTCGCAGTACCCTTCAAAGCACAGTTTCACCCAATAAAATTGTAAAATGACAATTTCACTCCTCATATTAGACAACAAACCTATTCTTAGGGGTAACTTCAATTTTCATTATATCAATTTCCTTGTTCATGTACTTTTTTTTTTCTTCTCAAGCCTTTATTTCATTTTTAATCTGTTCTAGCTAATAATTTCTTCTGTTTAGTATTTTTGCTCTTTTTATCCTCATTTTGCATTAGTTTTTGAATAAAGCTACAGGGCACCAGAGGTGCCCCTCCCCACCTTAAGTGGATAGTCAAATAGGATACAACTTTAAAAAAGTGAGACCCACGTATTAATTATTGATATTTCTTCTTTTTTTTTTTTTTTCCTTTTTCTTTTTTTGACTTTGAAGAGAGAAGAAACAATGTGAAATTAAAATTTTGTAAAATTAATTTGTGAGTCCCAATAGATTAGAAAAATAAAAACAATACAATATTTACATCTAAATAAGAAACCATGTAAGAGATCACCTCAGATGATGGTATAGAGGTGTTCCTTAGCAATACTCTTAGTTTTTTCCACCTTTGTGGCTTTGTCATACGCTTGATTTGTCATAATCAAATATGATGTTTGTTTCTTTTATATTTGCTAGTGAGTTGACATTTTACTTGCTTTTAAGTGGGAGGAGATGTCTTCTAAGTGCCTTAGCAGTGGTCATGTTATTGCCTTTTGCTTTGATAAGCCAGTCGAATATTAAATTACAGTTAGATTATGTTTATAATTATAGGTATGTATTTTTTGGATGTTTAGTTTTTTTTTTTTTTTTAATATTAGTTTTAGTAAGCACATGTGTTTGATATATGGGTTTCGATTGTAGAATTTGGGTTCGACTTGAGTTGTGTATTTGATGAGACGATTGAATTGCTAAAATTAAAAAATAAAAAAAACTTGAAATGTGTTCGGAAAAAAAAAATAAATATAAAATTTGTTTCGTTCGTCTAAAAATTTTATGTAATAAAAAAAATATTTTTATTTGAATTTGTATATGCAAAACTATAAACTTTTAAAATTGACTTACAAAACTTTAATAAAAACTAAGAATAACGAAACTGATATTGATTTGAAAAAAAAAAAAAAAGATAAAAATCGAGTTTCAATTTTAAGATCCAAATCAGACGTCCAAACATGTGCTACGACCGGTGGACATTGAGCTGGATTACTTTACATATGATAATTAATTTTGCTTGTCTGATTGAAAAGTTGTTATTTTATTTTATGCATGGTTGGGATTGGAAACTGGTCCAATGGATGCGTATGATATCAAACTTTTTTATTGTTAAATTCTAGTGGCGTGTGACGCTTTTTTTTTTTTTGAAAAAAAAATTAACGTTTAAAGCGGTGGAACTATTAGACGTTCGATCGGTGAAAGAGTGAGAGTAAAATTTGGTCCTAACCATATTATAGTCCCTTATTTTGTAAATGCCCCTTTTGAAACACTGCTAAAACTATATTTTAATGACATTTTTCTCATCATATTTCTGTTTAAGAAGTCGTAAATTCTGAAAACACACTTGTTCTCAAATATTATAATGACAGAATTAATCTTCATCAAAAAACACTTAATCTTCATTTGTTAATTACAATCTAATTTTATAACAATCTCTGAAAGAAATGACTATGAAAAAAAAAAAAAAAGTTCAATTATGACTAGTTTTGGAATGTTTTAATATTCGGACACTAATCCTTTGTTTGGATTTTGATTTTGATTTTTTTTTTAACATTTAAAACACAGTGTGCTTGTCTTTGATTGGTGGTGAAACATTTAAGTGGTTTTATTATTCACAATAATTTTATTCAAATCTAAATTCAGAATTTTACTTTTTAATATTTTAATAGTATACTAATTTTTTTTATCATTACACTATTTAAATATTACATTTAAGAAAATTATACAAACATATATTTAATTTAAATACGCAAATATTAATATTCTACATTTAAATTGATAAAAACATTCTTAAAAAAAAAACCATATACAACTTATAATTCAACGTATAGTAAAACGAAATTGGACCTGTAATTCAGGGATAAGACTGAAATTAACCCTTTGGTTTAATGAAGAATTACAAACTGTTACACAATTTAATATGAATACAAAACTAAAATTCTACATTAGGACTTATAAATTTCATTTGATGACAACATAGTAAAAAATTCAAATACAACCTATAATCCGAAAGGACATTTAAATGAAATTGGACTTATAATTTAGGGACAAAAATAAAATTAGAGAGAAAAAGGAAAGTAACTTTTTTTTTGGAAAAGATTTATAGTAAATAACATCTTTTAAAAATGCTTGAGTTAAATGATAAATTCACGGTAAATAATTTTTTTTGATAAAACATATACGCACAAAATTATTTATCATATTTATAATAAATAATATATTTACAAAAATGGTTTATGATAAAATTTCCTTAAAAAATTCATGTGAAGAAATAATTTAACAGTGATATGTTATGTACCTCGAAAATTTTTAAAATATATAATTTTTTTTAAACATTTTTAAGAAATAGTCTATTTATTTCATGAAATTAACCCTTAATGAAGAATTATAAAGAGTTACTATAATACAACACAATAAAGCCGGGGTGTTAATTCAATTTTTTTCGTTTCATTTTATTATTTTATAGTTTATTTATTTTTGTCATCTGGTGAAGAAAGTGGTGAGTCTTGCAAAAATAAATAACTAAATAAATAAATAAAAAGAAGGGTGAACGTTAAGATCACACGCAGAGGCACTGCATGTCTGGAGCTCCTGGCGCGCTTTTTAGTTAACGAGCTCAACCAAACGACCCTCCCCGTACCCCCAAATCCGTACACTCTCCTGTTCCACTCCGCACTATGCAAAACCCTTTTTCCCTGATATTATTCTCTTCTCTTCTCTTCTCTTGTCTCCCCTTTCCCTTTCTACGCTAATCCAATACCCAAACGTTCTTTCCTCTCCTCAGCTTCCTCGAACTCGTTAATGGAGGATCTCAATCCCTCCTCCGTACGGAACACGTCGCCGCCGGCACCGAACCATCGCCTGACGCAGAATCGGAGGGACACCAAAGCGTCGCCGTGGTCTCGCCGGCAATCCCGGCAGCAATTAAAGGTCCCGCCGGGGCACGTTGAGTTCCGGCTGCTCTGCCACCAGTCGGTAATCGGCGGCGTCATCGGGAACAACGGCGCCGTCGTGTCGCAGCTCCGGCGGGAGACCGACACCAAGATCCACTGCGAGAAGCCGGTGCCGGGGTCAGACTACGGCATCGTGCTGGTCATCGGCTCCCGGTCGCGGGACAGGACGATCGGAATCGCTGGCGGCGAGGGAGATGAGTCCTGGAAGGAGGAGGAGTGCGGCTGCGAGGTGTCGGGAGCTCAGGAGGCCATGATTAAGGTTTTAGAGAGAATCTGGATGCTAGAGGCGCAGAGAGATGTCGTTAATGGCGGTGGTGCGGCGTCGAGAATGGTTTGGTGCAGATTGCTCGCTCACGGGCCGCAGATACGCGGAGTGATGGGGAAAGGAGGGACTAATATCGTCAGAATGAGGAAGCAGAGTGGGGCTGATATCAGGATTCTTCCAGAATATGCCGCTGGAAGAGACGAAGTTATCCAGGTTCGTGGTTATTTGTTGCTTTTCTGATCATGGCCTGAAGTTTCTGCTTGGTTTTTGGGAAAATGACACGACTGAGAAACTGAGTTGAAATGCACGTTTTTGCTGGTTTATCAGCACTATGAAACTTCTGTTACCATTTTGGGTTGTTCCTTTTCCTTTGTTTAAGCTTTGCTTTGTGGTTTTTTGTTTATCTAATCAAATCTGAGTTGGGAGCTACGAAGTTGATGCCAGTTGTTTCTTCGTTCAAAAAAAATTTCATATTACACTTGAGTTGAAATTTCAAAATAAAAAATAAAAAAAAATTCTGAGTTGTTTCTTCTCTTCGTTCAAAAAAAAAAAAAAAAAAGCGTTTAAATTAAAAATATAAAATGACATTTATTTAGGTAATTGGTAACATGAAATAAATTTCATAATACATTTCTACCAAAAATTTCATACTACATTCTCTGTTTTTAAGGTTACAGTATAAGACTAGTCTTTTCTACATAATAAAAACTCTTCATTTATTAGGTTTTCATTTCAGTTTGAGAGAAATTTCATTTGGACACGTGATTTCAATTGAGTTTCCATTTGGTGGGATCACATAGGCTCCATTCCATATTATAAGCGGGCCCTGCTCATTAAATATCCAAGACTTTTAAGACATGTCCTTCAAGTTCATGTCATTGTTGGATTCTTTTCATTCAAATTTGGCATAGCTAAGCTGTCTTCGAAATTACAATTGAGTTTGAACTTAACTGAATTTCACGATTGTTTTTTATATTTTTTTTCTGACAAAGTCAACAAAAATTATAACTAATTTTTAAAAATTTAACCAATCTCAACTTAAAAATTTCATCTAATTTCAAATTCAATCTAAATACTAAACGAACTCTAAGTGTATGTTTAGTCGAGTCATTCGAATGATAGCATTTTGGATAAAAATATTTGGTGGAAATTTTTAACCAAAAACATTTGAATTGTTTTTTGAAATGATATTGAGATATTCATTTTCTAAATGGAGCATTTCAATGTGCCCTTGGATAGATATTGAAAATAGCTCTAGTAAATCTTACAAAGCCTCAATATCCATGAAGATTTTTGATAGGATATATGGATGGGATTTTGTTCATCATTTCGCTCCAAACACATTAAAAAAAAAAAAAGAATCTTCTTGATCATATTTAAAATGAAAAAAATTGTCTTAATCATATTTGAAATGAAAAAAGCCAAGACATTTTGAAAAATAAATAGTCATTCTCAAATGTTTATCGTGCAAAAACATTTAAATAGCCCAAATTCAAGGAGGGGAAGCTCAATTCTCATGTTGAACTAAATGGCTAAATGAAAACACTTCCACCATTGGAATGTCCCATTTCTATTTGGGTTGCCAAACACCAATTCAAATTACTCAATCCAGCGGAGTTACCCAAATATTACAAAATGGTTCCCCAAGCGCTACCCAAGTGTGTTGGTAGAATCATAAACTGGTAATGTGCTATAAATTAAAGCGATTAAGCAAGAAAAATCTGTTACATTTTGTTCCTTTTTTGGCTTCTCAAAGGATGCGTTTATGTCATGACAGATTGCGGGAACCGTTTTGGCCGTAAAGAAGGCTTTCTTTGCTGTTTCTCTATGTCTTCAAGATCATCCACCTCTACAAAACGAGCCTGCCTTTTTGAACAAGCTTACAGAGAGCTCTTCCTCTGGGGCGTCGCATGTATCTGATTGGCAAGTCGAGTTTTTTCCAAATCTTGGTTCTTTGTTACCAAAAACTTCTTTCAATAATAGTGCTTTAGAAGACTCTTCCACGACAGATGCCAATGGGGTTTCCACCAAGGACGCAAAGGGTACACAAAGGGAAGTTGTCTTCAGATTTCTTTGCTCTAATGATGCAGCTGGGAGTGTGATTGGCAGAAAAGGAGCCATAATCAGAGTACTAGAGAATGAGACTGGTGCTGCCATACGATTCGCAGCTCCTACAGTTGGCTCTGTTGAGCGTGTGGTCACCATTTCTGCGGTTGAGGTTAGCCTGAAAGTTTAAGCCCAACTTTTGTCGCGTTTAACTCTTTGTTCAGACATATTTGAAGCTGTGTTTTTGCAATGTCCACAAACTATGTTTTCAAATACTTGGATCTTTTTTTTTTTTTTTTTTTTTTTAACAATCTTTTTCTTTTTGTAGAACCTGGAGTCATTGATCTCTCCAGCACAGAACGCTCTAATTCTTGTTTTTGCTAGATCTGTTGAGGGGAGCATTGAGAAAGGGTTTATATTAGGTTTCAGTAATGGTGCATCTGTTACTGCGAAAATTCTAGTTGCGTCAGATCTAGTTGGTTGCTTGAGTGAAAATAAAGCTAACGTGATTTCAGAAATCAGGCGAGTATCCGGTGCTGGTGTACAGATTGTGGGAGGAGCTTCTGAAAATCATGTGGTACAGGTACAGGTTGTGTTATCTTTTTTCTAGTATCATTGGATGTCAAATTTTTAGATTCTTAGTACTGTTCTGGAAAAAATTAGCCAAAAGTCCCGTCAGAAAGCGATCCATAAAATTATAACACGAGACTTTCTGTTGTGACATGAAATTCCAATCTTCATGATGTTCAAGTTTGCTTTGACATGATTTTTGTGTCCAACTCCTAGTTAAATTTTGACAGAACTTTCAATTCATCTTTTGTAGATTACTGGAGAGTATAAAACTGTACAGAGTGCTCTGTTTCAAGTCACTAGCTCTTTGAGGGACCATCTTTTGCCTCGTAAGGTCCGACCGAGGAGTTCATTTGGAAGGGTGTCTGAGCCTTCGTCTTCTGGACCACATCAGTCTTTAGACATATTTCCAGATGCCAACGATGGCCCTCCTTTAACAGATCAAATGAGCCGACTAGGACTCTTCCACGGTCTAGGTTCTTTGCCACGAAGGTCACAGCTACCTCAGGTCCATTAATCTTTCCATATAGCCTTTTAGTTTCCGAGAGTACTAAATTCATTCCAAGGACTTAATATATAATTGCAGGGAGTGAAAACACGGCGTTCCAATGCCATTGTAAATGGACGAGAAATCTTTACAAAGTTTTGTGGAGATCCTGAAGTTGCAAGGTTAGTTTTGGACAACACAGATTGAAGATGGACGTTTATTTTGCACTCACTTTCTTCATAATTTCCAGTTTGTTTCGGGTTTCTGCTGGTTTTAAATTATCAAGACTTTAACTATCGCTTTCAAACGAATACATTCAATCATTCAACTGGGGTTCAATTGTTTGTTTGAAACACTTGTTTTAGGAAGGGAGAAGCACTTGTATTCACTAATTTAATCTGCTCCTCTGAGCGTCTGTGTTCGTGCTTTTACGTGCGTGCATTGCATCCCTACCTCCCAAAATTCTGTATAAAGTTAGTCATTGGTGATGGAATTGAAGATTTTGAAGTTTTTTGTGGAACATATTCAGTTGACAATATCCGACTTTTTTCTCTCTACACATTTGTGCAGGGGAGACAAACTTGCAAAAGTGACGAATACAACTGTAGAGATGGTAGTTTCGAGACATGCTTTTGGATCTATTTATGGTGAAGATGGTGGCAATTTGAATCGTCTAAGAGAGGTACGTTTAAAACTGCATGTGTGATAGAAGAGCCATAATCTTCGACGATTTCATAACTACAATAGCGCCTTGTGCTCTTCCTTTTAATAAAGAACATAAAAACATGGAAAAGGTTGATGAGAACTTCAAATATTTGCAACTTTTCAGTAGGCCTGATGTTTTTTAGAGCTTTAATTTGACAATTTTTAATCCGTAGTATTATGATCATTTCGGAATCTGGAATCAGATTTCAGGTGCAAAAGTTGAAGTGCACGATCCTCGTCCCGGTGAAAGTGAAGGGAAGCTTGTAATATCCGGAACACCCGATCAAACCCTTGCGGCGCAAAGTTTACTTCAAGCCTTCATCCAAACTGCAAAAAAAACATGAGATCCAGAACACAAGTCTGATGATCCAAACACCCGAAGTTAATTATTCGCGACGCGTTTATATCCTAGGAAAGCATTGACTTCTCAGTTGTTAGAAAACAGAAGGCAAACGTTCTCTTGTATAGATAGATACATATAGGTTATAGATTATAAACAAAGCAACATCCAAATGCAATGTGATGCTCAGAAAATCTCTACTAAATCACTTTTGAACAATGCCTGTCAGTTGCATTTCTGATTGTTTTACTTTTTTCTGTTCATATTTATTTTATTTTATATTTTTTTGTTTTGTTTTTTATTTTATATATATTTTTGTTTTGTTTTTTGATGTTGAGTGTACATTGAAGAAAAACGGAACCAAAAAAAAAAAAAAAAATGAGGACGCAGGAATTAAGATTTGTTTATTGATGTCATTGCTCATTGTATTAACTTTGTGATTCATTTCATGATTTGTTCCATTAGTGTCGTTAGTTTGATTGTGGGAAATTTAACCTAATTATAAAAATCTATTGGCAGTACACCAGGTCTACCATATTTATATATTGATGTACTGATTCTTGTAATATGTGTGAATTAGAAAATTTCTCTATTTTTGAAGTTGTTATAAGATAATTAGGCTTGAAATTTTTGCATAATTTCATTCACACATATTACAAAAATCAGCATGTTAATATGTAGAGAAAAATGCTTTCCAGTATTAGTGATGTTAAAATAACATCATAACTAATAGAGGATGGATCCCACATATGAGTCTCACTTTCTATTAGTATGTGATGTTAAGATCAATAGATTTATATAATTAGGCTTAATTTTCTATAATTAAGCTAATGATACCTAATTTTTGCTAATGTATAAATCATAGAAAGAATAACAAAGTTATTTAGAGGATTAATAGAATCAATTAACAAAGGTTTTCAAAATATTTAAAATATTTATATAAAAATATTAAATTTATTAAATAAATAACTTATTTACGTTTTCTAAATATGTTATTTATTTAATAAATTTACTATTTACTTAATATTTTTTTTTTCCATTTTCCTAGGAAATTTACTATTTACTTCAAATAATTTAAAATCTTATTATTTACTTCAATTAGTTTTTGTAAAAATGTTATTTTTTTGTAACACGAAAAAGTTAAAAGTGCTAAAAAAAGAAATTCTATGTTGTTTATGATTATCATGTCTTTATCGCATTATCTCATTGAACAGATCAAATGCTTCCTTTTCGTACTTATGAAGCTGCATTAATTACCAACGCCGTTGAGATGCAGAACATGCACGTAAAACCAAATGCCCACTAGAACCTGAAAGAAGAAAAAAACTACAAAAGAGGTCACACAAGACAAAAATGGCCGTTGGCTTGGCCAAGCTCTTGAACAATTTCATCGTACCTAGTACTAGCCTGCTTAACCGCTGTCGATTCTTGGTGGACATTGCTCAGAACTCCATTGAAGCCTCAAAAAACAACAAATGCCTCGCCGAATTCTCGCGGTTTTATTCTTCTTTGATTCTGCAATGCATAGAGAAGAAGTCTTTATCAGATTCCAGAGCTGTCCATGCTCGTGTTATGAAGCTTGGGATCTTAAGCCTTAATGTAGGAAATAAGCTTAATTATGCGTACATGAAGTGTGGTAGCATTGTGGATGCTCGTAAACTGTTCGATGAATTGCCTGAGAGGTATCTAATCAGCTGGAATTCGATGATTTCCTTTTACGTTGGCCAGAGGAAGTGTAGGGATGCTATTTTGTTGTGCATAAGGATGGTTTCAGAGGGAGTTTTGCCCGATGAGTTCACACTCTCTAGTGTTTTTAAAGCGTTTTCTGAACTGGGACTTTTGCATGGTGGGCGGGGAGCTCATGGGATGGCAGTGGTTTTGGGTTTGGAGGTCTCGGATGCGTTTGTTGGTTCTGCCCTTGTTGACATGTATGCTAAGTTGGGTAAGATGAAGGATGCTCAATTGGTGGCGGACCGGGTTATGAACAAAGATGTGGTTTTGTTTACAGCTTTGGTTGTTGGTTACACTCAGCATGGTGATGGTGGTAAAGCTCTAAACGTTTTTGTGAACATGATCAACCGAGGAATTAAAGCTAATGAGTACACTTTTTCTAGCATATTGATCACTTGTGGAAATTTAGAAGACTTAAGTGTTGGTAAGTTGGTCCATGGTCTTCTCGTCAAATCTGGTCTTGAATCGGCTGTGATGTCTCAAACTTCACTCCTTACTATGTATGCTAGATGCGGCCTGGTTGATGATTCTTTGAAGGTATTCAAGGCTATGTTGCACCCAAATCAGGTGACCTGGACCTCTCTGATAGTGGGTCTTGTCCAAAGTGGTAGAGAAGAGATAGCTATATCCAAGTTCAAAGAGATGATTCGTAGTTCAGCACTTCCAAATTCTTTTACATTATCTAGTGTTCTTCAGGCTTGTTCAAGACTTGCAATACTTGAGGGTGGAAAACAAGTCCATGGTATGGTCATGAAATTCGGATTGGACGGAGATAGATATGCTGGTGCTGCTCTTGTTGACTTGTATGGAAAATGTGGAAGTATAGAAATGGCGAGGTCGGTATTTGATTCTTTAGTTGAACTTGATGTGGTGTCCATGAATTCCATGATTTATACTTATGCCCAAAATGGTTTTGGTCATGAAGCAATTAAACTATTCAATGCAATGAAAGATTTGGGCATTGAACCAAACGAAGTAACAATTATGAGTGTTCTCTTAGCATGCAACAATGCGGGATTGGTTGAAGAAGGCTGCCAAATCTTTTTCTCCAACAGAAACAATCCAAACTATGAATTGACCAGAGATCACTATGCTTGCATGGTTAATTTGCTTGGACGTTGTGGAAGACTTGAAGAGGCTGAAATGCTGATAAAAGAAGTCAGAGAACCAGATGTGGTTTTATGGAGGACACTTCTAAGTGCATGTAGGATTCACGGTGAAGTTGAGATGGCAGAGAGAGCTCAAAGTAGAGTGCAAAATCTTGCTCCAAACGATGACGGGACTCGTGTACTGATGTCAAACCTTTATGCTTCAACTGGCAATTGGAGTCAAGTTATTGAGATGAAAAGCACGATGAGGGAAATAAAGTTGAAGAAGATTCCAGCTATGAGTTGGGTTGAGATTAATAAGGAGGTTCACACTTTCATGGCAGGAGATTGGTCCCACCCAAAATCTGAAGAGATATTTGAAACGTTGGAATATCTGATTGAGAAGGTTAGAAGTCTGGGTTACGTTCCTGACACGAGATTTGTGTTACAAAATTTGGACGAGGAGAGCAAAGAGAGGTCTTTGTATTGTCATAGTGAGAAGCTAGCCATAGCCTTTGCTCTATGGATGACTAGAAACAGAGGTACAAGTATCAGGATTTTTAAGAACCTCAGAGTTTGTGGGGATTGTCATTCATGGATTAAGTTTGTCTCGAAAGTTGTCGGAAGAGAAATAATTGCTCGAGATGCTAAAAGATTTCATCATTTTAAAGAGGGCTTATGTTCCTGTGGAGATTATTGGTAAACCAGATTTGTAATGAATATCTTCGAGGCTCTGCTTTTGCACGCGGAAAATTTTATGCTTGAATTTCTGGATACATCTCGGTGGCAGATTGATTTCCATCCACTATGTTTGTTATAATTCGTTTCCACATGAATGGCAGGCTGCTGGGAGAGATGCATGTGAAGTGTGAACACACTCTATCTGCGCTTGAGCCGATAAGCATATCATTCAGGAGGTAAGTAGCATTTGATAGAATTGCTATATGCACTATGCCTACCAGGGGATGATCTTTGCACAGTTATTCGTGTGACTTGATATCCTCCTGGCCATCTTTTAATAGATCTTGAAGTGAAACAAGAGAAATTATACTCTCATTATCACCAAAATCTAAAATTTATATGTAATTGCATGCACATATGGACAAGGAAATCGAGTCATTTGATTAGCCCAAACGTGTACAAAAACAACGGTCGATTATAGCACAATTAGGACGGTCGATCCACGAGGAGGTGATAAAGACAAACAAGAAAAGATTAGCGGAACAAAAGCGTTAGAGAAGTAAACAATCAAATAAAGAAAAGGAAGAAGTATTTTTGTGATTTTGAAACAAATTTAATGACAACGTAATTTAAAAATGAAGAAAACTCAATCATCAAAAATGGTAAGGAATCGAGAATCCTCTATATGTTTCATGTACCTAATTGGATTTTGATTCATAAAATAACTCAATTGAAAGTTTACATCCCAAACAATCAATCGGAAAATAAAGATTTGAAAAACTTGTGAATTAAAATTTATTTGAGTAAATAAAATTCTTATGTGAAGAACTAACAAAATTATCTTATAAGAAATCCAAAAACGATAATATACCATAAGCAATATTCAGTAGAAGACTACTTATAAAATAATTTATCAATATTCTTATCATGCAACAATTCACATAAAAAGAGTTGACTAAATTTATATAAAAGTTGATAACAAAATATATTAATATGAGAAAAAGTAAGATGAAAGAAAAATTATTTACTCAAATGTATAAACTTTACAAACCATTAGAGAATCAAAACCCAAACAAATTCACTACACATCTAGAATATCTTAACCTCACCAAAGAAATTACCTAAATACTCAACATTCTCAACAAAAAAAAAAAAAAAAAAAAAAAACTCTCAGGAGAAGTTGCTCTAAACTTAACCAAAAATTGGTTGGAAAAACGTCTCTGCATGCTCCACAGTCCCCCTTTTATAAGCTTCAATCTCCACCATTTAAATAGAGAATTTCGGCCCAAAAAATGATCTATCAGGCTGGTAATCCGAGTGGAGGGAGGCGGTAATCCATCTGGAAGAAACTGATTGCCTGGGCTGGAGTTGGCTGAGGATTCGGCCCAGATTCTCGCGGGCTGGGTTGTGGGCCTGTGAAGCAAGAGCTGGGATTACGGGCTAAAATCACGCGGGCTTGGATCACGGCCTGTGATTTGGGGGCTGTGGATTTGCGGCTGAGCTGGCTGCGCGGAGGGAGCAGCTGGGGCTGCTGCGCGCGCGGGCTTGGGTGCGGTCTGGCTGGAATCACGGGCATGGATTCCGGGCTGAGCTGGCGCACGTGGGGAGCACTGAGCCTAAAAACGGCCTGGCTGGCCACGTGGAGGGAGCAACTGGGCTGTGCCTGCAGAAGAAACGAGGGAAAAAGGAAAAGAAAGGAAAAAGAAAGAGGAAGAGGAGAGAAAAATAAAATAAATCAAAACAAATAATAAATATTTAAAAGTAGATATTATGAATTAATATTATGGAAATCCTCATTTAAAACGTAAATTATCTAATAAATTAAATGAATAAAAATGTATTTTTGTGCATTTATCATCATTCGTTGATCAAGTCTTTTCTCTTCTCTCTGAGGTTAGAGATGTATTTCTTTGGAATACTTATAAAGTCTCAAACGTTAGTAACATTCTTGAAATTCGTAGTGGACAGAGGTAATTCCTTGAAAGAAATTATTCAGCTGCTTATTGATCGTATATCTGCCCAATAGAATGTGAAAAATTCCATATTTTACATTTATTCGAAAAAACAAACAGATAAACAGAATGAGTACAACACGAGCATCTGGTTTGCAAGACTGCTAAACCATTTCTCGCTTTATGATGTTCGCTATAATCATATGAGTAATGTACATAAAACTATTTTCCATATTCTTTTTCTTTTTCTCCATATTTATATCCCGAAGCAAGTCGTGCTGTTTCTTTTGTGCTACTACTGAGAAGTCTTGAATCCAAGAGTGAACAAGCATTGTTAGCTTCTCTAAGTTGGATTTTGAGAACTTCCTCCTCTCATACAAAAAGCTAAAAATGTATCTTCTAAAACAGCTCCGGAGGCAAGAAATTCCGCTTATGTGCTCACTTCAAACGAAATGCTTCCTTCGGCATTCCCAAGAGAGATAAGACTGTTGCAGAGATTTGCTTCGAGGAGAGCCCGGCTTCTTCGATCTGATCTTGGGGTGATCCATGATCAATGTATCTATCAGGAAGAACCATTGATCTCAACTGCAAACACATGTCCAGAACAATTAGAGGCAAACAAAAGGAAAATGACAGTATGGTAAGTAAAAACGTTTGTTCTCGCACTGCGATAAGATCTCTACTTTTAAGGCATACCTTGAGTGGTCCATCCAACAGTCCACTTAAGCCTAGGAACTGTGAAACATGAGACCCAAATCCTCCAATTGCACCCTCTTCCACAGTAATCAAGATCTCATGCTCATTGACTAGTTGCCTGATGAGTTCTGTATCCAAAGGTTTGCAAAACCTCGCATCGGCTACTGTGATTTCAACGTCCCTTGTTTTAAGCATTTTTGCAGCATCCATGCATTGTTGAACTATTGTGCCGTAGCCCAAAATAGCAACTCTGCTTCCTTCCGCCAATATTCTTCCCTTTCCAATCTATCCAAGAATAGAGCAGAAACATGAATCTTAGCAGTCGGATTTGGCTGACAATTTTCCTATAATTTTGAAAATGATTTAGTGCTCACCTCAAGTACTGTCCCTTTGTTATTAGGTGGAAGAACTGCTCCAACGCCATTTCCCCTAGGAAACCTGAAGCAGCTGGGTCTGTCATCAATGGCTGCTGCCGTGGCCACCATATGCATAAGTTCAGCCTCATCAGATGGAGCCATGACAACCATGTTGGGCAAGCAGGCCATGTAGGTGACATCAAATGCCCCGCAGTGTGTTGGCCCATCTGCGCCAACTAAACCAGCTCTATCCAATGCAAAGCGGACAGGTAACTTTTGAAGATCTACGTCATGTGCCACCTGAATAATAACCAATTCGCTTATTAATTAGAAATTTTAACAAACCACACAACCCGATATGTCCTCCTTTTGTTTTCAGCCAATCGCAAATTTTATGCATACTGTTTTACATGACAATTCTTATTTAGAAAAAAGGTGTGACTATCATATTCATCCATCATGGTATTTAGCAATTTCGGTTTTTATTTACCCACCTGATCATATCCTCTTTGCAGGAATGATGAGTAGATGGCACAGAATGGCTTGAGACCCTCTGAAGCTAATCCAGCTGCGAACGTGACAGCGTGCTGCTCAGCAATTCCCACATCAAAGCAGCGATCGGGAAACCTCTTTTGGAAATAGTTGAGACCGGTTCCACCACCCATTGCCGCATGGATGCCCACGATCTTGTCATCTATTTCAGCTTCTTTTATTAGGGCCTCGGCAAAGTACTGAGTATATGAAAGCGTTGGCGATTTAGTCTTAAATTGCTTCCCTGTTCTTGGGTCAAACTTGACAACCCCTGTAAAGAAAATATTCAGAGATAAAGACTATTAAATGCTAAGAACTCACAAAAGTTTATTGCAAAAAAAAAAAACAAAAAAAAAAAAATCAAAATAAAGATTCCGGTCTCACCATGCATTTTGTCAGGTGCAGCCTCAGCTGGGGGATAACCCTTCCCTTTCTCTGTCACTATGTGGATCAGAACAGGCCCAGGTGCGGGCGTTGCTTTCACTTTATCGAAAATGGTAACTAGATCTTCAAGGTTATGTCCATCCACGGGACCAATATAATAGATTCCGAGCTCCTCGAATAGTGTAGACCCTGTGGCATTGAGCATTCCCCTTGCATACTCATCTACTTTAGCTGCAACTTCATGTGTTTTCTCTCCCATTTGCTTCGTCAACTCTTTGACAGATAAAAAAAAAGGCTAAATTAGTCCTTGAAATTAGACTCAAAAAGACCCAAAATAGGAAAGGAATTAGCAAAATCAGTAACATCAGTAAAGGTATGAAGGCTCAGTACTTTGGCAGCCTCTCGAAGTTTTCGGAACTCGGAGCTTGCTTGAATCTTGGCTAGAGTAGTGCTAAGGGCTCCCACCGGAGTAGCGGGGCCATCAAGAGTGGCGGTGGGTAAAGAGACTTGCTTGTTGTCGTTCAACACGATAATCATGTTGGTGTCCAAGAACCCTGCATTGTTCATGGCTTCATACGCCATACCTGCAGTCATGGCTCCATCTCCAATCACAGAAATGACATGGTTCTTCTTCCCCAGTAGATCTCGGGCAACCGCCATGCCTAAAAAATTGACAAGATTTAGACACCTTTCTCCATCGTTTTGGACATACTTTTATGTTCAAAGAATCGAAAAATATTTAAATATAAATATATATGTATGTATAATATATTTAAGACACAGAGAGATAGAGAATGATACCAAGGCCTGCAGATATACTGGTAGAGCTGTGTCCCGCACCGAAAGCATCATGAACACTCTCCTCTCTTTTGGGAAACCCGGCAAGCCCGGAAGTTTTTCTAATGGTGTGCATAGCAGACCTCCTTCCTGTGAGAATCTTATGAGCGTATGCCTGCAAAATTCATTGCTTGTTATAACCTATTATATCTTTAACCAGGACAAATACTTCTTTTTTTTTTTTTTTCCTCCTCTTATTTCCTTCCCTGATTTATCACAGAAAGTGTTTTTCTTGCTCACCTGATGGCCAACGTCCCATATGATCTTGTCTTCGGGTGTGTTGAACACATGATGCAAAGCCACTGTTAGCTCCACAACTCCCAAGCTCGAACTGAGATGCCCGCCAATCTTCGATACGGTGTGTACTATATCTGCTCTAAGCTCTGCTGCTAGTTGTTCAAGATCCTAAGTTATCATTTCCACAGCCGAAAAAAGTGTTAAAAAGTTAAACATCAATAAGCAAAAAGCTTGTTTTGGACAAGGACAACAACTCATAAGAGAAACAACACAAGCTGTTTGATGGTGAATTTAAGCATGGTATACCTGTGAGGATAGATTCTTCATATGAATCGGATAATTGACAGTGTCGAGCAATGGGGTGACGGGTTTTTCCTCGGTGTATTCGATCTTCCATCCATCCTTTTCTTTCTTGATCAACTTCTTTTCCGCACCATCCGATGATGAGCTGCTGCTGCCAAGAGAAGCTCTCACAGAAAACTGCAAAAACCAATCACCACACCACCATATGACACCGTCATGAATCATTGGTTTTATAATAAAATGAATAATACAAAGATTGTTCTTAAAATTTAAAAAAAAATGAAAGAGAGAGAAAAAAGCATCATCTTAGATGTTAGAACAGCCAAAAGAAAGGTTGAAATGTACATAAAAATGGTTTTACTCACCAGTTTTCTTGTGCCACAATTTGGTCCAGGAGAAATAAGCTTGGCAGAGAAAGATTGGTTTGGAAGAAATAAAGACCCAGAAACCGCCATAGCTAATTATTGAAGAGCTTTCGAGTTTGAAGAGAGGAGTTTTTAGAGAGACGAGGACAAGAACCAAATTATATAGCAGCGGGGCACTGAAAGAGAAGCCTACAATCTCAACGTGGCATTTGCATTTGATGTTACTATTACATATACACACACACATATTATATATATATATACACACACACACGATGAAAAAAAAAAAAAAGAAATGGAATTATACTTTTCTTTTTCTTTTTCTTGAAAGAAAATTTGGACTGTAGTGTAATATTGGCTTTAAGGTCTCGTTGAATAATTAGAGATGATCATTGAACAAGTCAGCTTGGAACCGATGACTTGATTAAAAAAAATAAAAGGTTAGAGACACTAATAAAGTTGTATTAAAAATCAGAAATCTTTATTATAGAATTACGACTTTCCTCGAACAAACATATATTTATTAATTTATATGTACAAGGATGGATTAGTAATCAGGTGATATATAAGGTAATATTTATCAATGATATTTATTTTTTATACAAGTATTTAAATAGTACCATGGATATTACAAGATTTGAAATGAGAAATTAGATATAAATCAACTAATTATTATAAATTTTTAAATAAAAAGTTTTAATTATGAGATGTATCTACCTGTAAAATACAAGACCTTTTATATATATATATATATATATATACATATTAAATTAGAAATCTTAATTATTTTTATGACTTTCACAATGTATGCTTGAGGATTCGTGTTAAAATCTTTTGTTTTTTCTTTTAGTCAAAAATATCTTATGTAAATTTAAAAGCAGATGATGATAGTATCTGCATTTGGAATAATCTATTGCTATATATATATATATATATATATATATATATAAGTTGATCGGGTCAAGTACGAGTTCCATTAAACAACTTCATTATAGTGACAAACCAGTGTCCCTAGACATACCATTCAAGTACATTTTTTGTAATTTTCTTTGAGTTATATGCCAGCCATAGTTGAAAATGATTTTTTTTTTTTTTTTGGAACTTCAAATGAAAGAATTTCAAATATATGATGCAATTAATTACCTTGGACTTTGTTCGCTTAATTTGACATTAACCCTTCTCCATCTTTTGGAATCCAAATTTCATGTTGTTATATAAAAAATATTTTATTGGTTTTCGTTACTTAATTTGTTGTTGATAACTGATGTAGAAAATCCATTTATATTAAGCTATTCCTGGTTAATTTCTATTAAAGGGGGGGAAAAAAATTAAAATGCATGGCTATCAGAATTATTGTTGGGACCACATGTACCGCGTCCCATTACAAGACCCATGACAATACAGAAAATAATTACAGAAAATCCTTTTTTTTTTTTTTTTTGTAATTTTGAATATTAAGGATAACAATAACGGGTGTTTAGCACTCTTAACTGCCAAATTTGTCATCTTTTAACAATTCATCCATTAAATTTTCAAAATTTTAAATTTGTCCCTTAATTCTTTAAATTATCGTAATATACTTCATATAACTTAATTTTATGTTATATTGGTCACGAAAAACTCATGCACGTCTTAAGTGAAGATAGAAAACTCAATTACCAATAAAAAAATATATATCTAAATTTAAAACAAACTTTAATGCAAATCTTTTATATTTAAATCTTTAATTTAATATAAAATTAATTTAATGTGATATATTGTAATAATTTAAAGAGTTTAAAGGGAAAATGTCAAAATTAAAAGTGTAAGAGGCAAGTTACTAAATAAATGATGATAAGTTTAAGGAACCCCTAACAAATACACATTATATAATAACAGGATATCCATCCAAATATGATGACAAGAAATAACAGGAATGGGAAATGAAGAGAGGTCCAAAAATTTGATGCTTTTTTCGTTGTTCTCAAAGGAAAAGAATCTTCAAGCATTTACATAATACAAATTTAGAGAAGGGATCTTTGATCTATGCTAAAGAGATCAGATCCCTGTTGAGTGATCCCTTTTGAGAAGGATAATACAAATATATATATATATATATATATGTATGTATACACACATATGTAGTATATGTATACAGCTGACTGTTTTTGAATGTGTCATATATATATATATATATACAGCCAATATTCTTGGCATTAATATAATTTATAAATCTAGAAACTACCGTACTTGCTTCAGCCTGTCGGTCATTAAATGCATATATATAAGACTTCTCTTTTAAAAAAAAAAATTTTTTTTTTGGTTAATTTCAATTCTAACACCGAGTCATATGAATGTCTCACTTTATTTCTTTAACTTAAAATGTCTCAATTTATTAAATATTTGGTTATTGGTGTTTTTGTGAGAGAAAACGTTAAAAAGGTGACAGAATGAAACATGAGTTTAGGGTGATTTAGTAAATGAATGGAAGGTAGTTGATCAGATAGGTGAATTGAACTTGATCCAATTATATGAAAACAACAATTTTAGATCAGTTGGATAATATGAATTCCACTCAGTTCATCCACTTAAGATTCATTTCATCAAACTACCTTGCACCTATTTATAATGTGAGCCTCACATGTTTTTTTCCGTAATTTTTAACGTCTGTATCACAAAGAGACCAATAACGAAACATTTAATGATTCTAGATGTCAATTAATAACGTGACATTCTGGATTCTACATGACAAATTGAGAAAATATGTATTTTTTTCAGAACTAAAATTGAAATTTAACATTTAAAAAAATAATTAAGTACACGAATATAATTGACTTTACCATCAAATATATCCTTCTTATCTTTATTAATGTATGAGATGTGAGAAATGACTAGTTTACTTCCATTACGTAAATCCTAAGCTAATGGACTTTGAATAGTCCAAAAATAAAATATTAGAGAAGGAACTCTTTTTTTTAGTTAATTATTTGAACTCGGGAAGATATGTATATATATTAATATATATATATTTATATATATATATATATATATATATATATAAAACACGGAGACGTTAATTACTTTGTGTACAAAGGGCATCAACTAGCCGGCTTCCATGGCAGATGCCAAAATAAACAAGGTTGTCACCTTTTGAACCAACTTGTAATATCGATCTATTCTATATTTATATCCACATATATCTATATCTATATATAATTAATACACTTAATACACACGTATACACACAAACCTCTTCAACCTCAACCATTAAAGTAAAAAAGCACCCAATAATATATATATGCGCACACACACACTCTCACACATATTTGTATTTAACATATACACACACACATGCACACACTAACATCCGTTTTTGGAGGAAAGCATAATGCAGCAATTATCTTATTCCGCGTAGTAGTATTCCACTAAGGTGGGCCGAACGAAAGTATATAAAGACTATAATAATTTATAATATTTTTATATGTTGTGCTTCGTCGTTGACAAGATAGACCAGGAAGAAGGGTAGATGGGTAGATGGGTTTGACATACATTTTTCATGATATATATATATATATATATATATATATATACACACTCCTACATCATAATTATTTCATATTAATTTCTTAAGAATGTTTTTTTCCCCCCTTTTTTGGTCGTTGTTTACCTGCCATATGGTCGTTGATCTTGATGGATTAAGATTTTATGTCCAAATTTAATGTCTCAAACAATATCTAATATAAATAATCATATTATGTTACATATTTTATTTAGATTTAGAAGATAAAAAGGATTTCAAATTTTTTGGATGATATGTCGTGATTGGTTAGACATAATTGAGATACTAAAATCAAACATGAAATTTGAGTCCGATCTTGACATATGGTTTGTGATTTGTTAGCCTAGTTAGCTAGCTAGTGAAAATAACTTGGAAATTAACTAAGGAAACCAAAGTTGAACAAATAGTTCAATCTTGACAAATGGTTTGTGATTATCGGCTTGGTCTGCTTGCAAAAAGTCGCACCTAATTTTTTATTGAGATTTATTATTGAGTTAGAATTTTTCAACATTCAAATCATGTATGCTTTCGAAATTCAACTGTATGAGACTTGATCTATTTACATAAACCTTGACTTTATTCCCCTTCATATAAAATACAATTTTCTTGGATCTAATTTGACCATTTCTATCTAATTGTAACTATAATAACTCATAACCAAATATATATATATATATATATATATAAGAGCCTCATAAAATTGGTCAATTTAATCGACTTTAGATTAAACTTTTCCGCATCCTTTAGTTTATTTCTCTTTTAAGAAAAACCCAAGAGGTAGCTTTGTATGGGAATCAATATTGTTGAGCAAGTGCTGCATTTACATTTACAAGTATATTTCTGTTTCTAGCCAAATATATATATATATATATTGTTAAAGGTATATTTCTGGATCTTGAGTACGTTCTTTATCATATAGAACAAAACCAAACAGGCAATTGCATATGAATATATATATATATATATATATTAAATATAACAGACTATATTTCAAAATAAATAAATAAAGTTCTAAATCTACCTACTACTAGCTTTAGATACTTGTTCATGATCAATGAAACAAATGAGATAAATGTGAGTGGTTGTTGATGGTACCAGTCACATCTGCCACCACAATACAAATATGCGCTCTATTTGGACCCCATTTTTTTTATTATTATTCCTATTTTGCTCAACCAGCTAATTGGAAAATCTACATTGAAAGAACCTAACAAATCAACAAATGTTTACTTGTACGGGATAATAACTTATCAAAACTCTCTTACTTAATATTTAAGAATTGTATCTCATTATTCATTATGAAACTGCAGTTATGTCTTTTCAGTAACCTGTTAAGTTAGACTAGCTGTTGTTAACTTTAAAAACTATGGGTTATGTCATTCTTTCGTTTTATTTACAAAAAAATCAAGAAACCCTCTATTTGGTTGAATCCAGGTTTCTTAAGGTAGGTTAATTTGACTTACTATAGGAATTCTCTTGGGGCGCTAATTTGCCATTTATCAAATTTATTTCTCTCTACGTAATTTGGTTGTATGACTTTTTTTTAAAATATATATATATATATATATAAACCAATTACAAATGGGAATGAAGGGTTGACTATCTTGATGGGAAAAGGGATCCTGTCAGCGAAAGAAAGTTAAGCACATAGTCCACATGTCCACTTCGAAGACAAAATGGCTACAATGATTTTATTTTTTTTATTTTTGGGGTAAAAAAATGGCTATGATGATGTTTGATGTGTTGAATTTCAAACCGTATTAACATTTTATGTTATTTTATTTTATAAGGATATAGTGAGAAAATAATTTTTTTACTAGTAATATAATTTTCGATATGTAACGTAAAAATGTACTATGATATCTAATATAAAAAAAATTTAAATCTATATACTGGAACATATTGGGGATATATTCTGTATGTATATATATATATATATATATATGGTACCACAATTCATGCAGTTCTTCCTTATGTGAATTGTGTGTCGAAGGGTGTGGAACCGCAAAACTCACAAACAGTACATTCCACATGTGGGTTTGGTCTTTATACTTACGAATTAGACAATATTGTTCTTAGTGCCTAACAAGACTGGTATGGAGTAAACTTTGGAAATGTAGATACAGGATTTGTGTAATTATAATGCATTGCATTGCATCGTGGAGCTTAATTATTATCCCGACACAACGGATCGATTTTTGTGACACCATCGTCGTGGAGTAGGAAGGGGAAGTAAAACCACCTTTTGGGATAGGGAGAAAGGTCTATTTCATGAGAGTTGTTTCATCGCAAGAAATTTTGAGATTTTATTTTTTTTAGTTTCAGTTGTCTAGTGTTTTTTTTTTTTTTTTTTTTTTTTTTAATAAAGGGCATCATTATTAGGATTGATTATTATAAAAGCTAAGGAAAAAAATAAACAGAGCTTGAAGGTGTCCGAGTTTTTATATATAAATTTCTTGATTATTATAGTAAATTACAACGATTAAACAATGGAAGGAACTTACTATTTTTTTTTTTTTTTTTTTACTTCAGTGGAGCATAGAGCAATGAGTTTTTAAGATAATGAGCAAAGACTACAAAGAGTAACGACTTTAATAGGGATTTATCTAGGGATAATCAATTAAGTGTGGGCAAATAAATAAATCTTAAAACTAAAAGCAAAAATAAATAAATATTAGTAGGTAGGATAGCCCCCTTTGGGTTCCATATACGTCCATCATTAATTGAAAGAGGACACAATCACACATTGATGTAAACGTTTATAAATGTTACATGTTTGTGTTTTTTTTTTTTTTTCTTTTATAATTTTTATTACTCTTAATAATATAAAATTAAGACATCTAATTTCCAACGTAACTTGACGTTGACGGTCACATTTATAGATGGGCTTTTATTTTCTCACTGTGGTAGCTGTTGATTGCATGGAAATTCCTCAGTCATCCTTGCTTGGTGACTATCCCTTCTGTTTTGGTGAAGCATGTTCTCCTGATTTGAAATGGCAAGGACTTGTCCTTGGGAGTCTCTCTTCAACCATGGACTGCTCATTAGTGCAACTGCACTGAATAGTCAAATACACCTTTAAAAAAAAAAAAGGGGAATTTTTTTTTTCCTTTTTCTTTTCTTTCTTCATATCTTACATATATGTTTTCAGTACATCTTATTTGTTTGTATGCTAAAACAACTAAGTAACTCTCATATTTGTCAAGTAAATCCAACTTTCTTTATTGTATTTTTTTTTTATTTAACTTCAAGATGAATGGGTGGATTTAAACCCTATATCTTTTGGTGGATCCATGTATGATTTTATCACTAAATTGTGTCATTAATCAAAAATGAAAAAAAAAGAAAGAAAGAAAACCCGTATTTAAAAACAAGAAAGAAAATAGACTTGTATTTAGGAAAAGGAAAAATAAAAATAGCCATATTAAAAAAAATGGACTTCAATTAAAAAGAAGGTAGAACTGTATTCAAGATTATTAAAAAAAAAAAAAAGTAAATAATATATTTTATAATAAATAATTAAAAAATACATATTTATTTTAAATATTCTTTTTAGGGATATTTTTAAAATATTTAAAGTAAATAAAAGTAAACGACGGAGAAGATGGCTAATGAGTCAAATACGATGCCGCTGCGCGCTGGTCGACAGCAAGCCCAATGTCAACCGTGTTGGGCGCCAAGCAGTGAAGTTTCATTTTCAAAGATTGGGCTGCTTTTTAAGACTTCCTAATTTAAATCAGTTGTGAATTTTGGAGTAATTTGGGAAAAACAAAAAAGGCAACCTCTCTACAACGTTGAAAAAATAGATTTTTGTTTTCTTAAATTTATTTTAATTTGTCACTATCATTTTTTCACTCAAAATATCTCAGATAATCGGATATCAGTCATCAAATGACTTTTTAGTCAGTTATGAAAACTTATCCCCAGCTAACTTCATTTAGTATTGGCTTCAAAATTTTTTGAAAAGAAATCTCACAGTTTTTCAATAAATATGTTTGGAAATGATTATGAATAATGTTTGTTTTGTATAAAATCTGAAAATAAAAATGAAAACAAAAAATCTTTTTTTCTTTTTTTTTTGTTAAGGATGAGAATACAAAATCAAGTTGTTTTCTCATTTCAGTTCTATTTTTTAAGGCTTACACACCGAACAAGAATTTTATTTTATTTTATAAACATACCCAAATATAATTTTACTTTTCTTGTATTCAAAAAAATTTCTCTGCAAACACAATCATACCCAATTTTATAAAATTTCTCAAAATTATTTTCAAATCATTCTCATTTTTATTTCATACCCAAAACAAAATCGAAAAGGAAAAAGTAGGAAAATAGGCCAAAAACCTAATAAAAATAAATAATCGAAAACTTTTTAGGTAATAATATATGTATAGTAAATAATATACTTACCAAGTCTATTCATGACAAAAATTATCTTTAAAATATAAATGTTAATATAATATTTACAATAAATATCATAGTTGTGATAAATGATTTATTTTCGAAACATATTTATTATAAAGTTACCTTAAAAAAATTTTCATAAATAACTAATTTAACATAAATATGTTCTTTATCTTAAATCTTTTTTAAAATATGCAATTTAATTTAAATATTTTTAAAAATAGCATGCTCTCAAACGGGGGTCAAGAGTCTACAAAATATATTCAGCACGAAAGCGAATGTTTTTCCAAGCACAAAATGAAGGATTTTCTCTATTGTTTCTCGTCCGTCATTAATCTCTATATTTTTCCATTTCTGAGGGTTGTCAGTCAAGATACACTTTTATATGGACAAGTTGCTCCCCCACCAACCCCAACCAAAAAAAAAAAACCTCCAATTGACACGTATAAAAAATATGTATATATATATATATATATCTAGCGTACAAAATTTAGGTTGTTGCATGCTTGTAAAAGTCTAGAAAAGGCTGCATTCTTGTTAAAAAAAATAAAAAAAAAAAAAAAAAAAAAAAAAAAAAAAAAAAAAAAAAACACACACACACACACACACATACAAATGAAACTAAAAGACCCCATTTCAAACTTGATACTCCGTATTAAAATTCTCTCTCTTATCCGCTAAATTAGTCCTAGCTGGTATTAATTTACTAGTTCTTCTCTCTCTATTTTTTTTTTAAATACATGTTTATAATCTGTCATTAATTTTTATTTCTTCCTATTTTTGGGTTTTATTTTTAATTTTATTTTTTACGATAAGAATTTTTTTTTACGAGTCAATATGGATTCCGTATCGGCAAGTGCTCCCCCACCCACCCCTACCCCAAAAAAATTACACAAAAAATGTGTGTGTGTATACATAGAATTATATAGTTAAAAAAATAAGGTCTTTAAAAGTCTAGAAAAGGGTGCTTTACTAGCATTCATGTGAATACAATCAATCCACGTGAACATTTCTTCTCCTTACTCAAACCAGTGAAACATTTGAGAAAAAAAAGAAGAAGGAAAAAAAAAAAAAAGCATGCAATTATATAGTTAATTATTATCCAATCTAATTATTGTTTTCAACTGCCTATCTCTTACGCTGCTCCGCATGATGAGAAAATACCTTACTGATAAATATTAAATAGTGATAATCAAATTTCATTAAATAATTATTGTTTTATTTAATATGACATGATCTTGATACAATCTGATTGTTCGAATCTGATACAAAAAAGACATGAGAGAAAAACATATTGGCTAGTGATTGTGAGGTCCCAATTCTTAACTGGAGGGAAAACTGAAGGCCTCTGCCCGTCCATCCCTTGGATAGATGGAGAGGGAGGGCAAAGTTTTTGGTTTTTTTATGTTGTCAAAGAATTGAACAATGAGAATAGATGTGAATCCCTAATCGAATTGATCGGGTTATGCAAGAACAAGATTCAAGTTACGGTATGTTAGGATGTCCCAATTACATACGTCACTATACTTCCACTTAATATCTATCGTAATTAATAGGGGTATATTATATCATATGAAAATTAAATATAAAAAAGGAAAAGTAGTTACAAGTTGGCGCTTTTATTAGGGGCAGCCAGCATTGACCTAATATGTTCTCCTTTGGTGCTCTATCTCTATACAAATAATTTTGTAAACAGATTAAGGGATAGACAAGCGTTGAAGTCATTTAAAATGGTTTGACCAAACTGATTTTCTGTATGAATTTGGTTAGTCAGTCTATGTAGCGTTAGGTTGGTGTGGGGGGGGGGGGGGGGGGGGGTGTGTGTTTGAGGGGGAATGAGAAGGAAAAAAACATAGAAATGGAAACAGAAATTTGTTTGGTTCGTTTTTCAAACAAGGAATAGTCATTCCAATATTAGAATAACAATTCTCACTTTTTTTTATTATTATTATAAAAACTCCTTTAATTATCGTTTGAACACTCCTTTTATTTTTAACTTTGGGGTGCGCAGAATTTGGAAATGCCAATCTTTTTTTTTTTTTTGGTAAATTAATTTGAAAAAGCCCATTGCTCCTCTAATTCCAAATATGTATATTTTTTAAAAAAATTCTTGATACTGACCCTAAATCTGACTAATCAGCAAAAAATTTATTTCAAATAAAAAAAAAAAAAAGGCGAAGACTTCGACTAATCGTGGTCTGAATCACGTGTAGGTTATTCCACCTAACCTAACTATATATTTTCCAGGTTTTTTTTCCTTCTTTTTCCACAATTTGGATAACGTTTTTACATCTCACCCCTACACGGAAAATTCCCACCCCCATCACCATACTGTTAATCTTCTTCTTCTTCCTCCTTTTTTTTTTTTTTTTTTTTTTGGGTGTCTGCATAGCCAGAGCAACATTGATGGTATGGACATGCATCGAAGTGGAATGGGAAGTTATGGAGATGACATTGGGGTTCGTAAATATCTGTTGATGAGAAAGGAAGGACAATGCTTGGTAGAAATGGTTTCGCAATACTCGTTTAATCACATGACACTTGGGCAGTCCTAAGTGTACAAGGTAGTGAAGAGACGGTTTAACACATTCTTTTAAATAATTTATAAGTTAACTCTTTGTTTGTTTTTGTGTGATTACTTTTCTTGATTTGTGAGGAGAATCAGGTTTAGCGTGAGACAGTGTAGGAACTATGGTGAGATAAGTGCTTAATGACCAAAAAAAAAAAAAAAAAAAAAGGGTTGTTGGAAATCACATGAAGGGTATAAAAAGGTAAATAATTTTACCTAAAATTACCTGAAGTATCATTACTAAAAGTTTGAATTATTTACCTTTTGTACATTGCATTTTTTACCCTACTTTTTTTGTTTTTGTTAAGGGTATTTTGAGTATTCTGATATCAAAATTTTAATATTATTGGCCGAGAAAAAGTATATATATATATATATATATATATTTGTTAAATGTGATTTGAAGGTAAAAAATACAAAACTTTAAAATATTTTTTAATATTTTTTAATAAAACCAAAATACGTTATAAAAAAAAATTAAATAACCCTTCATTTAATCAAATCACATTCCGTTCTTCATTTACCTTTTTAATGTCTTCTATCACATATGGTTAATAGTATAACTTTTACTAAGTTTGAATATGAATAGTGTGACATTTTAAGTTTTAGAGCAAGATCAGATAATGCATATTCCTCAAAGTTTATATTTGAAATTAACCCGTAATAAGAAATATTTGTATTGACTGGGGTGCCATGGCTGGAAGAGAAATAATGTTTGGGAGAAACATTACTGCATTCATTGAACGCCATTTTGGCTATTTGAGAGACGTGGCGACGTGGGGAATTTGATGGATGTAGGCTTAGCATTTTGATGGACGAGTTACAACTTTTTTTTTTTTTTTTTTTAACTTGTGATTGAAAGGATTCGAATTTTATATTTTGTGATAGAATCAGATATATAATTATCGTTAAGTTATATATATAACTACTAGTACAATTAATTGTAGTAAAACAATGGAAATCATGTTTGCTCATCCCTAAAATTTTTTCTTGTTTAGTATTTAGGCATCAATTAAACTAACTTCTTTTAGTTTTCTTTCTTATATTGGCCCCCTTTTTTAAAGTTCTTTGGGAGAAAAAAAAAATGTTAATCCACCGATAAATGCTTAACAAATCTTTTTTTTTTTTTTCAAGGCATTACAAATTATGAAAACTATCAGATTTTATGTATAAATAATAAATTACCAATCTCTTAGACTATAAAAATATATGCATTCCTCTGCCATGGAGATAAATTGCTTATCACACATTATGTAAGAGAAAGAGTTCCTTATTTGACTTCAAGCCAAACTTGTTTTACGTAACTGCCCTTGAAAAATGCACTGTACCAGCTATGAAAATCCAATTAAACCCTTACAAATGTGCTAAAAATTTGCACTACCAATCTCAACAGACGATATTTTATTTAAAAAAAAGAAAAAAAAAAACTAGATTCCTAAAAATTATTGATGCCTTTCACGTGTTTGATTGATGATCAAAGATAATCAGTTGTCTAGTCAATTCATGGGCGGAGCCACACATAATTGAATGAGGCGTCCTCATAAAACTTTTTATTTTTAATTTTTCTTTAAAAATTTTGTTGTTTTTCTACTCTATCCTCACTAAAGCCCCCACAAAAAATCTTTATCTTTTGTCAAAACTCATTGCCCGTACAAAAGAGAAAAGGGGGGAAAAAACTAAAAACAAGAAAAATAATAACTGAATAATAGGTTTGTGGTATGCATTAAGAAACGGATTTTTTATTGTACTGAAAATAAAGTTGTGGCACTTTAAGGACATAAAAACTCATCATAACATAATATGTTAATTCTTTTTTAGTTATATGCATTTGGTAGTTCTTGATTTTTTTTTAAATAAAATTATTTTTAGGATTAATTGCTCAATTGATCCTTGAACAATTATGTTTGTACCATTTTGATTCCTGTTCTTTTTTTTTTTTTTCGTACTGATGACCATGAGCATTTAAAAGGGGTACAAAAGGTTTTTATAAGAATATGTTAACTTCTATTAATTGACTCAATTGCTCGATTGGTCTTAAACTATTATATTTATGACATTTTGGTCCATTTTTATGGTTGAAATCTAAATTTTTATTTAATTTACTAAATTAACCTTTAGAAAATAAAAATAATAATAAAAAAAGAACCTTAAAAAAGAAAAAGAAATCAGAAGCTTAACACAACCAAAAAATTAAAAAATAATAATAAAAAAAGAAGTTTAAAGACCCTCTCTCTCTCTTCCATTACACATACACACACATAAACACGTTTTGTGATAGGTAAACAAAATCCAATTGAATCACGCAGGTCTCATCCCAAGCGTTATAGTTAAAATATCTACAAAATTTAATCACGATTATAACATGATTAACAAGTTGCCTTTTCTGCTACCAAGGGGAAAAAAAAAACGAGTTGCCTTTTCTAGGTAAGATAACTATTTCTTTTCTGATTTTAAAAGGTAAAAAAAATATATTTCTAAACAAATTATATTTATTAATTAAATTTCATGGCCGATAATTCAAAAAATTAGATTTCATGAACGAGAATTAAAAAAAAAATTCACAACTATAAAAATTTCCTGACTTCCAAAAGTGAAACCAAGATGGTTTGGTTGAAAAAAGAAACTTGATTTCAGTAATATGGTAATTGGAACCATTAGTCCCCGAACTTTATTAGTGAGTAAAAAGTTGGATCCTAAATTTTATTAGTTGTCATTAGTAGGGTAGAATTTTGTAGATTGATGATGATAATTTTCTTATTAGTTATGTGAAAGAAGAAGAAAAAAAAAACTAATAAAAAAATTAACACACGAAACTCAACATAAAAGTTATTTTTAGTTTCGTCATTGTGAATATTTTAATTGTTGAAAGTTACATCACAAAATTGTTTAGAAAATTACTGCATGGGGTAATTTTTAAAGGAGAATTCTATGGTGGACGACAACACCTTTTCCCCATAGATAGGGTATGACCCATCGGTTTCTTTTTAATATCAAGAAGATGGAAAACGTACACCTCAATCTCACTAAATTTTTTTAGGGTGATAAATAAATTTAAAAAAAAAAAAGGAAAAAAATATGATCAAAGAATAGAAGCAGGTCCTAATTCTCTGAGATCAGAAAACGTACACTAAAAACAAAACCAAAAGAAATCTGTTGTGGTTTGGTGACTCTTCACTCTTTCATTCTTATTCGTTTTTAAATCAAACCAAACCCAAAGTCTTATATATATGTTAAATATGAAGCTCGTTGTAAAACTGATAAGAACGTGGTTCATGTCTTTTTCCTCTTTCATTTCGATTCTTTTATGATCTTTTGCTTGAAGGATGGAAATTTGGGAAAGTCAAGCTAAATAAAGGGAGAAATGGAAGGAAATTTTTTTTTTTCATGAGATGTGTGTAATCATGCTTTATATGATAATTCATACCCCATCAATGGTAAAAGTAACTGTCCCCCATAGCACAAGTCCCCATTTTAAAATGTCCACTTTGACAAAATAACAAATACCTATTTAAAACAATGATTTTAGATGAAAAAATTGAAAAAATAACAAATACCTATTTAAAATAATGATTTTAGAGGAAAAAATGAAAAAAAAAAAAAAAAAAAAAAAAAAAAAAAAAAAAAAAGTAAGACTTTTTTAAATAAAAATTTGAGAAAGTGAGAAAGGTTAAAAGAAAAAAGTTGAATAATACATAGTAGGATTGTAATAGAAACATTTAAGTAGGAAAATATTTTTTAAAATTTTTTTGATAGAGAAAAAATTAGAATATGAAAGTATCTTAAATATAGATTGAAAATTATGAAAAATGAGAAAATGAGAAAGAGTTAAAAGAAAAAGAAAAAATTACAAATATTATTTTGAAGAAAAAGAGAAAACAAAAAATAAAGTGATTGCAGGCATAACCTAACAGTAAAACTATACATGACTTCTCTTAAAAGTGTAGAGTTCGAATTCCCATCATAATTAAAAACAAAAAAACAAAAAAGATGAAAGTAAGAAGTAAGAAATTACTTATTAAAAAAAGGCAAAAAAAACAATAAATTGGGTTTATAATATAGAAAAAAGAAGCGAAAATGCCATATTTGGAATTATAACCTACACCAACTCAACAAGGATAGGAATTTGGCTGGCACTAAACCACTTTGGGTGATGGCATCAGTCTAGCAAAACAATCTGAATAACGGAAAGAAGAAACAGCTTTCGAAAATTTTTAAAAAAATTACAAATTACAAATTATAAAAAATTTTAAATTACAAAAAACAAAAAACAAAAAACAAAAAAACAAAAACAAAAACAAAACAAAGGACAAACAAAAAACAAAAAACAACAATGCAAGAAAATCGTTTTGGATGACCTCCAAACGAAAACCTGCTCTTTTAGTATGGTTAGGACACAACAACAGCATTGCTTTCTGCCCAAAACCTCTTCACCACTCCCGTCATTCTCTTTCATTTCCCTTGTCCAAACAGGAAGAGACAGAGACCAATTTGCGTCCAAATTTTCTAAAGTTATCTACTTATATCTAAGGTTATTTATTTCCAAGGTTGTTTCTAGGCTAAAATTGCCCAATCTTCTTTATATCTTATAGGCGTATGAAAATGGGAAGACATAATCCATGATGGAAGAGAATACAAAAATGGTAATATTTCATCCTATATTCGATCAAGTTAATGAAGCTCGACAGGTACATAAACCAGGTAAACTCATAAGCCGCATATTCCGCCTCATGCTCCATGAGCTCGTACTCCAATTCCCGCCAAGAGATCTGCAGATGTCATGATCAAGAGGAAGCAAAGGATCATCAAGCTCAAGGACACAAGGACGAGACGTTCTTCCCCAAACCTTTCCTTACTCATTGCAACCATCCAACAGCCAACCGGCTCAACAAAACGCTTTTGCTTGGTTGCTGAAAAGCTTATTCCAGCTTGAACTCATCGGATTGACAAATCCTTTGCAAACCAGCGAATGAAACCCCAATCGAAATCAAGTGGTTTCTTTTTTTTTTTTTTTTGGTTCATGAATTTTGTTTTAATCGGTAATTAAAAGTTATTTTAAATAAAGAAGATGCATCAAAGTTGTGGAGATATTGTCACTAGCTTATTAAGAGTTCACGAACTTAATTGTCAAAATTAGAAGTTAAAAAACCAACTTATCACGCATTAAAAGATTATTTGGGAACGAATGAGGCTAATTACTCTTCGGTAAAATTTCGATAAGCAAGCATATCTTTCCATCATGGGGCCAGTCCAAATGCTCCAATTTTTAGGCAAATGGTGCAAAAACTTGGTCTAATACCAAAAAAGAATAATCCTGCTCTGTAGAGTAACCAATGACATTACAGAAGACAAAACTGTCCCCACGTAAAGAACGAAACAATAGTGATACTAAGTTTGTGGCTTTAATTTTCGCTTTCTAAGGTCATGGAGGAAAAACCGAGAGTAACTTATGTTACAGGACTTTGGGTTGCTATGCTACAAAGTATACAAAATATTTAACCAGAACCATATCTAGTATTTGACAACATGATGGCGTAACCAAAGGTCGTACATTACCATATGAAATGCATCATATTTGACGGGAGGTGAATTCCATTGAAAGTGCTTCTGGACCTAATAATAATAATAATAATAATTAGGCGGAATTAGAAGAAGAATCTCAAACAGTTATTATCTTGTTCTTTAGACGAAGATAAATCAGAACAAGGTGAATTGTAACTTCTTTAACCAAGTAACGCATATAAATGAGTAGAAATGGGCAAATGGCTTTTGGGAAAATAGAAATTTCAATCACGAAGCGAATTAGTTTAAGTTGTAGAGGAGAGGCTCTTTACCTTGATCAAGTTTTTATGAAGTGCAAGAAACTTCTCATCAGGTATGTCCTTCAGAATTTGTTTAAGCTGATAGACGTCACTCTCCTTGAGTACGACAGAGAATTTTTGCCAGTCAAGAATGTCATTGAATGGCAGATCATAGTAATTTGACAATATTACTGCAAAAGAAATAAAATAAAATAAAACTAGCTTCGTGAAGAACAATTGAATAAATAATATAAAGGGTTCACAAAGGATCCAACAAAAAATAAATGAACAGTCAGAAAGGCAATGGCATTTCACAAGGCTTGGGACCTGAAAATTTCTTTGAACTCCAAGAACAACAAAACAGACAAGGACGAGTACAAGTCCTGAAAACACTAAGCAAATTAAATAGCTGTCCATTTTGTTGAATTTTAACCTTTTTTTTTTTTTTTTTTTTTTGGCTAAAACAGTCCTTTGCCTGCTGCATTGATACCGTTCTGTTAGCACAAATCACCGTTCTGTGGCTGAGTTGAAACCCAACGTATCAATAAAAAATACATTAGCATAATATATATTTTAAAGGACAGTTCATTCCTAAACAATCAAATAATAGAGGACGTATCACGATGGTCCAGGAAACAGCTTCCCCATGCCTTTGCACCCTGAGCAAGATGCACAAGCAGAAACCCAATATGCCAACTTTTCTTAAAGGTTTTCAACCTTGCCTAATCTGCGTCTCCAAGTCCTTGGGTTGGGATTAATCTTTGCCGACAGGTTAAAACATCAGGCTAAAACAGAAGTTGTTTGTTGATTCTAACAAGTCTTTTCTTTATCACTACATTTGGCATAGTTTATCACAATCAATGTGATGAACAGCTTTATCATTCCAACAGCTAAAAGATAAATTCTCACCAGGGATACACCCATAATGTATGGAGTCCGCTATGCGTGCACTGTTGACTTGGGAACCACCAGGGCATATGCAATACTTTGTGATGTAAAATCTCTTTTGGTACAACAAACTCCCAATAGCTCTGTTGATTCTGTTCTTTAGAATATAAAGTTCAGTGTCATTTTCCCAAACTCGTGCCAGTATAACACGAATCTTAGAGTTCCGATGACCAGCCCAAAAACCAAGATTTGTCCTGCAAAGCACGACTAACTTTAATCAAAAAATTGAACTGATTTTGTCAGGTTCCTTCAAGGGGTAAAGAAAATATTGACCACACAGTAATAAGCAGCCATTCAAGTGCCCAATACACATTGATGAATCAATTAGTGAAGAAATAAGTTAGTAAGGCAGCAAGAAATTAATATCGTCATTTTGCCACTCTTACCTGTTCTCCACATCATTCCCTCCAGCAGGAAGAGCAAATGGTTGCAATACTTGAGGCAAAGCAACATCTTTGTGCGGAATAAACCCAACATCATAGCTTGGAGAGCATACAACTCGAATTGAGTTCTTTACAAGAAGCGAAAGACCTTCAGTTGCCCTTACACCAACATCATGACAAGTGACAAAAAAGTGATCTGCACCTAAGGTTCTATTCCAGTAAGGATATTTGGAGATTAATCCCTTTACATAATTCTGGACAATAATGGTCATATTCTCATAAGATGTTGCCTGCACAAATTAATTTAAGCATCACAAACTAGAATTAAAAGATAAAAGTACTCAAGAGGAGAAGGAACTTCTCACTAATAATAAATTTTCAGTGACCATTTCACACGCTCATTTGATTATTACCATTTACCCATACACCAAGAAATCAAGTAACCACAAATTCTTATTTAAGGTGCAAAAGTTAAGTAACTCGGCCAAAAAAAAATGTCCACAGACCACACAACAAAAGACATCCATAAAAAGACATATGGACAAAAGAGAAGCAAAGAATAATTAGCAAAAAGAAGATTCAATCTATTTAAAAGAATGAATTGGGAAAAACAATAAATACAGATAAATCCAGCAATGGCTGTGTCCATTAATTAACGGAGCTTGAATGAATGAATCAATCAATCAATAGTTAATGAAAACCAACAACAAAAAAGAAATGTTAACTGCATCGCACGCTTTCAGATTGTCTACCTTTGTCCAAAGAATGTTCTAAAATATGCACAAAAAAGGTAATCAGAATTACTCTAGACCTTTTAAACTCGAACAATTGCACGGGTAAAACAGAACAACCTTCTATTGAAATAAAAAAGGATACAAGAATTAGGAGTGATATCCTTTATTCTAGTTAATATCATAAGAGACTTCTGACCTTTACCTCCATAAACAAACTGCCAAGTAGAGAAGCTAAATTACATAGCATTTCCCATTTACAGAGGCTAAGGGACTAAGCAAGGAATCATCTCCGATTACTCCATTTTAACCACAACAATAACTTATTTTTTTATTTTTTTTATTTTTTAAATAAGAAAAACTTCCTTTTATTGGTTATGAATCAAATACAAAGCTGAAAGTTTACCACGATCCAGAATTCCATTTACAATAATACCTAAATGGTAGATAAATAATTTTTGTAATAATTGGCAAATGGTAAATGAACTTTCAGTTAGCACAAACTCAACTCTCTATAACATACATATCCTAATTTGATATCGATCCATCCAAATGATAAAATTTCAGCTTCATTATGCAAGGACAAAACTTTCAAGGCTTTTCCTATCTATTTGATTCACTAATCTCTTCCTACTAGTTTTTAGTTTTCCTTTTCCGTTTTTCTTGATTGACTTTCCTAGTTTCCTGCTTTTGAGGACATATAAATGAATGAAAGTTTTCTTCTTCTTTAAAAAAGAAAAAAGAAAAAGGTATCGATCCATCCAAACGCCTTCTTTACCGAAGTAGTGTTCTTTCTGCCATTGAATCTACTCAAAGTTCTTAGAAACTCAAACTCTGATTAACTTCATAGTTCACAAACTGATATGGTTATCTGAAAAAACACTTCACAGTACTAAACCAGACAAAGCTTTCAGATTTCTCAGATGATCAGATCCACAAGCAGCATTGCAATTCCGGAAAGATTATCCTACGTTACAAAAAAATCTCAACAAATCAGAACCAGAACCAAACCTCGTACCTTGCCCCGCATTTTATGGCAGGAGATAGGAATGAAGAAGAGGTCCGCCTGATTGGGATCCTCGGTGCGGAATTGGCTCTCTCGAATGTTCTGGAAGAAATATCCCTCGCTGGCGTACTTCCCGGTGAGCTTCCTCGGCGTCTGGTAGAAAGTGTTCGGATCTCCGTCGGGATATATATACACCTTGAATTTCCTTTCCATCTCGGCGTAGTTCAACCGGAACACCTCCGGCGAGTGGAACGCGTCGGAAATATCGTCATTCTCCTCTTCCTCAGCCGCATTCTCCACTTCAATCTTCGCAGAAAGCTTCGGAAAACGAAATGAGATGAGAATGAAGGAAGATTGAGAAACCGGCGAAGAAGAAGAAGAAGAAGAAATGAGTTTCGTACCTGAGGAGTGATTGGGCTAGGGTTCTGGAGAGGGGAGTTGAGGGATTTGAGGGAGAAACAGATGAAGGAGATTAAGCTGAGAACGGCGAGAGTCAGAAGAGACCGCTGGAACGAGCAGAGAGCGGAAGACATCGGTGGCTGGAAGTGCTTGGCGCCATTCATCGCCGGCGAGTTTTCCGGCGAATTTACCGATCGAGTGAATGATTGGTGGGAGATTTTGTGTGTCGCTTTTGGCTTTGGATTTGGCGGTGATTGATTTGATCGATTCCGATTCCCTTTTGGTGGGTTTCACTTGCACACATGACACATGCAATGAAAATTCACTTAAAGGAGCTCCTTTTATACTTCCGTTAATGAAGAACGAAAAATTATTTTTATATATTTTTTTTAAATAAAAAAAAAGTGGTCTTTAGGAAGGGACTTTTCTTTTTGTTTTTCTTTTCTCTTTTCTTAAGAGTTGAAAAAAAAAAAACGTTTATTAAATTAAAAAAGCTTGACAATTTACAATCACATTTACATATAAAAATGGAGAAATATATGGTACAACGCTTTCTATATATCTTATTAGTAGAGATTATTTTTAAATCTTTTAAATTAATCAAACGGTTAAGATATTTTTTATATACGATAATTATAATACATATGACCTAATTGTATTACATATCAAGAGATTAAAAAGAAAAATAAATAATAAAAAAAAACAACCTTCAACGTATTTAGCTCCTCGCTCGTGGTCCACCGAGCTAGGGGCGACCTCGCCGAAGGAGTCGGGAGGGGGCGGCATCACCGAAGGTCACAGAGGTGAGCTGAGATCATGGGAGAAGGGGATCATCAAAGGTCGCAGAGGCGAGCCAAGCCAAGATCTGGGTCAAGATCCGATTGGGGAGGGGGAAGGGGGGTTGCGAGGAGATCGTCGCCAGGCAGGAGGGGCCAGATCTGGCGGGGGAGGGGGTTCATTATCTGGGGGTCAGGGGGCCAGATCTGGTGTATGGGGGGTTGTGGAGATATCGTCGCCAGGCGGGAGGGAGACGAATCTAGCGGGGGGGTTCGTCATCGGGGTGTTAGAGGAGCTAGATCTAGCATGGGGGGCTCGTCATCCAGGGAGAGAGGGCCTCGGTCGTAGGCGGGGGGGATCTTAGGTAGTGGGCTAGGGAGATGCCTTGGTCACCTAGGGGGCTCATCATTCGGCGGGGGAGGCCCTGGGTCACCAGAGGGCTCGTCGTCCAATGGGGAGTGCCTGAGTCGCGAGGCTAGCGGCAAAAAAGCTTGGGTCATGCCAGAGGGGAGGGGGGCGGGGGGTCGAGGCCAAAGATGGAAGGGCCTGGGTCGAATATAAGGGCTCACTGGAATAAGAAAACAGTTTTTTTATTTTTTATTTTTTACAATTCCTTTTTAGTATATAATACTAGAAGGTAAGGTGCGTTATAAGTCTTATACACAAATAGTATCTTAACCGTTAAAATTCATCGAACGGTCATAAAGTGAGCTCTACCGATAAGATACATAAATGAAATTCTATCACAGACTTTCTCTATAAAAATAAAAAAATGTCATAAATTCCCTCTAAATTATGTCACTAGTGTCAATATACCCCTCAACTATCAAACGTACTTATTGTACCCATTGAACTTTAATATATGTATCAAGTTGCTTCCTCAGTTAGTTACCGTTAGTTTTTCTGTATGTTTTTGTGTCAAAATACTCTTTGATATTTGCTTTTGTGTAAAAATTCCCCTGATCTTTGCATTTGTATCAAAATGCCCTATAATCTTTAATATTTATGCCAAATTACCCCATGATCTTTAATTTGTACGTCAAACTGTCGCATTTATATTATATTATCTAATAATTATTAATTTTTTAGAATGGGTAAAAAAAACATTTTTATTTTAATAAAATAATAGGTATTTTTTAACATGCTATCTTTTTATTTTACTTATTTTAATTCAATTTTATTTGGATTATGAGTTTATTTATGCATAACCATAGTTTATAGGACTCAGAGAGATGATTTGGATTTTGAATAAGTTATTTACTTAGTCTATATAATTTAAAACCATAGTTATTATAAATCTCGTTTATGCGTTTACTTAAACCCATAATGAAAATAAGCTATTGTAAATTTAATTTTATGCTCATTCTTAATTATATTTTTTTTAAATTTAAAAAATGATTGATTTATATATTTTGTTATAATGTTATCAATCATAATTAAACAAAAAATTATAATATTAAGACAACAAAATAATAATATAAGCTATGCAATTATTTTTGTTTAAAAAATTTAAAATTAATGTAAACTTAAATTAAAATAAGTAAAATAAAAAATTGCGTGTTAAAAAAGATATATATCATTTTATTAGAAAAACTAATTTTTTTATCCATTCTAAATGGTTAATAATTATTAGATAATTATATAACGTTAGATAAATAAAGTAAGATAGATAGAGTAGTTTTACACAAATATTAAAGATCACGGGGTATTTTAACACAAATGCAAAAATTATGAAGCATTTTAACACAAAAGCAAAGATCATGGTTATTTTGACACAAAAACAAAAGGAAAATTTTGACCGCAACTAACTGATAGGACAACTTGATACACATGTTAAAATTTATGAGGTATAACATGTACATTTCATAATTCATGAGATATTTAACTCTTTTTTTTTTTTTTTAGGTAAAATGTTAAAAGTAGCAAAAAGGAGTAAAAGAAAATAAGACTCACATGCTAAATGGGTGAACCACCCTTAAAAAAAAATAAAAAAAAAGTATAGTGAACCCAAAGAGCAAAGTTCGATAAATTTTTCTTACTATTGCAAGTACGAAAATGTTTTCTAAATCACATTTGGTTTGTAAATATTTTGAAAACGAAAATTTTAAAATAAATGTGAAGAAAAAAAAATTAATTAAAAGTTGTTTTCTTATTATTATTATTTTTTTTAATTTATATCACTTATATATATTTTTAGGGGGAAAAAACACCCAAGCACTCATCTTTTTTCTTATACCAAAATTAATCTCCCTTAAAACACAATCAAATAAAATTTCAAAAAATAATCTCAACAACATTTTAAAAAAATTCTCATCCAAAAATCAAAATCATTTTCAAAATGCTATCAAACACAACGCGCACATTGATACAAGAAGAAGGAAAAACATCACTGTACATAATTGAAAATTATATAGGGAGAGAAATTTTTAATCAAAAATTCGTAATTGATTATCTTATCCACTTGGCCATGTATGATAAAAAAAGAAAAAAAAAATTGTAATTGATTGGTCATCTTATCCTCTTGGCCATACTCATCGAGAGAGGAAGGAGAGCAAAATCTTTGTTGCATTTAATTCCATTTTTGTTTTTATTCTCTACATGCAAATGTACAAGGAAAGAATCAATTACTATCTTTCAAACAAAGACTTCTTTTGGTGTCACGTTGCATATGTGCATATGAAGCAAGACGCTTTCTTTCACCACCACCACCAAAAACAAAAACAAAAAAAAAAACAAAAACAAAAAAAAAATAATAATAACTTGCATGTGGGCACAACTAGGAAATTCGGGTCAATGCGGAGGTTTGTGCTTGTACATGTTAGACCACTGAGTTCAACTTCACAAGTAGAATCAGACTGAATCCCGATTTCTAATTCCTAGGCTGCAACATGTACAAGAAAATGCCACCAGCAACTGATACATTGAGAGACTCGAATTCTCCGGCCATTGGAATGCACACAAGCTCGCATTCTCGAAGGGATTTCTCCGACAGGCCACTCCCTTCACTACCCAAAACCAAGCACAATGGAAGATGAGCAAAAGAATCTGCAACTTCTTGAGAGAGCTGAAGGACTGGCTTCGTTTCCTTACAAGTCTCCGGATGGCCAGCCAGCATTTTCATTTTAAGTTCTCTCTTGAGTGCTTCAAGATGGAACCAGCTGCCACACACTATAGGCAGCTGAAAAGAGGCTCCTCGGCTGGCTCGGATTGCTTTCTCGTTGAAAGGATCACAACAGCCAGGAAGTAGAAAAATGCCACCCTGTTGGACATCAAATCTGGACTTAAAGACTTCTCAACGAGAACCAAATAAAGCATAAAAATAGTCTTTTCTCCTCTCTTTTCCAAACAATTTCCGTAATACACAGATGAAACAGGATTTTGGATCAAATGTCAATATGAAATAGGAGGGAACATACTTGACGATGGAGAAAAAGTATAGAAAATCAGAAACAAAAGTAAATTGAAAGTGAGGACTGAAGAAAAAACTTTAGTTTTGAGCTTTCATACCCATCTAAAGGCCATGGCTGATCTGACTAGCGTACCGAGATTACCAGGGTCCTGCAGTCAACAACCGAAAAGAACAAGTATCATATTGATATGTCCAGAAAGTTCCTGAAAGCAAGCAATTCTACTTTACCACTAAACAAGTTCTATCAATTAATCAACAAACTAACACTATTTAAGTACCAAATATAGGAAGAAACCTTAGTCATGTTTCAAGAAATTTACAGCTGAAGCTACAGAGATTTTAAAGAAAAAGAGTCTTGAAAACAATTCCAATCATTATCTGCAACATGGTAAGGTACGTATGAAACAAAAACATTTACACGTGCGTGCTTACAAATTTACCATGTGCACACAAAAACATACTTGTATTTTTTTAAGGCAACTAACTGCAGCACCAGTGGCATGCAAAGAATAGCGTTCACGAAGTTAGTCAATGCAATGTTGGCTTCATATGCAAGAACCTATCTATGTTTCGTAAGAGGGAAAGAAAATAGAACAGAATGAAAGGAACGTAACCTATAGGCGAGGAAAATAGGAAGGACGGGGAGGATGTTTCTCTTATGGTCTTTGGTATGGACTCCCTTCTCTAATCTGATCATATTTGGAGATATTAGAATTGGGATTCTTAAAAAGGATTTGAAATCCCTCAACCAATCATTCCTGCTTCTTTTCTCTCCTACCAAACAACCTTGGGTCCCAAAATCCTTCTATTAACCCCCTCACCACTCTCTTTCCTAACAAACAAGCTCTTTTACAAACATATTGCGATTTACTTCATCAGAACACCCCAAAATATGTTCTTATCTGCCTTAGGTAATGCTTTTACACAGAAAAGCTCCACAGTAGATGGTGTCGTTTTTCCACATAAGAAATAGAAAGATTAAAGCAAAACCAAAAATGATGAATTAATGGTGTGACAATCACCTGGATGCCATCGAGAACTAGAATCCGATGGGCAACAGGAAACCATCTTTCACAACCCGCTGCTTCTTGGCGATCAACTAAATTGAAGAAACTGGTAGGAAATCTCAGGAGACCAATTGCTTCAGTAGATTCAGTTGATTGCAATCCAGAAAGTTTGTTCATGACAGCAGAGCTCACACGCACAACACGAGCGGGAAAGCCATCTATCTCTTCGGGTATTTCAGCTTTATCAAGTACAAGTAAACAATCCATTGTAACAGTTTTCTGTTGCAACGACTCTTGAAACCTATATATCTCCCTGAAAATATTATGTACAACGTCAGAACATCATCATTCAGAGATCACATTTTTCAGTTGCAGGTCCTATTCTCTAAAAGTTTAACTTCATGTGAATTTCTAGTGAAATCTATTAGGGCCCTTCCAACTTAAGTCGACACAAAAGGGTAAGAAAAAGATGGAGACATATTCGAAATATATGAGTGAATAAAATTTTTCTAGAACGACATACTAAACCTGCCAATCAGAATGCCTAAGTAGAAGAAGAAATGGCAACATTCCGCTTTATTAGTACACAAGCAACTAGTGTTAAAGGTTTTCTATAGTCAACATGTTTTCTCAACTGAAATTTCATAAGGGCCTAAAGTGAAGGGCATAACGTGAAGTAGACTAAAATCAAGGGAGAATAATAAAAATCTCCATTTTAGTCAACATGTTTCACAAAACTTTTTTGGTTCCACCCCATGTCTTCATAAATATCGTACTCATCCCACGATTTATAAAAACGTAGGGATAAAAACTAAACAAGATTTGTAAAACAAAGGCATAATATTCCTGTAAACATAGGGTGGAACGCAACATTTCGATAAAACGCATGGCGGATTTTTGTTGTTAACCCTGAAATAAATGGCATATGTTTTAAATAGGTGATGGAGCTTGCATACTGAATTCTTTCTTATAAACCGAAAATCGAAAACTACATGAAATTCTAATGAACCCACTTACAAATCCTAATAAAATGCATCCAATTTCCTCAGCAACAATTTACCCAGAATCCAAAAAAGCTAATCCAATAAACAATTTTCATCAGCTCTTAAACAAATCTTATCGAGGACCAGCAAAGAAATTATGGGCCAACTTGATATTGTTAGAGATCATACTATAATAAATGAAGAATATAAAATACTCTCGAGAATCAAAAGTCTAGTCCCAATTTCTGAAGCTGTTTAGAGAAATTAAAGGGACAAAAAATTAGAGAGGAAAACAAAAACCTGAGAGGGGTAGAACCAACAACGAGGGCTGAGCCATGAGAGTGGCGATAGGAAGAGCTATGGCGGAGCTTAAGGCAGTGCTTGACAAATGGGTTAGAAGTGCTGGTGATGGAATTCACATGAGAAGGCAGGGGAATATAATTAATATTATTCGGAGTCGCAGGTTTATCTTCTGCTGAGTTGCTCTGAAAATGGGTTTGTGTCGGTGGAGGTGATAACTCAGAATTTCTTGCTCTCAGTCTGAGTATTGGGGGATAACTAGTAGTTGCTGCTAAGGATGTGTTCATGCATTGCATTTTCTCTTTTTTTTTTTTTTTTTTTTTTTTTTTTTTTGTTTCTCCTAGAAAAGTTGTAGAATTATCCTTTAAAAAATTAAAACAATAATCGGAGAATTTTCACAAATAATACAAAATAAGAAGGGAAATACGAAAAATTTCTTCTTTTTTACTATTTTTTAAAAATAAAAAATTTGATCAGCTAAACAAAAAAAAAAAAAAAAAGCGGGAGAAATTTTTTTTTTTTTTTTTTTATCATGGTGCCATTTGTTTTATTAAATTAAAGAATTTGTACTTCAGTATTTAAATACAAATAAATTACTTGTACGTTAGAAAATATGCCTTGCGAGTTGCTCTTTTAAATAAACGCTCCAAACAGTTTCCTTCCCGTTCACATAAAAATTCTAAATATTTTTTCTCAAAATTTTTTTTTCTAAATATTAAAAAAAAGGAAAAAATAATTGTTTTTTTTTCTTTATTTCTTTGATGAAGCCCCCTTTTTGTTTTCTGTTTCTCTTCGTCCTTTTTTTTTTCCCCAACAGAAAAGTTCAAATATCTCGAATCATATATGCAATCATAAAAAACTTATGCTTTATTTATTTATTATTATTTTTTTTTTTTGAAATGGATGCTGTATTCATTTTACATAACCACATTTTTTTTTTTTTTTTTGAGATCTATGAAGCTAATACAATTGTTGAAAGGTAGCACAAGTAGGAAATAGAAGGGAAGAAAAAGAAGAGCAAAGGCATAATTAATAGGTCCGTGAATGGAATGTAAAGATTGGGAAAATCACTTTGCAATATTTGAACCATTCCATTAAAATGAGCAACTTAAATTGGTGTTTGACAACCCAAACTGGAATCGAACATTCAAAACGATGGACATGTTTCCATTTGACCATTTAACAAGTCATTTTGAATATTTTTGCACAATAAATATTTGAGAACGTGCTTCAAAATACCACAACTTTTTCGTTTCAAATCCGATTGAAACGATCTTTGCTTTAAGATGTTATAAGTTTTCATTTCAAATCCGATTAAGACGATTAGTTTACTAATTGCCTTCTGTTTGGCGCCAAAAAAACAAAAACAAAAACAAAACAAGACTCATCCTATGTTGAGATTCATGCATCTACCAGCAAGTCAAACTACCTAACATTTGTGCTTAAACTAATACTAAAATCTTAGACCCTTGGATGTGCTTCAAAATTGTTGCACTCCCACATTTGCATTCAATGCCATAAAACTTCCAATGCTTCTTTTGGCCCACTTCTTTATTGAGAGAGGTGTGGCTGCTTCAAGAATTTGCAAACCAAATTATCTCTCTGCCTTTCTTTCTTTGCTTCTTGCTGTAAATCAAATGGGGAACAAAGAGAAAGACTTTCCCTTTTCCCTTTTCCCTTTTCCCTTTTCCGTCTCCCGCGCACCCGCTTCTTCAGGTGCCTGATTTGTAAGGGAGACCGTTGGAGAGTTGTCTAGAAGCATCAAAGATTATTCAGAGGAAACGAGAAGCTTATTTGCCATCGAGAACGGTTCGTCTTCCCGGTTCCAAAGTCCTGAAGCTATAGAGGGGAGAGGTTTTGGTCTTATATCCTTTGTGATGTTGGCAGAGCCAGTGATGATCCTTGGCTGGGAAATTCCTCCATCGATATAATTGTGTTTTGAGGATATAGTCTCTGAGATGTGCCATGACCATATAGTCTCTCGGATGTTGGTGTCATAGCGGCATTCCTCTGAACCATCGGAGGCATGTAGATTCTCTCGGAAGTTGAAGGCATGGGATCGGATTGTTGAGAGCCAGCTGCCCCCAAGTTGTCATGCCTCTGAGATGCAGCTGCAGGCATGTATATCCTGTCCGAAGCTGAATGTAGAGCAATATCACTCCTTCGAGAGCTTGAGCCGATATGGTCACTACGGTGAGACGTGGATGGCATGTATAGCCTCTCGGATGTTGTGAACATGCTGTCAGACCTTTGAAATGTTTGATTCATACTGTCACTCAGATGGCATGTTGCAAGCATATATACCCTATCGGAAGTCGGATGAACAGAAGCATCTACTTGATGAGATGTCCCAGCCAAACCATCATTCCCGAGCGACATTGAACCCATATTGTCATGAGAGGCAGACATATATACCCTCTCAGAAGTTAGGGCCATATTGATGTCGGTCCTTTGAGAAGCCAATGTTGGGTTTTCGTTCCCCTGAGATGTCGGTGTGCGGCTTCTTTCCAAAATTGGTGGAAAAGATTCGCTCCTTTGGGATGTTTGTTGCGTAGTTTCATTCCACCGAGATGCTTGTGGCATATACATCCTCTCTGATATTTGAGTCGAGGATATTGACGCTCCTTGGCTTGACAAATCTCTCTCTGATGCTGCAGGTAGAGCTAGCGACATTTCTCCATTGGACAAATCCCTCTCTGAAGTTGGTGGCAAGTACACACCCCGGCTTGGTAAATCCCTATCAGCTGTTGACGACACAGATGACACTCTTGGGTTCAATAAATCTGCCTCAGATGCTGGAGGGACAGGCAGAGGAACGCTATGGCTCGGAGAATCAGTCTCGGATGTTGGACACATAGCTGGTGATAGTCTTTGGCTCGGTGAGTCTCTATCTGATGAAGAAAGCAATGCTGAAGTAACCGCTCCTCTTGTCATGCCTTTCTCAGATGTCAGAAGCACAGGTAGCGGCATTGCTAGGCTTGATAAATCCTTCCACTGTTGAGCAACCATTTTGATCTGGGTGTAAAACTCAACGCCCGACTTGCCTGCAACAAGTATTAGTAATGTTAGAGCAAGAAAATGGTTTGGTTATGACACAGACATCAAATTTTGAGCGTCAAAGTTTAGATTACCAGCCAAAGATGCCTTCGAGCCATTGAACGATGAAAATGGCAACGGAACTGGAACAGAGACGTTGATCCCGATCTGCGACATTAAATTCATACAAGCAAATGGCATGTAAATTAGAATTTACAATTAGGTAACATCAAAGTAACCAACCAGATGAAGGCAAACTAAATTCAAGGTTATAAATAAATAAAAACTTCAAACAGAGCATACCAACAGGATGTAGGACTTCGTGCAGCATTTGGGTCATAGACTGCTTTTGAATGTTTAGTCAAACTGAATGTTTGCATTCAAATGTAGAATTGAATAGTGTATTCAAATTAAACGTGTTTGGATAGTTTATGTCTAAGGTAGCATTTGAATAGTGCAACAATAAATAAAAAAATGAGTCTGGTACGAATTTCTAAAAAATGAAAATTTGGATTTGGATTTGGATTTGGATTTAAGTTGATTGTTGTGAAATAGTGAAACATTAAAATGTCATTTAAAAAAAAAAAAATCAAAATGTATTCACTACAATAGTTGGCCAACCCAAATGCTTGTTGCATTTGAGTACAATAATAGCTATTATAATAGTTCATCAAAACAGGGTATTATGTGAGCAACTCAACTCATAGAATCAAGTTTGCTACAAGTAGTCATCCGAAGCAGATGCTTAGTGAGCATGGCTCGTGATTGGCAAATAAAATCGACCAACAAAGTAGATGGGCGTTTAGTGAGCAGTTAATAGGCCAATTCTTGACTCATCAAAATCTTAGCATCAAAATGCCAGAAGAAAAAAGTTGCCTTACCAGCCCAGCCTCAACTTCGTTCTGGAACTTCCTTGCAGCAACACCAGATGCCGTGAATATAGAAGCTCCGCTCCCATACCTGTGATTGTGAAAAAACCAAAAGACGAAAACAATAAATCATAAAAAAAGAAACATGAATAATCAAAAATGAATTGAATGTCAACAGAAGTGAACACGTATCACAACAAAACACGTGAGAAAAAGTCTATTATTTTCATATTGACACTCTTTTGAAAAAAACGTATTTACTTTTTTTTAGTAGTTGTAGTCTGTACTCAAATTAAGACTTATCTTATACCATCATTTACATCATAAAATAGTTAGGGCCAATTTGGCATTGGTGGGCTGTTAAAATACTTGTCAATTGTGTTATTAGTCAAAAGAAATTCTAACCTGAAGTAGTTTGGCGCTTGGTAAATTTCCTCTTCAAAGCAACAATGAACACTTAAAATATCGGTGTAAAGATATAACAACCAAAATATAAGTGTCTTATTTCAACGTAATAAAAAATTCTACTTACATATAATTTATAGTTTTGACACTCGTAGCAATATTTTTGGGAAGAAAAGGAGGTGAGAAAAATAAAGTGATAAATTACAAGGTCCCGATCAAATTTAAGAATGGGAGATGTCCAAGAAAACAAATCAATCAAAGGCCACACTGGAAGAGATAGTGAACTATACCTGTTTCTGTTAACAATCATGATGGCCTCTTCTAGGCTGTCAGCCTGCTTGTTGCACGACAAAAAAGAGTTATATCATCAATTTCTAACTTGCACCGTTATTGAAAAATGAGAGAGAGAGAGAGAGAGGACAGCAATACCTGCATACAAAGAAGAAGAGGTCCCAAAATCTCTTCCTGCTCAACACAAGATACAGTGCTGTCAACAACACTCCAATATCTTTTGTTCAATTCTTCTTCCACTGAGAATCATAATTAATTAACCAAGTCCATTCATCATGAAAATTTAAAGGTATGGGAAATGCCACAAAAAGTACCGTATAGCAATCCATGTTGGTTGTTACATCACATAAGATGGTAGGACCAACAAAATTCCCATCCTCGTATCCTGGAACCTACCAAAAAAAAGGTTAAAAAGCAACAGAAATATACATAACTCCGAATTTAGGAAAACCCCTTCCAATGATGCATATCAAAAGAACGGTATCAATGAAAAATAAATAAATAAATATTCACTTTAAAACACAGTAAAAGAGACATGCAATGGTGAAAGTACAAACAAGACAAGAAAGGCAAAGGCCAGCAGAGAAAGTCATTGCAGCCATAGCAATATGACAAGAGAGTAATCTTTACATTCACGGTTTCATGGTGTAAATGCAATACAACCAAGTCAAACCAAAGAGGATTCTAAGGTCTACCAGTCGAAAGCATGAAAGAGGATTTAAAAAGATAATCTTTGTCGTTCGCAATGGATTACAGAATAAAAATTCCAAAAAGAAAGGCAAAAAGAAAAACAACCTCGTAGTGTGCTCTGTCAATCAGAAGGCTTTTCTCATAAGAGAAATAGCTGCACCACTTGAGGGCCACTGGATGACAGTAACTACCCTTTTCAAGAAGGAAACTATTTCTCGGTCTCCAACCAACCACGACAAAGGAAAAACCCAAGGGCACCTTTTTCCCCACATTGAGAATCTAATTTTACACCATGATTGTGCTAGCCTAAAATTTTATAGTGAAGTTCAACATTTTAGCATCCAAGACTAATACCATAAATGGCGCATGTTTGCGACTTGGTTAGTTGGCCCTTAGTGTTCCATACTTCTAAACTGAAAACTCCATCTTTCCTAGGGCTTGTGCGAGAATCAGCAGAGGTTAGGTGACTCTAACTGGTAATAAGAAAATTTCGTGAAGCACCACTTCAAGAGGTTTTGCGATATACTAAAAGGAAAAGAGTAATTTTTCAAGGGTGCAGAGAATGAGAATAAGGTAACTTTCTGATGCAGAGTTTAATCAACATAACTCGAATTACAAAAATAGAATAAGAATTAATGATTACCATAACTTTTCTCCCGTCAAGAAGAAGTCTAGCACCACTCTCAAGACTGTTGTGGACTAAGCTGCAAATGCGATCTTTTGCCTGCATATGCCATGGAAATAAAAGCTTAATAAAACGTTATTATTATATTTTTCATTTAAGCAGGATATCAGCATTAATACCCCGAAAACTATCAATTTACGATAAACAGAAACTAGACTTCAATTAGATCCCTTATTTGATAGAGCAGATAAACTAGTCAAATTTGGGGAGGCGTGTACCCACCTCCTTAGTAGTTATTGGACCAAGGTCAGCATTGGGATCAGTTCCTACATTTACATTTAGGGATTTCACGCGCTCGACAAGTTGTCCCTCCCTAGCAGTATGAATAAACGGTCAACATTATTAACACATCTTATCCTGATCAACTCACTTTCAGATTACAAAAATGAATAACTATTCAATGGTAAAATTAAGTCTAAAAATATCAAAAAATTGACAAGTAGAAGTATTGCCTTTTATACAGGTTAACATAGTTGAAGACAGCCAAAAAAACAAACACAAGTCAGACAGAAAGAATTGGAAAGAGCACACGAGTTGGCAAAATTTTATGCTAAATGTGACTGTCATTTATTACAATCCACGAAGATACAAAATAGATAGACTGAAACTGACGATGAAAAGAAATTTCATGCTACGAAAAGAAATATAGTACACCAATCTGAACAGGATTCGGATTTGACGGATTACAAGAACTCGGGTAACACTCCAATAGTACATAAAATATGCAATAACATCCCATTTTTGCAGTCCTTTTGTGTCCATACGAATTAGAAAGATCTTCTTAAGAACAATTTTACAGATTGCCTTTCTCTCTTGGTATGCTATTGAAGATACCACAATAAGGTACAGAGTAAACATCTGTTTAAAATGTTTAAATGAACACAGGAAAGCCATAATCGGGAGAAGGGGGGAAGGACTAAATTTGCATGCACGCACGCACCCAAAAAAACACGTCAAAAAAAAAAAAAAAAAAAAAAAAAAAGAAATGTTTATGCAAACACATACCATGGTGTTGAACCCCCGACAAAAATAGCAGTATCGAGAGTAAGGCCTGCAGCACCAAACCCCGCAGCGACAAGAGCATTCAAAGTAGCATCCACACTAGCATCAGGCATTACGATTGCTTGATTCTTCCCTCCTATATTGGACTAAGGAGTCAACACAGTAATCAGTTATTTCAAACTTTGGTTTAGAATAACAGATTTCCCATTAGAGAGAGAGAGAGAGAAGAGATGGGATCCCATGAAGAAGCATGGATAATCACCTGAACACGTTTTCCCCGAGAAGCTGCCCTAGCATATGCATGCATTCCAGCCTGAAAAGAAGGCGAACAAGTGAAAAGAGGTAAAGGATAGAAAAGAATACAACCGGAGCAATGGAATACTTGATGCTTACAAAGTTGGTTCAAATTAAATGGCAGCATATAGCAGAGGCACACGTACACTCAATTGGCACACACTCCTGCCTAATTTACATTTATAATATAATATTCTTAGCTTCGAAACCGAGCACCATCATTGCAGTTGGAAGAGTAGTGAAATATCATAATTAGAACATCTTCGTACTATTGAACATCGTAAAGCCCAGCACAGAATCATAAGATGATTTGTTGCTAGAGTGATTGATCTGAGCTTAGAAATCTACAGGATTAACACAACATATGATGTAATGTTGGAGCATCAAAATCTAAGAAGTGGCTTACAGCATTTGAACCGACGAAGGATATAGCTTTTATATCGTCGTCATCACAGATATAGTTAACAATATCCTGTTCACATCATTTTCCAAGAGAAGAAATATAGAGAAACAAAGTGTTAGACATATACTTTCATGAAGCTGTATGAGTTAACAATATCTGGCTCACATCATTTTCCAGGAAAAAAACAGAGAAACAAAATATCAGATACAGAGTCACACAGTATTGTACCAGAGACAATTAGTCAACTACACTTCAAAAATTGTTGGAAAAAAAAAAAAAAAAAAAAGAGATTCTGAAGGGGGGATTTGAAATAATATGAAAAGATGGCGGTAGTATTTAGGATTCCCTCCTCAACATCCAACATAGCATGAGGTAAGAGAAAGAAAAATATTCTCTGACAGGATGTAAACATAGAAAATTTGTTCAATCCTTAGCAATTAACAAATAGATTAAAAAGGTTAAAGAACAAATAGATTACGGGAAAAGAAAAGGGGGGGAGGGGACCTTACATGGGCACCATGAACAATATTAAAGACACCATCGGGAAAACCAGCCTCCACTGCTAGTGCTGCTAGCATCAATGAAGCCCCTGAAACAAGGACAATATAGCCAGTTTAACATGTAATGTTGGAAAAAATAACTAGAAACTGCAATTTAACAAAATACACCCAAAAAAAAAAAAGTAAATACATCAGTGTTGCAACTGTCTGAATCGTTTTGAATCCTTTTCCACTGAAAGAAAAAAAAAAAAAAAAAAAAAGGACTCTATGAATCACCTATCACCTACTTGGTTTCCTAGTAATTATGACTTTTGTTGCAAAGAAGGCATTCATATGATATTTGGAGCAAATTAATAAAAAAGCCCTTGTTTGTTTCAAGGGTCTGGACCAACTTTTTTGGTTCAAATTCAGTTTTTGTTTTTTTATTTCTAATTTTTGCGAGACAAACACTACCAGGGTTCAAACCCTTGAAACAAACAAGCACTAAATCTGATAGTGTTAAACTAAGGTTGAATATTTCTCCCGCTTTATATTAGGCAATATTGAAACTTGGATCAACCTGCAACTCAAATTTCTTACAACCTAAAACCAATGGACGGGTAAAACTTAATTACCTAAATTCCATCGACATGCGTTCCTCACAAATATATAGTCACATAAATATAAAAATTTGTTCTTAGCACTTTCAACATGGGACATTGGACCTTATGGTGAGGCAACTTGAATTAAACTGCCGTTATTCAATTATTTAGTTCCATATATTGTTTGATCAACTACCTTCTCACTTGAATACATGTCCTAGACTCCTAGTCACAAGGATTCTGTGAAATATGAATCCACTTAATCCATGCAAGGTAGTATCTCCTAAAATTTCCATACAAGAACGAAATAAATTAGATAAGGTCATAGTAAAATGATGCCAAAAAGAGTTACCTGGATACTTTTCACAAGGCTTAAGGACAAAAGTATTCCCACATGCAATTGCAATTGGGAACATCTGCAAAGTCATGTAAATACATATTAGCAGAAAAATTTGTGACCACATTCTTTCACTTTTCCCCACATTATGTAACTGAGGACTCTTAGAAATCCCAAGGAGATTCTGGACGTCCCTGTTCCGGAGTAACCATAAGAAATTGGGCAAAGTGGACAGGCAATAAGGTTGTATGTGGAACCCATGCTCACAATGTTACTCCGCCAACCCAACTCTTCAGTTGTAGAACATAACTGGACTCCTCAAACTTAGTAATATATATATATATATATATATATAGACACACACACACGCGCACACACACATTTATGTATTTTTTAAATGGATAGCTCAAGTTAGATAGTTTCCCAAAGTCGTTCTTCAAACGAAGAACTGGAACAATCCCTGGCTTTCACAATAGCCATCAAATGGTTGTTTGTATCTTTGCGGGCGGGAACATGACACTTACAAAAACACAAGCCAACATTCTCAATAAAATCTGCATAGAAGGGGAAAGGAAAGAAACAATAAGGATAGGACAGACATACCCACAAAGGAGTCATTGCTGGAAAGTTCATGGGGCATATTCCAGCACAAACGCCAAGGGGTTCTCTAATGGAATATGTGTCGATTCCATTAGATGCGTTAGGAATAAACTCGCCTGTTTGTAGAGTTGCCATCCCACAAGCATGTTCAACCACCTCTACAAGCAAAAGAAAAACAATGAGCCAATTTCAACACAGCAAGGGGCCGTAATTCTGAAAGAAAAAGCAACAAGATGCATATAAAAATACTAACCTAGACCACGAAGCACATCACTTTGGGCACCTTTTAATGTCTTACCCTCTTCCGTTGTTATGTTCATGGCAAGCTTATCCTGAATAGAGTGTTATTGCTAGTCAAGGTCACCCATTAATATCACTAAACTAAATCATTAATGAAATGGAACCAAGATGTATGCTAACAATGTTTCTGTGGATAAGTTCCTGGAGCTTGAACATGACACTTTGACGAGTCGCAATCGATGTGTTTTTCCACGAACGAAATGCTTGCTTGGCTGAACTAACTGCAGCTTTGAACTCTTCATAGGTACTTATGGGAACTTGAGAAACAACCTCTTGTGTTGCCTGATTAAGAAAAATGTATACATAATTAAAAAACGACCCATATGAAGAACCATACATAGAAGAAGACGAGAAAGGCTTAAAGCAAATTTTAAGCTTACAGGATTTACAACATCGACGACGGAATCTCCTTGTGAATCCACAAATCTTCCTCCGATAAAATTAGGAACCTTCAACTATATTGGAATCTAAGATAAGTTGTAATCCCAACTCGCTCAACAATAAAAACAAAGAAATGGACCAGAAAGCGAATGAATCCACTCGCTTTAGACACGGCATCTTACCAGCTGGTTATTTTGCTTCTCTGTCCCCCTGGTCGTAGATATACTTGTACTCACAGGAACAAATCTATTAGGTCTCCATGAGTTGAAACTTTTCTCTGCAAGAATACCCCTCAGTAACAAATAACTAGTGACTGCTGATTCTTTATCTTATTTTGTAAGATACTAAAAATAGAAGTGCTCTCAGTTATTTTCTCAATCTTCCTAATCAAGTAATACAATTTGGATCGAGTAAAAGCCCACTTTCTCGTCTACAAACTAAACCTAAAGAAAAACTATTTTTTACAAAGTACAAAAAGTATGTGTCATACTCAACAATCATACGTTAATCCTAAAATTATATTCTCACCGATAAAAAAAATCTGCACAATCACTAATGCTAATAGAAAACACCTATGAAGCTACGATTCAGATTTAGTCTGCAATTGTGATGAGAGCAGATAAACATCGGCCAACCATTAAAAATTACCCATTTGTACGACCTATAATGGTATTTCAAAAATATGGAAACTACAGCTATCGACAGGCAAGCTTCCAGTATCAATCTCCATATTATTAAATATGCATAAAATTGCCATAAGATTCAGATTCTGCCATTCAAGCAATCTTAACCATGGCCTCTTCTAAAAAGAAAAAGCTCCGAAAGAGGCGGTACCTGACAGAGTTCCTTGACGGATTTTAGCTTTGAGATTGTACAAATGCCTTGGTGTCGACTGCAATTCTGGATTAGTTTGCTTGAGAGTCTTAAGTACTTGACGGGGCTTTATACCGGCTTCAGTCATTGATTTAATTTGCCTCACCTCTTCTTCTGTAAAACGACGACTATAAGGATGCTCCGACATGTCCTTCAGAGGTTCATGATTGTGGTTATCATTCTTTATAGTAAGCACCCATAAGTCATCTTCCTTTTTACCTATGGCTTCAAAAGGACAATTAATAAGGCGTGAACTTGCTTTCCTTTTGCGTTTACTTTCATCGATTTTACGCCTATTTCGGTAAACACCTCCTCTATCGCAACCCAGAATGACTCTTCTATCTTTCCTAGACTTCTTTATAGTCACCACATATCCTTGAGTAGCGCCAAAATCGCGGACATACTTGATAAGGTCTTCGCGATTGTGAAACGTTCCAGCTTCAGGAGGAAGCATCTTGTTCTGCCCTGTAATCTCTTCTTGACTTTGAGTTTCCATTACTGATGATAGAGACCGAAAAGGATAACCTATGACATACAAACAATACATGTTAAACTAACTACATTGTGAAATAACGGGAAAAAAATAAATAAACAGAGACAAACGAACAAACAAACAAAGGACAACAATGAGTGAATGTGACCAAAAGGGTTTCTAATGGAACTTCTCTATCTGAAACTAAATTGGACAAGTGTTCAGCTTTTCATCCATGTCATTTGACACATAACAAACATGACAACCCCAGAATGTCATACAACATAGCACACTTAAAAAGTCAGAAGACGCATTTATTTAAAAATAAAAAATAAAACAAAATAAAACCACCCACCAAAGAATGTTCGTTTTTTCTCAAAAAGGAATGTTCTGAGTTCCCATTACAAGGGAACACACTTGCCAATAAGACATAACAATACAAACCCAAAAATTAAAAATATTTATTAAAAAATTAAAAAAGAACATCAACAACAAAGTTCAAAGAACTGAGAAGAAATTTATTAAAATAAATAAATAAATAAATGAGAAGCCAAAAAATAAATAAATAAAAAATAAAAAAAGAACAGTTTTCTTTCACTTGTTAATGCTAAAAATACACGCATACAAAAAACGATCCAAATCAAAGTTAACGCCAATAATTCAATTTCATTAAACAGAAAACTGAAATTTTTTTTTTTTTTTCAACACATGGGAGAAAGTGATTCAAGTAAACAGGAAATACTATTAATTGGATAGTAAATCGTTTACCTTTGGAGAAAATCCGGATTAAGATAAAATAGTTACCTTTAAAGTTTGATCTCAGAGAGAGAAAAGAAAGCAAGAAAGTGAGGGAAAATTTTTTGAAGGCTTTTTTTTTTTTTTTTTTCGGGGGCAGACGATCGGGACGCCCACAAAGAAGTATTTTGATTGACTGGAACGCCCTCCCAAGACCGTACACGGAGCCTTTCAGGAACGATTCCGCACCACGCGTTTTGGTAGCGCGTGGATCAACTGTTCAAATCTTGAGGAGAACCCTTTTTTTTTTTTTTTTGGTTACCTATGCTCATTTTCACAATTAGTAGAAAAATAATAAATGAGTTTTTTTTTTTTCAGTTTTTTCTATCATGTTTCTCATTATTTTGAAACACAGTAATGCTAGGGCAGCAGTTGTAGTCTCAACTCTTTTGAGTCTCAATTCACATTTTGTATTTTTAGTGATAGATAAAATCAAATTGATGTATTAATATTTTTAACACATATTAATAATAAAATATAGTTCATATATTACAGATTTTTTTGTCGAACGACATACACATAAATTGATACTTAAAAGTCGGGATTATAGTTGATTTATCTAACATTTCTCTTTGAGGTGAACATCTCATTCTCAAACTTTTTTTTAGTTGGTTTCCCTATAATTTTTCTTTGAGATGAAAATCTCATTCTCAAACATATTTTGTACAAAATCATTATATAATCCTTTTAGAGTCTTTTTGAATTATTCTCCCAAAGTACTATTTCCAACATCATTTATTCTCATTCTACAACTATCCAAATAAATTTTTGACTCTTTTTGTTTTGAAGAAAGAAAACTTTTTTACACATCCAATTATCATTTCATTCTCAAAACAAAATGACTTTCTCATTTCAAAAAAAAATCATTTTGAAAATGAATATGTAATCCAAACATGACTTAAATTTCTCTTAAATTATGTCGTAATGTCAAAGCATGCCCTAAATTATAAATTGTAGCTATTGTACCTTTAAATTAATGTATTATAGTTAAAATGTCTCATCCGTTTGTTTCAATTAACATTTCTCCTAATAATTTGTCAAAATGCCCCCATCTTTATAATTGCATCAAAACACCTTAATCTATAATATTAATGTTAAAATATATCTATAACTTTATTTACCTAAGATTATATAATTATCAAATTATTATTAACTTGGTGAGAATAATTAACAAAATTATTTTTTAATGACAAAATGATTTGTATTTGTTTGACACTTTACTTTATTTTACTTATTTTAATTCAAGTGTTGTCACGTTATTTTTAAGTTTTCTAAAAAATAAAAAACAATAATAGCACTTTATATTGGTCACCATTATCTCATATATAAACTTTGTTGGATTTTTTTTTTTTAGTTACACTCATGCAATTTTTTCATTAGAAATAAAATAATGAGCATCTTCTTCTCTTCTGGATTTCTTTCATCTAAGAAACTTTAATAGAGATTATATATGAGATAATTGCATCAAAAAACTTTCTACTAAAAAAAATGGCACCGAAAAACTATACAGTTAGAAACAAGCCTTAAAAGTACAAATACCTTGACACATAAAAATCATGAGTCATTTTAATAAAATATTAGCAGAATTAAAGGATGGGGCATTTTAGTACAAAAATTGTAGTTTAAGAGTACAACAGGTACAATTTATTATTTAGGAGTATTTTGATACTAATGACATAATTTAGAAGAAAATTCGTGAAATTTTTTGGGGAAAAAAAAACCAAACAAAACGAATGATCTATTGAGGAGACATTTGAACGCTAATATTTTAGGTAAAAACATTTAAATAGAAATATTTATGGGGGGTGTTTGGAACACTAATTGTTGTTAGAGTTTTGGAGTTTTTTATTGGAAACGAATGAATGTTTTAGAAATATGTGTTCCAAACTTGAAATGTGAGTTTTGGAATTTTTATTGGAAATGTGAGTTTTGGAGTTTTTTTTTGTGATACTTATTAAATAGTATCAAAACTTAAAATATGTTTAGAAAATAATAGCAATGTGAGTCATATTTGGTTATTCCGGTCATTATATGTAATTTAAAAAAAATCTTTATTTTATCATGAAATGAGAAAGTTATAAACTTTTAAAAATTTAAGTTTTTTTTTTTAAATGAAAGAGAGAGAGTTAGAGATGTAGATTTGAAATTGAGTTACTCTTGGAGAGAGAGGGAACCTCCCCCCCCCCCCTTCAAAAACTCAAACTATAATTGGATCACCAAACATAATCCTTAAACAAGAATACTTAAATTGTTATTTGAAATGATATTTGGATACTCATAATCTGACCGAAAACATTTGAGTAAGGCATTTGAATACGTGTTTGAATAGATATTGAAATAGCTTTAACAAATCTTATAAAATTTAAGCATATGTATGGCACAACCATTCAAATCATCCAACTCAAACTTTTTTTTGTCTTTTCCCAAAAAGTTTTTTGTCTTTTTCTGAAAATTCCAAAAAAAAATTACTATTGAAACTCAAAAATCTCAACTAAAACTACTTCACCAAACAACTCAAATTTACTATTTTCCTAAGTATTAATGACAAATTTTAATTACATATATGAATTGGATTTTATTCCTCATGTCGTTCTTAACACATAAATAAATAATCGTCTCAATCAGATTTAAAACAAAAAAGTTGTGATATTCTAAAGCATAAATACAAAAGAGATTTACCCGCCACCTTCCTCCGCATGATCCAACCTTGGCCACCACCTCCCACGCATGATCCAACCTCTGTCACCGCCTCCTCCCTCGCACGATCCACCCTCTATCACCCCCTCCCTCACACGATCCAACTTCCGCCGCCACCTTCCCTGCCCAATCCAACCTTTTCCACCATGGGTTCACCTTCCTACATTTTCAGACATGGCTAGTAGCCTTTTTTTTTCCTTCCTCATAATACATTCCTTTTGATTAGATCTAAGTCCAAAAAGAAACGGGAAAATTTTTCTTACATTTTATTTAAAGGGCCCGTTAAGGAGAGGTTTTATAGACAAAGTTTTGGACATTTTGAATTTGAGATTACATTTTTTTTTTTGAACTTAGGGGGGGTTCGAACTCTTTATTTTTAGGTGGAGTTAAGTGTAGTATTACGGCTAGACTATGCCTATAATCACTGAATTGGAGATAATTTGAGTTTTGAAATTGAATATTTGGTTAAAAAAAAAAACAATTTAAAGTGAAAAAGTGTAAGATAAAAAAAATATTATAATATGAATATTATTTCATTACTTTCAAAATTATTGCAATTAAAAAGATTAATTATTTTTGACCCAAAAACTTCTTTCCTTCGCCAATTGAGCTATTCTTAATGACTTACATAATCATCCTTAACTAGTCATGGATGCATATGAGGAATGGGGGTAATTGCCCCCCTCAAATTTTTCGAATTCTAAATGGAGCCACTTATTTCTCAAAAAGTTTTTAGTTTGCCTCCACTCAAGAATTGTTTTTTTCATGTCCCACACAAAATACTTATAAGTTTTTTCTTATGTTTACCATAAACATTTTATTCTTATTTATCCCATTTCTTTATCTACTTTTCTTTTTAATTTTTAAAAATCTTATCATTTGATTTAAAGAGTTATTGACTTTAAACTTATCCATGGTTATAAAAAGATTCACCTTTGAGAGGGGGGTGGGCGTAAAAGTGAAACTTTAATTTTTAGTTAAAAGTTAGAAACAATTTTTGACAATGGCTAAAAACTGCTATTGGGAGAAAGAAACTACAAAATGTAACTCAGCATGTTTTAAAAATATTTGAAGTAAATATCAATAATTAGTAAATTTACTACTTAACATAAAATTTATTAGAAGTAAATAAAATAAATTATGTATCGTTTTTTAGGGAAAAAAAGATTATTTATGTAGTAAATTTACTATTCACAACTATTAGCTTTAAATATTATAAAACTATTTATTATTTATTTAGTTTCATCAAATATAATTTATTACGGTGTCGATTGTGGTAACAATTTTCTTTGTTGAAAGGAATTAGGGTGACAATTGGAGTTCGAGTTTTAGAAATATTTTGATTGAAAATAAATTAGGATTTTAAAAATGTGTTTGATTAACATGAATTATTTGAAGTTAAAAGATGTAAAGCCTTCAAATATGTTTGAAAAAAAAAAGCAAAAAATATAAATCTTGTTTCATTCATCGTCTCATTTTATCCAATTTTTTTAAAAATTATTTTATTTTAACTTGAAATAAGAACGTTATGAATTTTTAAAATTTGAGTTTAAAAAAAATACTAGAGATTTGAAAATATATATCGTGAAATTGATTATCTTACGTTTAATGTATGTTTTTGAATGAAATTTTTAGGTTGAAGTTATTTGATTTTTCAAAAAATAGTTATTTTTTTGTTGACTTTTAAAAAAAATTGAGATGAAAAACTTATATTTTAACCTAAAAACCAAACGAAAGACAAAAAAAAACTTTTGAAAAACTCCAACTAAAATTATTGTCCAAATGGACCCTATAAAAATTTATTTATTTATTTATTTATTTTAGATCCGTCAAAATGTATAGGGATTCAATAATCTATATAATCATATAAATTTTTTTAAAACTACAAACGGAACCAAATGGCTCCTCCAAATGCATGGATTATTATTATTATTTTTTAAAAACTGGTGACACTTGACAGAAAAATAATAATAATAACAATAAAAAGGAAATACGGGTGTCACTTTGGTAAAAAGGGGATTTTAAGAAAATATTTGGGTGAAAAGGGAAGTAACGCATTTCAAAAATAACGGTCATATTCGCTTTTACCACCAACGGCTCTCTAAATTCAAATTGGAATGAACTCCGACCAAACAGAGACAGTATAAGGTTTGCCAGCCAAAAATACACGCTCTTTTTTCTTCTTCTTCCATTTTCAAACCAAACCCACCCCAATTTCTCGCTCCGATTAACATCTTTCTTGCTAATTTTTCTCGCAGAGTTTTCCCAGTTCCCAAACAATCTGAAACTCGCAATTTTCAAGGAAGACGCGCAATTGAGCCGTTCTTACCAAGACCCTGAAACCCTAACTTCAATTTCCTCCGTTTCTTTGGCTATGGAGACCGTTAAAGCTGATCCGCCGATCCAAGAACCGAAAGACTTCGCCATGGAAGAGGCTGCCGTGTCTTTGGCGGATTCGTTGCTATGCGACCCGGGTTCGAGGCTAATTCCCACCGGGTTAACGAGATCCGATTCCGCAGGTTAGTGTTTCCGATGCCCTTTGCTTTCTTTTTCTCGCTGTGGATCATTTTCTGTTTGGACTCCAGGAAAGCACGAGAAAGGAAACGAAACCAAGTGGGTTTTTTTTTTTCTTCCCAGATTTGGGGACTTTTTCCTTTGGGGTTTCATATTTTGTAAAATCAGTAAAAACGTAAAATCTAGATTAGTCAGAAGCAAGAACCGGGCTAATTATTTTATTTTTTTATTTGTAATTGCCTATTGTTTAATGATTAAAGTTTACGTTTTTCGATTTTTTGGGTGGTGGGCAGAGATAACTTTTTCCGTTTAACAAGTTTGTAACACAATCCTAGACTTTCATAATGTTGATTTGTGGATGAAACAGTGAAACTTATCAATTTAATTTCATGAGTGAAGTTTTAACTTAATTTCGGCATCTTTCAAAAGCAGATGAATATGTGATGCTTGTGAATGCTGGAGGGGAGGCTGTGGATGAAGCTGATTCCACTATAAAATTTCTGAAAGACACTTATTATGAAGGAGGGAACATTTTCAGAACCAACGAGCAAATAACCGGTGCTGAAGATTTCCCGTCCATTTATCAGTCTGCGCGGTTGGGAAATTTCTGTTATCGGTTTACTGATCTTTCACCTGGAGACTACTATGTTGATCTTCATTTCAGTGAGATCATAAACACTAATGGACCAAAAGGGATGAGGGTGTTCAATGTGTTTATGCAGGACGAAAAGGCAAGTTAATAATCATAAACCATAAAATGTTTCTACTTATCTTCTTTTTAAGGGAAATGTAGAATTGAATTTCTTCTTGGTAAATGTCACAGGTTCTATCCGATTTTGATATTTTCTCTGTCGTTGGAGCCAATAAGCCAGTCCAACTTGTCGACTTGAGGGTCTCTGTAAAAGAGGACCGAGTGCTTGTGATGAGATTTGAAGGGGTTGTCGGAAGCCCGGCAATTAGTGGAATTGGTATAAGGCGGGCACCAAATACATCGGGTATTTTTGTGGATCTACTTTCGATTATTTTGATTGTATTTAATGAATCTGAGAATCTTTATGTTATTCCAAGGATGATTTTTTTTATTAATTATGATGCAATTTGATAGCAGTTCCGCAACTGAATGATGAACTTCTTAAATGCGACAACTGTGCCGCTGAGATAGTAGTTCCTTCAGCTCAGGTTAGATGTAATTAACATGAAGAGTTTACAGCTTAAAGCTGTCGATAGTTTCTTATCTGATATCTCGAACTTTTGACATTCAGATGAAGCTTTTGCAAACAAAGTCTACGGCCAAATATGAGAAGAAGATACAGGAGCTCACCACACAGTGCCAGCTTAAGGCAAAAGAGTGCTACGAGGCATGGATGTCGTTGACTACAGCAAACGAACAGCTAGACAAGGTCAGGATGGAACTTGACAACATGACATTTAAGACACTCTCTCAAGGTAAGATTTTTAAGATGTTCTCATTTGATCTAGAGCCCATCGTTTTACTCTCTTCAAAAAGACTGAAAATGGAGTTTATTGACATGTTTAAGAACTTATCTCTGATTAGTCTACATCTCATGCCTAAAATAACATTGAGACAAGAATTTTATTTTTTTTTTTCACACATGGCAATAGGCATCTAATTTGTACGATATATTTTTTTAAATACATATCTATGGGTAACTACTTTGTCCCCTAGCCATCTTTAATAACCTTTTGTGCTTGATTTGATCTCATGCATGATTTGTATTTATATAACAAATTTTTTTCCGATGCCACAGAAAAATGTCAATTGCTTATTGTGGACAAAACTGTAAAAAGATTATTCTCATTACTATTATTATTATTTTGATGACAAATGGGCAAAGAGAATCATGTTGAGGACTGTGATTGGTCATAGCTTGACTAGAGGTTTATCTTCAATATCTGCTCTTTCCAAATGCGAAACATCTCTAAGTGTTGTTCTTTTTTTCTCTCTCCTTGATCAGATCAAGCCATGGAGAAACAAGCTGAGGATTTGAGGAATATCTCTAGCAGGTATGAGCGTGACAAAAAGCACTGGGCTGTGGCCATCAATGATTTGCAACAAAAGATTGAGGTTAGTTGTAATTGCATGTATCAAAGATAAACTTTTAATAGGACAAATCACACTTTCTACTTGATTTTAAGTTTCTTGATACAAATTTATGACTACTTTTGTTCATGCAGCTTATGAAGAAAGAGCAATTTCAACTTTCCTGTGAAGCGCATGAGTGTGCAGATTCAATTCCGGAGTTAAATAAAATGGTTTTTGCAGTACAAGCTTTGGGTATAGAAGATTTTCTTTCCTTTCTAAGTTGGTCCTTAGCAATGCATTTCCATGGACTAATGTAGTCGTTCTAACAGTTGCACAGTGTGAAGATCTTAAAGTGAAGTACAGTGAAGAACAAGCTAAGAGGAAAAGGCTTTTTAATGAGGTTCAGGAAGCTAAAGGTACTTATTCTGCTATCTCCCGGTATATCCGCTAATTCATTCTGTTACAATCAACGGACTTCTTTTATATAAATGAAAACTTTCAGGAAACATTCGGGTTTTTTGCCGTTGCCGCCCATTGAATAAGGGGGAAATAGCATCTGGGTGCACAACCATTGTAGACTTTGATGCAGCAAAGGATGGAAGCCTCGGTATCCTAACAACGGCCTCCACTAAAAAGTCATTCAAGTTTGATAGAGTTTACACACCAAAAGATGAGCAAGGTATCTATAAATTTCTGTCACTTGACTATTTCTGTCACGGTTTTTAATTTTCTGACAAAAGTACGAATAATAGTTTTTACTTGTTTTGACAGTTGATGTTTTCGCGGATGCTTCACCAATGGTGATTTCCGTGCTAGATGGCTATAATGTTTGCATATTTGCTTACGGGCAAACAGGGACTGGAAAGACATTTACAATGGAGGGTACCGATCAGAACAGGGGAGTAAATTACAGAACTCTTGAGAAACTGTTTGAAACTGCCAGGGAAAGAAGTGAAACTTTTAAGTATGACATATCTGTTAGTGTACTTGAAGTCTACAACGAGCAGATCAGGGACTTGTTAGCTACGTCACCAACATCAAAGAAGTAAGATTACTATTTTAGATCTCATAGAAATTAGTCGAGAGAAGATAGCCATACCATTATCAGATCTTTTATCAGATGTTTCGTTTGTAGCTGAGAAAAAAGCTCATTATCATTAAATCTTCAATGGTATTGCCAGGTTGGAGATTAAACAAGCATCTGAAGGGTCTCATCATGTTCCAGGAATCGTGGAGGCCAGAGTAGACAATATCGATCAAGTCTGGACTGTATTGCAGGCTGGAAGCAATGCTAGAGCAATTGGTAGCAACAACGTGAACGAGCATAGCAGTCGATCTCACTGGTAAGAACTCTATCGTTTTCTTCTCAAAATGCTCAACTGCTACTGTTCCGGTTGTTTCTGCTATATTGATTTCAGTAGCTATTAACCATAATTAACTTTTTACGACATTTCTTTATCTAGCTTGCTTTGCATAATGGTAAGAGCTAAGAACTTAATGAATGGCGAATGCACCAAGAGCAAGCTTTGGCTGGTGGATTTGGCAGGCAGTGAGAGGCTTGCGAAAACCGATGTCCAAGGAGAGCGACTAAAGGAAGCTCAAAATATCAATAGATCCCTTTCGGCTCTAGGGGATGTGATATCTGCTTTAGCAAATAAAAGTAGTCACATTCCTTACAGGTCTGTTCTATTTTTTGTGCAGTGCCTTCTGATTATTTTCCATACATCTTTCATTCGTGTTTTGAACAATGTTTCTTGTGTTCGGTTTCAGGAACTCTAAATTGACGCATCTACTTCAAGATTCGTTAGGTAATAGAAATCATGTTAGCTTTGTGTTTACTTTTGAGTAGTAACAATTTTGAGCTCATTGGTTCTTCTCTAGTTGAAATTTTGCAAACCGGCCCATGTGTGAAAATGGCTTCATAATGCAGGGGGTGACTCGAAGGCCTTAATGTTTGTGCAAATAAGTCCTTCAGACCAAGATTTGGGTGAGACTCTGAGTTCTCTAAATTTTGCTACACGGGTTCGTGGAATTGAGTTGGCTCCTGCAAGGAAGCAGGTTGATACTAGTGAAATTCAGAAGATTAAAGGAATGGTTAGTATCAAGATCTTCGATTTTATTGTTTCTCTCCTTCTCTTTTGTTTGTCTTGAACACATATTTTGCATTTTCGTTTTCCTTTAAAAAAGCTCGAAAAAGCAAGACAGGAAGCTAGATCCAAAGAGGAAGCTTTGAAGAAGCTGGAAGAGAGCTTGCAGAACCTAGAGAGTAAGGCCAAAGGAAAAGATCAAGCCTACAAAAATCAACTAGAAAAGATCAAAGAACTCGAAAGCCTGCTTGAGGTGAAGACAACCTTGCACAGCCAATCCGAGAAGCAGCTCTTGCAACTTTCAGATAGACTGAAAGGAAGAGAAGAAACATGCTGCTCTCTCCAGCAAAAGGTTTCTTTCTTTTCACTCGACTTGTTTTGATATTTTCTTTTTAATCTGTCTACGTCGACCACTAATCAGATTCTTTAACCCGGTAAAGGTCAAAGAGTTGGAGTCCAAGCTTAAAGAACGCCAGCAGTCTGACTCCGAAACTCACCAACAAAAGGTTCTATGAAAATGATCAATTTACTAATTTTTTCCCCACTTGTTTAATGATAATGAATCCAAAGCTGAAAGGTCAAGTACTTGTTTTTTTTTTTCCTATCGAATCAGGTTAAAGAACTTGAATCCAAGCTGAAGGACCAAGTGCAAGAGGCCGAATTTCATGCCGCAATACTTAAACAGAAGGTTGCCAATGACTAGGAGTTGCTATCTAATTTTCTATTTGCTAATGACAAGTCGAAAGGCCTAACTGATAATAATAACTGTGTATCATACTTCCAGGTTAGGGAACTTGAGATAAAACTGAAGGAGCAGGAACAAAACCGCGACTCGGATTTACTTCATCAGAAGGTATCTCATTCATAGCCATGTCGATGAATTAGACGAGAATCCGAAAATGCTAACGTTCATTTCTTTTGTCATGCCAGATTAAGGAACTAGAGGACAAGTTGCGGGAGCAGGAGCAACAGGTCCGGTTCACGCATGATTATGTGGACGTGATCAGGGCCACTCCTGCAGAAGTGAAGACGTGCATAATGGATGAAGTGATGAGTGAAATCGAGCCGTTTGTTTTGAGAAGTTCGAACTCGGTGAACCGCCCGATGAGTCAAGGGTCCATGAGAGGGAATGATTCCAAGCAAGGGACAAGAAGGAAAAGGGAGTTCAAAAGTGGGGAGACAGAGAACATAATGATGGGATCAAATACAACTGGTTTGAATGATAACAAAATTAGGAAATCTGACCCACCAAAGATTGCAAGAGTTATGATGAGAACAACAGCAAAGCCAGCCACCACTCAAGGGCCTTTCACACACAAGAGGATGATTCTCAGAGATCAACAAGGAGTTAAGGAGAGGGATAACAAGAAGAAAATATGGTCAAGATAATAAGTGAGATGTTTTAAGAGAAAGCAACTTGCTTTTTATTTTTCATTTTTTGTTTTTAATTTTTTCTCTTATATTGTCTTTTTTCTGTGTATACTGTATGTGTTTGTACCATTCTTTGGTGGGCCATTCTGGATTTTATTTGATGTAATGAAATTAGGAAAGAATTGAGATATACTAACTTTCTTTTTTTTTTTTTTTGGATTAATTTTATTTATTTTTAATTTAACTGAAATTTCATTCTTGTAAAGAAAATTTTATATAGTAATACAATTAAACGCACTAACACTAACAATAGTTTTTTTTTTTTTAATTAATCAATACTAGGAATTGCCTTTCGTCTTTGGAGGGTTACAAACTACACACGTTCGGTGACACGAGTGACCACTGATCATCGTATTTATTAGTCATCGAAGTCACTTACATTGTCTACTTTACGTCATTAACTGGATTGTGGAAGGTTTTATATTAACCACTAAACTTTGTTTGATTATTTTTTAACCAGCTTTACAAATGGTCATTTTGCTAATACAAAACTTTGATTATTTATTAAAAAACTTATATTAAAAAATGTCATTTACCTACCCATAAATCCTTTTTTTTTTTAATTTGAATTAAAATTCCATCCTTGAAAAGAAATTTTTAAATGATACTACAGTTAAATAGGCTAATTAACAATAGTTTGTTATCAATGCTACAAATCCCATTCAAAAAAAAGGGGGGGAAGAAAAAAAAAAAAAAAAAAAAAACCTAAAAAACCTGCAAATCTCCTTTCATCTTTTAAAAGGTTACAAACTACAGTCGTTTGATGGAGTCAATGAGTTGCTGATCGTTAGAGTCACTCAAACTGGAGTTGTTTGCTGTCGAAACTGACGACTGACCGACGGAGGTTACCAACAGTGCCAGCTAAAGTCGTTTGATTGGTCATCATCTTTTATTGATCACCAGAGTCACACACACACACTAGAGTCGTTCACTGCCGAAATTGACCGACTGACCAATGGGAGTCATCAACACCGACGGCTGGGGCTATTAACTGGATGATCACAAGTAATCCGCCATACTTAGTTGCCATAGTCACTTACCAGGTCACCATGCGTCATTTTCCAACTTACAATCGCCAAAGTCAACTAGTGACAACTGGTCATTGCTAGAGCTCTACAAGTATTGAAGTCACTCGGTGCATGTCCAGAGGCAGCACCCACTAGATTACTCGAGCTTCATTTTTTTTTTATTTTTTTATTTTTAAATCACACTATCATTACCATTTTGTAAAAATCCAACAGATAAAAATATAATCCATTGCACAAAAATCAATTTCATTGACATTTAATTCTCAAAAAAAAAAAAATACAAAAAAATAAATCATAGACATCAGCCTAACCAAAAAATTTTCATATTTACACCATTTTTGTTAATTTTTTCACCACGAATTTTTTGTAGGGTTGTAATTTTACAATACATAATAAGTAGCACATATTTACTAGCATGCAAATTAATAAATAAACTTGTTTACTCCTAGTAAGTGCATTACTTACTCATAAATATGATATAAGCTATTTATTATTACTTTCTTCTTTTAACTTCCGTACATTTGTTATTTACTTCTTTTGCTCTTTAAATATTACATAAGAATTTCATCATGTTATTATTATGGGATTATATCTTTGCACGATGAACTTTACGATTATAAGTTTAAACATTTTACATTTCCAATTTCAAATATTAACAGTACATACATAGTAACCGAAAATCGTGCAAACCGCTCAAGGAAAAAAAAAAAAAAAATCGTCAAAACCATCTTATGGTTGGTTGGTTTCGATTTGACATTGTTCAAACTTGTGTTTTTTTTTCCTTAATGGAAAAGAAAAAACCAGTTAAAGTGCTCAAAAACTACTCAAAACCAACTGCATTGTACCTTGGAATCAATTATGTCTAAAACAGCCATTGTGCCTTCTGTAAATTAATATTCTACTAGTAAGAAGTCTTGAGTTCAAATTATCCTTATTATATTGGTCTAATTGCTTTTGGAATATCGACAGATAACATAAAGTGATCGGGATTATCTAAGAATTCTAATTTCTCATCTTTTAATATTTATTATTACCCAAAAATTAGAATATAGATATTTGCCAAAACAGCTACTACCTAAACATAGGGAGAGATTTAAAATTCAAATAAATGAGCTGTTAATAAAGTGGTTGGATTCGAACCTTTGTATGTTCAAATAGCTAGGTGCGCTGTTCACTATACAGATACATGCATACATATATATATATATATATATATATATTATGGGGTTTAGAGGACCTATAGCTAAATTATAAGGCAGGTTTTAATGACTTTTGCGGCTTGTGTTTGGTACTTGGCAAAGGCAACAAATTGAGGCAGAGCTAGTTAGCTCAACCTGCTTCGCCGACCAACGAGTCCTATGTTTTCATACAAGACCCACTGCCATAATATACTATATATATATATATATATATATATAGCTTCATGTTTTGGCATACATATGCATTCGTACCACATCTCTTTCGTAGGAAGAATGGCCCACTTATACACTTAATAGGATCTATTTCCTTTTAATTAGTGAGTAATTTTTCTTCAATATTGGGGCCTCGATATATTGCTTTTTAAGGACGTGCTTATTTTGCAAGAAAGAAAAGAAAAAAATAAGTAGTTATCTATGTTCTTATTTGTGATTCGTTAGGATCACACATATTTAACGTTGTATTAGAGTATTGATATATTTCAATGTCATTTGGCTACTCTCTTTAACCATTTTATTTAAATGGAATGTGTATTTAGAGAGAGATAGAGAGTGCATGTGTGTGTGTTTGATGTGATTGGTAATAGATACAAAAAGTAAATAGATAAATAGTAAAATGATTAAACATATTGTTCAAATTGAGGTATTTTTTAAATACAATATATTGAAATTCCATTATACTGAAATATAATATCAATTGAGTGTATAATCCAAACATATCATTAATCAGCCTAAACTATAGGCAGATAACTAAACTTGTAAGAAAATATCTCGAGAAATATAATTTTTTTTAAACAAAATGTACAATAATTTAGTGGGCCTCACACAATATAAAATGTGTAAAGAGAATACTAGTATTGATTTCTTGTAAAAGTGAATGAATGTCAAATTTATTTCTATATTTTTAATAAGTTTTTATTTATCAATGTTTGTTTGATTATTTATAATGATATTTTAGTAATTATATTGATAAGAGTAACATTTATAAGTTTAGTAAACACAAAAAAAAAAAAAAAGAAAAGAAATTGGCTTGTTTTTTCATTAGATTGTCTAATTGGAAAATAAATACTAAAAAAAGAACAATAATCCTTTTTCCTTTTCTTTTACCTTCCTTCTTTTTTCATTACATTTTTATACGGTTTGATAAACGTGCAATGTATATATGTATTTCAACATTGAAATTTAAGGTCCCTGCTATTTAATTAATTAACATTATATATTGAGGACACTTTAGTTCATGTACCTTCACTCAAAGTGTTTCTTCCTTAGATTAACTTTACAGTGACATCATTTAGAGGTGACGCAAAACTTAGACCATAACAATTCTACTTTATTTGAGCTTTATGAAAGGTCATGCTGCGCAAGAATGACGGATTAGATTGATTTTGATACGATATGGATTGCCAGAAATGCTACTTTTGGAGTTATTAATTCTTATTTAGCACACGCATGTCTCTAATGATTTCTAGATTTTATTTTTCTTAATTTAAAATTATTTTTTACTATTTATATATTAAATTATTTAAGTAAATTTAAAATTTAAAAATTTATAATTTTATTCCAAATGAAATGATTTTTTTAGATTACATATAATTTGGAGATAACAAAACAAAAATCATATCAATATATTTTTTCTAACCATATTTTAAGATTTTACATTTTTTTAATTCCAAATGGTTTTTTTTTTTCCCTTCAAATACACATTTTCAAAATTATATCTAATTTTTATTAATCTAAAATTATATCTCTAAAACCTCTCCCAAACGGACCCTTGGGCATTAACGTTTGCACATAAGTTTTTAAACAAGTTTATGCGACAAGTTTCTAAGCCATACACCTTGAGTTTATGTTATTTAAAGTGTAAGATTTAGTATTTATTTTGTGTGATTAAAAAAAAACAAAGAGATTGACCACACAAATATTTTAGTGTAGAAATGGTTATTGTCTTTTTATTTATTTTTATTATTAATCAAGTAAACATACAAATGAAGTACTCGTAAACATAATCTAATAGTAATTTTACACTCTATTAAAAGATATATAGTTCAAATCCACCCCTCAAATAATAATAATGAATATTTTAGTGTAGAAATGGTTATTGTCTTTTTATTTATTTTTATTATTAATCAAGTAAACATAATCTAGTTGTTATAGTTGTACAAATGAAGTGCTCGTAAACATAATCTAGTAGTAATTTTACACTCTATTAAAAGATATATAGTTCAAATCCACCCCTCAAATAATAATAATGAATATTTTTGAGCTTCTTGAATATGATAATTTAGTCTTTAAAGTGTTATAATCTTGGCTCTATAGGTCATTTTGCTCATGTCCATTTTTGGATAGTTTTTTGACTAATAAATGAATTAGTTTTAAGTTTTAAAAATGAATTTATATTCATATCAAATAAAAACGACCAGCAATATTATCCTTAGACTGTATATGGATCATGCTCAAATCATATATAAAAAATCGTTCGAAAAGTTTAACAAATATTAGCAAAAGGGTCAATGGTGTCAAGAATTATAAATTTAGAAATTTGACAGTCATGAAAAAATTTAAAAACTATGTTATAAAATTTTGAGAAATTCAAATGAAAAAAAAAAAACCCTTTTAAAAAATGGCATTGATTTTGAATAACTCCCACCACCAATACTTACATAGGTGGATGGATTGGTAAAGGGGAATGATGTTTTTATTAGTCTTTTCCTTCGTCCATTCACGTTTGAATATTATGGATCTCTGGTAAGACTCTCGCTCCAGCTTTGATTGTGGTAGCATTGTGTTGATGATATTCTGGGTGGGACTTAGGTTGACAACTGAAAGAGTCTGGGTTAAAAACTCATCTTGTCCTTGTCATATTTAGGGAAATAGATCCTGCTTGTAGAGCTGAAATTGAGGCCATGATGAGACCATCACTAGAACCTTTTTATTTATTAAACAAAAAAAAAAAACTCCCAACACCAGTCAAATTAACCACGCGACAAATTTCCTAAGTTCAACCTTTGGCTGAATTGGGTTCGAGAAAAACCAGTAGCTTTAAATATACATAAAAGCTAGCTAGCTGCTCTGTTGAACATAAGCAAATTGACCAATTGGTAAGAAAAAGGCGACAAAAGAAGAGTAATTAAAAAAATTATAGCAAAAAAAAAAAAATAAATAAATAAAAGTGGTTAGTAAAACAAAAATACAATATTATAGGGGTGGGGGGTGTGGGGTGTGTCCGGGGCCTGGGCCTGGGTTGGCGGTGGGGGTGGGGGTGGGCGGAAGAGGATTTTGTTGGTGTCTTTGTGGCCGTAGGGGAAGATGCCAAAAAAAGGGCTGATGATAGTAAGGCCGAAGGGCAAATATTTATCTCGTTTTCCTGGTGGGACCCACTGACCTCCCAGTTGTCCAACACGTCGTCACGTGACACGACAAAAAAAAAAAAAAAAAAAAACTTTTTATCAGACAAGGAAAAAACGTTATTATGCCATGATGACACGTTTGATTAGTTAATTTGCAGCCTATTTAGAGAAAAGAATAGAGAAGAAAAGAAAGAAAAAAGGCAGATTCTTTTCCTCCTCCTCCTACTTCTTCTTCAGTAGTTCTATTCTATCTCGCTAGTTCTCCTCTCTCTATCTATCAGTGCTGTCACAATCTCTACTCTCTACGAGTTGTGCTCACACACACACATATATATATATATATATTTGAATTATCTAACATTCTACTTATGACTATTAATTAATTTATATGTGATTTTTTTATTTATAATATTGTAACATGAACTATTAGTTAGAATTATAATTGTTGTATTAGACAAGTATTTGTTCATTGGAGAATTTCAGCCATTTGATTATGATGTGGCACTCATATTATACGGTTATGATAGACCGATGGTGAGAGGTAGGTGGGGCCCAATTTGGGGTTGTAGAGTAAGGCAGGTGAAGAAGAGTTGCACAATAAAAGTTTCCCAAGTTACGTTCATGAGCTTCTTGCAGGGGTTTTTTGTGAGTTCGCAAAATGACAGTTGACACTTATGAAAACACAACCAACCAAGCAAGAGCTAAACAAGGGGGAAAAAAAAAAAAGAAAAAAAAAAAAGAAAAGAAAAGTGTTTTGTTTTTCTTCCACTGAAGAGAGAGAGTGTGCCCATCACGTTAATCATGCGGCTTCATGTTCTTGAGCTCTTCAGCCACCCATTTCTCTCTCCCACTCTCTCTCTCTCCTCTCTCTTCAAATTATTTTATTTTTATTATATTAAACAAACAATTAAAGGGGGGTGGAAAAAAAAACACATCTTGGTCCGGGAAAAACAAAAAGGTGAAAAAGTAAGGTTAGAAACGTATGCATATAAATTTTATTATGAGAATAAAAACAAGTGCGTAAATGATTGTTTTGGTAAGCTTTATTTTTTTTTTATTTTTTATTTTTTGTTTTTGGAGGAGGTTTCGTGTGAGACTTTATTGAATATGGTGTGTGTCTGTCCAAGAGAGAAATGATACGAAAAGCACCAACCAAAGAGATGTTTAAATTAAAGAGAGAAAGTGGGGGGGCCCTAAAGGGGGAGAAGCGGAGTGATTGTGAGCTCATTCCTTATATAAACTCTCAGTTAAAAGATAATCTAAAGTTCGAGCCTTCTATTTTATCTTGAGGTGTTTTAAATATGTGGAAATGAAGGGGGTGTCGCCTCTGGATCCGGCCTTTAATTTGACCAAGAAAAGAGAAAGTGGGGGCCTAGCATGAGTGAGTCGATGCAGGGACTAGTTTGCAAATTTCGAATTAACATTTAACACTTGTATATATATATATATATATATATATATATGATACTAAGGAATATATATGTTGCACTTCATATGTACTTCTGATGAGACCAAACAATATTGTTGGGAACAAAAAAAAATGGTTAATTTCTGGGCAAAAAAAAAAAAAAAGGCCTGCAGAAAAGGTGAAGACACAACGAATTAATTTTCCTTTATTCCATGTGATAACTCATGAATGTATGTGTATATATATATATATACATGTATAATACATATATAGTAATAGAAATACTGCTGCAGCAGTTCTCACACGTATAGATGGAAAAATTTATTGGTACCCATTTAAATTATAGTAGTTAATAAACATATTAATAGTTTAGGCCGAAATTCATGTTAGCTGTTGCTGCTTCCAAAGATACATTCTAAAGGACTACATATATATACTTTTTTTTTTTATGATCACATATATATAATATATATACTTGCTTTATATATTATACATTTGTACATTAAATTAAGTACATACATATATAGGTATATATATATATATGTATATACGTATATGCTTGTACATTGAAGTACACACATTGAATCAAATCATTCATGCATGAATGTCGTCAATATATTGGGGCTAACAAGTTTTGTTTAAGAGAAGAGCTTTATGTTGTAATTGGTCTAATTTCCCACGGCTGCTGAGACGATTTGTTCCTTTTTTTCGCTTGTGCTATTTGAGAAGAACTCCTGTTACACGAAAGTTTGCACATTCTAAAAATTTTTTTGTTTTTGTTAATTTTCTTTTCTTAATTATAGCTAATATTGAAAGTTGATAAAAAAAAAAATATTAACTTTCATCTCAAAAAATCTGAGAAAATTTCAACAAATAAAGTTTCTTAAGCCGCATGCAATAACTGAAACAAAATAAATTAAAGAGATGTATTGCAACTTTACTCCAAACTGAGATAGGGCAAAGGCGCATTACAGAAAGAAAAAAACCTTTTCTCTCTCAATAGGTGTAACTTGTAAGAATTTAGATTCTCATCAGCTCGCTCTCCAAGACACTAAAAAGCTAATACAAACACATTATAATATATCTATATACATATACATATATATATATTTTGGCTAAAATCACCGAACCCTAAGCTTTTAGATGCCACATTTCCATCTCTCTCTCTCTCTCTCTCTCTTTCCCATTCATTCAAAATGTTGACAGTCAGTCATTCATTCAATACACTTTCAAACCACCACTTTTTCAGACACCACCAAATCACACCACACTGCGACTAATAATTACCAAGAGAGAGAGAGAGAGAGGGAGAGAGAGATGAGGCTAATAGGGCTTATAACACTGCAGGCCTAGGTAAGAGGCTGACAAACAGCGGAGGTTTTAACCCAAGGAAACAGCATCGCAAGCACAACAATTTAGTTGCGTTTTCGGTTTCATATGTATATGTACACGAAATTAATTAATAATGTTTATTTATTGTTTATATATCAGCATTCCTTTGATGGAGATAGAGACACTGAGACAACTGTAAAAAGACTCTCTCATATAATATCAGTTCTGGAAACACTGACTGATCAACATATATAAAACAAATCATAGATTTATATTCATATATCTACATATATGCCATTACAATTTTTTTTCCTTTATTAATTATAATTAAACAATATTTCGAAGATAATCTATAACGCGGATCCCAAAGTGATCAACAAAAGAAATGTATCGGTTAGACAGCAAACCACACCTTTCTCAAACTGAAGCCTAGAATAAGACATGTTTGTTGGTCATGAAAAGCATTTCCTATGTGCGTTATTGGGTGAACGATCGAATAAGCTCATTATATAAACGTACGTATTTATATATATATAAACAACAATTAATAGCATCAACATCACAAATAAGCAACCACAAATTCTAAATATTTGAGCTGATATATATATATATATATATCCGACAGTTGATCAACATCGCTCTTGCTGAATAATAACAATGATAATTTATATAAACATCATGATCAGTTTCTTTCTTTCTTTCTTTCTTTTTTCTTTTTTTCTTTTCTTTCTTTCCCTTCTTCCCTAGGGCAAAACGCTGTTTTTCCTCCTTTCTGTTACCGACTTTTACACATTTGAATGTGCACCCAACCAAAAAAAAAAAAAAAAAAAAAACTAGAAAACTAAAAAGCAAACAAACCAACAAAACATTATATGCCTAAATTGGGATCAGTGTACATGACTTGATTTATAACATATTGATTAATAATTGAAGATAAATAACGAACTTTTCCATATATATATATATATATATATATATTAAGGTTTCTACCTCTTGAAAATGGTCAAGATCATGATTATCGTCATCACTATGATCATCATCTAGGGTAAAGCACTGAATTGGTGCAAATCATGAGCAGTACTCCAAGCTTGAACTCCGATATTACTGTTCCAAGGAGTCAGGTTCTCGTTGCCGTTACTACCGCTATCGGTCGGAGTCTGAGCTGCTGCAGTCACATGATGATGTTGAGCTTGTTGTCCGTATGAATTCGACCCAAAGAACCACCCCATGTTACTTGCCGTCTGATCTCCGCTACTCGTAACCTCTTTCCTCGCCTGAACCTGCTGGCTATGATCATGATCCGCCTTCGAAATCTCCAGATTCTGAAACAAAATAGGCACCGTTTGATGCTGCTGCTGCTGTTGTTGAACATGATGTGAAAATTTCTGGTTCGTCGTCGTCACCGCCGTTGTCGCTAGAGGATTAAGAATAGAAGAATTAATCATCCCAGCACCTGCAGAAGTACTCGTCTGAGTATCTTTCTGAGAATTATCTGCGCCAAACAGCATGGCCAATCTCTGCTGCTGTAGCTTCCAGTGAAGGTCTTGGTTTATCGAACTCAAGGACTCAATAGAAGAAGCGAGACTCGAATGGACGTTGCCAGTCGAGCTCACGGCATTGATATTGCTTCCACTACCCAGCGACAGTGGATAATCAAACGAACCCATCATCAAATTAGCAGTAGAATTGTTGCTGTTGTTAGAGGGTAGAGAATTATCTCCAAAAGCCGAAGAAGAAAGCGGGTTGTAGAGAACAGTCCCCGTCGTTGAAGCCGGGTTTTGAAGCCGGCCGGAGGGGAAGGAGTTGAGCCCGCCGAGCTGAAAATCCATCGCCGGAGAAATCCCGTGAAAAAATTTCAAGTTCAAGCCTACAGGACCGAAGTGGTGATCCGAAGAGGAAGAGCTCGAGTCCTTGGAGTCCGCTGCACCACCGGCGCCGGCGATGAGGCGGGAGGAGGACTTGACCTTCTTGTTCTTCCGGCAGCCGCCGCCAACGGGGACGTTGCGGAGGGCGCCGCCTTTGGTCCAGTATCTCCTGCAGGTCTTGCAGAAGTGCCTCGGCTGGGTGAGGCTGTAGTTGTTGTAGTAGCAGAACTTGGTGTTGGGAGAGTCGCATCTAGGGCACTTCAGGGCCTGCTCCGGTGGCCTAGACGACGCCGTCTTGCGGTTGCCGGCGGAGCCTTGGATCTCTTCTTTGCCTCCGGCGGCTGACTTCGAGGAGGCTGTGGCGGCGACGGCGGTGTTATCGGCGGTCGACATTGCTTGATCAGGGAAAGAGGAAAGGGAAAATATATATATGTGTGTGTGTGTACTGGGGTTTTTTTTTCTTTTCTTTTTCAGTTTCCTTTTGGAGAGGCAAAGATGGAAAGTATCAATTCAATGGGTTCATGCATGGTGATGATGAGATGGGTGTGTGCTTGTGAAATTCATCAAAGAGGGGATGTGTTTATAGAGATTGTTATATATATATATATGGTGGATGTATAGGTTAGATCTGATTTTAGAATGAAAAAAGTTATGAGAGAGAGATGAGAGATAGGAGATGGGAGAAGAGAGAGAGAGAGAGAAACAGGAGTCGGTCTATATATATAATGCAGAGAGAGAGAGAGAGGAGAGAGAGAGGAGAGAGTTTGAGTACTAGAGACAAGGGAAGTATACATATATACGTGTATTGATCTGAAACGGATCGGAAAAAGGGAGATATCCACAACTTCCACTACTACTACAATAAAACAACTAAACAGAATTGGTTGGTGATTGATGAAGGATGATTGAAAATACGAATATATCGATGCAGTGTATATACTATCATATTATAAACAAATTTAATTCTCACTGCATGCCGGGAATTTTATTACAAATATATTTTTCAAATTTTTTGAGAGAGGAATAAATATTTTAATTAAGCTAAATTATAAATAATTCTAAGATAATCACAAAAATTAATTGTAACTACTATAAAAAAAAATATAATAACTTGCCGTTATATTAAAAATTTAATATTATAATTGATATCTCTAACAATATCATTATGGATAGTTCGAAATACCAGTTTTATTTTATATATTCAATTCTAAAATCCCAAATCTACATACATTTATTTATGCTAAATTTTTATGAAATTCAAACTTCAAGAGTCCACAATTTTCTTATTTAAAGTTGAAATGAGATAATTTTAATGTTGAATCAAAATAAAATCTATATTATTGATAATATTTTCAAATATATTTTAAATTTTTATACTATTTTCTTATATCATAATTCATTTACAATTCACAACCAAATAGACATTTCAACTCTAACTTATAAAACTCAAACTCCAACTATTATGGTACAAAAGGCATTGATTTTTTTTTAATTTCATATATAATTTTTTAATTTTTAATTTTTATTTTTTTTTTTGGTTTTGGGTAGGCGATAGGCGTCGTGGTATGATATATATACATATATATATATATATGGTGGGGTGGAATATATTTAGGCAATATAAACTGAAGCTGAAGAGCAGAGCACAGCAGCAATATCAGCAGGAGCGCAGTAGAACAGTAGGAGTAGCAGTAGCTTAGGCACAAAATATAATATAATATAATATAATATGAATTATATATAATTATGATAGTAGAATAAAAAATAGGAGGAGGTGGTGAAAGGGGGCTGAGATAGGAAACAGTAGCAGTGGGGCTGTGTCGCTCGCTTGCAGATTTTGTCTATTCTTTCCCATGTAACGTCCCTTTTGAACCCCCCTCCCTCCCAAAAGTAACCCCACTATTTTTTCACCCCTCCTTTTTACTCTCTCCTTACACTAAAATTTCACTCGTGTTTGTTTGTTACACTAGTCACTCCTTTTTCTTCCTTTTTATTTTTTATTTTTTATTATTTTTTTTTTTCCCCTCCTGTCTTTCTAGATACGATTAGCTTTTCACAGTACTGTTAACTGTCATTATTAACCCTTATCTAGGACCGCAATCTCTGGTAGTACCTAATTAATCAATAATTTAATATTAATCCTCCAAAAGTGGAAAAGCTACAACACGATCTAATGATCTAAAAGCTCGTTTTACTGCCTTCTATATATTTTGTATTCTTTATTATCTAGTACGGTGCTTTAGTTAAGGCCATTGAGAACTACAAAACTAAAGCTCGTAAAGTTTTAATTTCAGTTTTTGTTTTTTTTAATAAAAAAAATTATAATTAATTTTTAAAAAATTAATAAATTTAAATTTAAAATTTTCATTCTGAATCTGTTCTTCAGATATCAGCTTCTTTTTTTATTTTTGCTTTCGAAGAAGCAACATGCAACTTATTTTTTAGCCATTAAATGATAGAAATTAAATAATATAATTGAAATTGATAATTTAATATTCTAAACACAATCGACTTCATTTGTTTTTTTTTTTTTTTTAAGGATTAGTAGCGCCATTAGTGTCTGATCTTCTGTCAATTTAGTTCTCAAACCTTCCAACTTTTTTTTTTTTTTTTGTGTAAATTAGTACTTCTTAAACTTTGATATTTTGGTAGTTTTAATCCCTATATCAATATAAGAACTGATGACTGATTTTTTAAAATTTAATACAGATAATAATGTGTCAATCGCAAATTAACTTGAAATTTTATAATATTAGTTAGATTAAGTGAACATTTTCTATTTACTTTGGTTAGAAACCTTTAAAAAATATAATATTTTACAATTAAGGTAACTGTTTTTGTAGTTTTTGTTGTTATTATTTATTCCATTCATGATAAATTTTAGAACCCCTTTCTTACCAATTTTAGTGCCAGGGACCGAAATTGTTAAAAGAAAAAAATTGTCAAAGTTTAAAAAGTATTTTGTTAGAAAAAAAAAAAGTTCAAGTATTAAAGTCACACAATATTCATAATTTAGAGACTGATAATGTTAATAACCCTTTCATTAATTGAAATTTAAAAGGTATAATTATATATGTCTCAAGTTTTTAGGATTTATCATAATTTTCAAGTCTCATTACAGTTTGAAAAATAACATTATTTTCAACCATTCATATTAATTTATCTATATATACATATCCTTACAATCTATAATAACTTGCCTGCGTTACATTTGTGGCCATACCCCATAAGGTAATTCTGACCAAAGTTTATTTATTATTTATTTTTAAAAAATCGTTTGTGTTTTAACGGTCGCGATCACATCAGCTGGTTTATTTGTCTTTTAGCATTCAGTTTTGAAAGACGAAAACGCAATCTGGAAAACTAGGAGATCTAGCTACTGTTTGGAGGGGAGATCAGAGAAAGGGAAAGATTTTCTTTTCTTGTTATCTTACATCCCAGGCTACTGAATGACTGCGGTATGTGGAGAAATTTTTTTACTTTTTTGGCTGTACCGTCTACCAAATAAATAAATAAAAATATATTTTAAGATGAATTTCAGAGTACGTATTTTTAGTTTACTTGCCTTTGTCAAGTAACGTTTTTCAATGTTATCGTATGTAAATTATTTTTTTTTTTTTTGGGAATTTTTTTTTGTTTGATTGAATTTTATTTGGGAAATTGTATAATAGGAAATGTTCCCCCCCCCCCCCCCCCACTTTTGATAACGTACAATCCAAGGATCGATATTAGTTCTTAACAGGGATATGTTCTCTTTTCTTTTTTTCTTTTTTTTTTTTTTAAGGAAAAAATGCATTCTAAAATCACAAAGATAAAATATAAAAATTATTACTTATTCAAACGACCTCATTTGATCTCAAAAAAGGATTGGATAGTGAGTTTCAACACCATGACCCTAATTGGCGCACCAAATATGAAACACATAAAAGGCTCTTTCAATAAAATCACTACAATTATTGGAGACGAACATCGATCAAGGTTAAGAGACATGTTACTCAAAATTCATCCACAACTCTGTATAACAACAAAATTAGTGGACTAAACACAAAACCAACATCGAAGAGTAGACAGACTACCATCGTTATTTCACAACAAAACCTAAAACACAGTAAAACCCACAAGAACAAACAAAGATAGAATCAACATTGCCTTTATTTAAAAAAAATTAAAAAAAAAAAACTAAAAGTACAAAAAAAGGTTTCGATCCACAAGATCAACGCTTCTGATGACGAGGCAACCATTAAATCCGAGAGGGACAAAGCAAGGGACACTATGAGGAAGGAGAAAAGCCTCTGATCATGGTCCACCAAACCACCAGTGCCAAAGAGGCATACTCTACCAACACCGAGCATTCGCCAAGGCACATCGACCACAGAATCTTCGCAATGTCGAGGGGCAAAGACCCCCATGTAGAATGCCCGCTAGTAGACTCCTCGAAATGGCAACTGAAGATGCACCAAAAAAAAAAAAAAGTTTTTTAAGAGGGAAGGGGGAGGTGAATTTTTTTTTTATGGGCCTAAAGAGGGGATGTTAATTACAAAGTGTTTTTGTGCCCCTTTTGTTAAATACTCCTATTTTTATTTCTTTATTTATTTGACGAAGTATTTCACACATATGCGATTTCAAACTTTTTTTTTTCTTTTTTGAGAAAAACATTCTACATATAGGACACGAATTAAAAAAAATTTTAAAGCTACGTTTTAAGCCACCGTATTTATATCTTAACTTGTTAGTTTTGTGCCTTTTTTTTTTTTTTTTTTTCCAATTTCATATTATTTTGATCAAATTTAATGTTTAGAAAGTACACTACTAGATATGCACTACTGTAGAAAGCTCCTTTTAAAATTTTTTTTTTTCCATAGAATTTTGGAACTAATTTTTAGTTTTTGTAGAAATGAATAATTAGTTTTATTACATTTGAGATGCAGGTTTTGCCTTTTTGGGCTTCTTTTGAATAAAGATAATGCAATGAAATATTCTAATTGAGTTAATTTTATACCTCATGTAGTATAATTATTTTGAAAAGTTAAATCTCGGATAGTATTTATAAGGCATATGGGCAGAACTTAAGAAAATTGTCGCATAAATCAAAGGTAGGCTATAATGACTACGACCACTTACAGGTACGTTACTTATGATTTGAGTTTGAACCATGGATAATTATTTTATAATAATGTTGCGTACATGTATATGTTTATCTACTTGGTAGTTGCTTGTCTATCCAGCCGTATATAATAATTAATAGTGTATAAAATGCTACCCACTTTTACTATATTTAAATATTAAATATTATGGTTGATTTCATGTTTAACATCACTAGGAGTCGTAGAGTTCAAACTTCAGTCTCAAATTCAAAAATAAAAAATAATTAAATGCTTTAAAGAAAAACGGTTCCCCTTGCACAAGCCCATGTCCGGCCTCTAAAGCATTCATTAAAAGAAACAAAACCCTCTTATCTTTTTAGGCAAAAAAAAAAATCCTCTTATCTTATAACAACAACAAATTAGTGTGATCTAATTAATTTAGTTATATGGACTAATCAAGATGATATTATTATTATATTATTATTATTATTATTATTATTAGTTTATTCACAAAATTTGAGTTTGTGATATTTTCTTAATTAATTAATACATCTAATTATCTTTATCAGTTGAACTAGTAATGAATGTGATACACATTAGGATAAAGAAAATTTTTAGTTATAAAGATTTACATAAAATAATTTAAATATTAAATTTTAATTTAACTTATGTATCACATAAATAGGACAATGTGTCACACTCAATAAATTGAATAGTTTCTATGTTTTCCATGCGCATTATCCAAATGTGACTATTACATCAATTTTTTTTTTTTTTTTAGTATGTAAGCACCTCATGTGCACTCCACCTCTATTATTAACCTATTACTAATTTTTACGCTGATCAAAATCAAATATTGAACTTACGGCTCCTAAACTCCAAACCCCACTTTCCTCACCATTTGGCTAGCTCCAATGGCTTACATCCTCACAAAATATAAAACCATTATAACTATGGCGAGTAAATTTTTTTTTTTTTTTTTTGGGGTACTTAAGCGTCGCTATGGCGATTAATTAATCCCTTACATAAGAACACATAAAATAATGATATGTAGGGTCGGATTAAGTGATAGGGAAAAAGTAATGAATAGAATATAGGTATATGGATATATAATTAATATGGAGGAGTTGATCAAAGGCAAAGAGTATATCATCATCGATCTGTACACAAAAGACACAACCGACCAAAGATGTTAAGGGGAATTGAAGCAGCAAGATGAATGGTGGTGGAGAAACGTGTTTCCGCCGTAAAATGAACAGCTATATAGCCCCATATGACAGCCAGATAATGAGTCAGTCTTCACATACTAATCGAGAGACTACAGAGAGAGAGAGAGAGAGAAAGAGAGAGAGAGAGACGTGGAGAGGAACACGTGAGAGGGTTGGCTAGATTCCCGTGAGAGAAAACTCCATCAAATGAATTAGCATATATACACACTGACACACAAACACACACACATACATATATCCAAAATCCATATTCACAAACACACACATCATGATGATGATGATGATGATGATGAAGAATTTATGGGTAAATAATTTTTTAATAAATGGTCGAAGTTTTATAAACTAAAAGGCTATTTGAGATGTCATCTTCAGATAGTCTTTTTCATCTGGATTTTAAAATCTTATCTTTGTATCAAGTTTTTTTTATCTATTTCATTTTTAAAAAACTCAATTTTGAAAGTTCATAACTTTCTCATTTCAAATCGGAATGAGATGATTTTTTTTTAGTTAAAATGCTTGTAACAATGAAACAAACAAAATAAGATTTATTTTGTATGTTTTTTTTTCCGAATACATTCATTTTTTTGTACAATTTTCTATGTCATTGAACTTGTTCAAAAGTTTTCCCCCAAACATATATTTCCGACCCAACTCTCAAAACATCATCTCCAGATGTCCCCTCAAAAGGGCCCTTAATAATCATTTTTTAAAATAATCAATCGATATATGATTTATTGATATGATCAATCAATAATTGACTAATATTAAAATGATCATTTTTCTGAACGAAGAAATTTAATCCATTTATATAAATAAATATTTAAAACTGTCTATTTATTTATTATTTTTTAATAATAATAACAACAACAATAATAAGGATATTTATCACAATTATCTCCAAAATTGTTATCTTTGACAACTTACCCATCAAACTTTTAATTTTGATACTTTACATATGTGAACTTTCTAAGTTGTTACATCTCTCATTTTATTGGCTTTTTAGCAAATTGAATATTTGAATTTGGAAGATTTACATTCAATTTTTTTTTTTAATGGAAATGGAGTTCTCTATCTTCTGATCATAAGGCATGCGTGGCTTTCCGTCACCAATTTAATAGAAATTCTGAGGGTAAATTATGAAAAATTAATAATTATGGGCCATGCTATTAAAACATGATAAAATTATAGGACAACAGTCCTAAATACCCTAATAATAATGACAATTATAAAAAAGTGTCTTTCTGTTGCTTAATTACTAAACGTTACACCTCTCGGGCCTTTCTCATCCAAGTGTCCAACCTCTTCCGTTTATTCCATGATCTACTTCTTTGTCTAAATTATACTTAACTATGCTTTTATACATTTTCAAGATGGGTATATCATTGAGATCAGAAAGTAGTGATGGTTGCACGCATAGCCTATCGGTAATTCCATATGATATGACTCTATCATAAAATACAGAGTTCAAATTCCCCCTCCAACAAGTTCACCCAAAAAAAAAAATACAAAAGAAAAAGAAAAAGAAAAAAGAAAGTAGTAAAATTAGGCCGCAGCTTGCTTCACGAATTTCATAATTCAAGTTTTGTAGTTGGAATGGAAGTCATTGCAATTTCTACTTAGATGCTGAGTGAGAAATAGATACGAGTGTCTGGGATTTTCTCAAGGGACATAGCTAGCTATTTAATCTCTGTTTTGTAACACATAGATCATGGTAAGATTTACATATATAACTAAAGTATACATTCTATAAATTGGAGAGCTTTTTACTTGGGGAATAAACGAGATATAGAAAGCATGTATTTAGGTTTTTCCATTTTACTTATGATAGTAGTAGACTTTCATAATAGTGCTGGTCCGAAGGCATGATCTTTTATTTCCTTTTTATTAGTATAAAATATATATATATATATATATATATGTAAATTAGCAGCTGAGGTACATGGGCCCAATTAATGTTTTTTTTTTAAAATTAAATTTACCAACAAATTTAGCATACATGAACGTGGAAAAAAAAAATCACTTTAATGGAAAATACCTTTTCATCAGCATGTCGAAATTCATCTTTTGACATATCAATACAACACTCTGCTCAAAAATAAATAACTCTCCAATCCCGATAAATAATTAATAAAAAAAAATTAAATGAATAGATAGTTGGGGGTGCCATTAAAACAGGAGTTAGTGCCCTCCAAAGTCCAAACTACACTGGATATGGGAATAATGAGAGTGCCCTTCTGTAAGCTTAAAAAAAAAAAAAAAAAAAAAAAAAAAAAAAAAAAAAAAAAAAAAGATTAAATGCCCTCTCATCACGAACTACTAACGTTGGTCAAATGATCAATCAACATCACATCTGATCCCAAACACAGAGAAGCCCCGTTTGATTGACTGACTGTCCCAAACCAATTACTCGGACACACACACCCATAAAAATAATAATAATAAAAACAAAAACCACCAATGGTAGGAAGTGCGTTTTTATCCTTTTATATTAGTTGTTGACTTATTAGTTTTTCAACGAGACAATCGCATATCAAGCAGTTGAAACTAACAGGTCCTTTGGAATAACAATTGTACACGAAATTTTGCCGATCAATTCCAAACTTCCAAATTTATATATCCCTTTCTCTTTTGTAAATTTTTATAAAATTCAAAATTCAAATATCTATAAGTTTTTTTATTTTAGTCGAAATGAGATGATTTACAGAACGACAAGATAAACAAAATAAGATTTCACATATATTGTATTTTTTTCCAAACATATTTTAAATTTTTACATTATTTTATATCATAATTCATCTCTACTTCACATTTCAACCAAATAGGTATTTCAATTCCAATATACAAATCTCCAAATGCAACCATTGTTCCTAGCATGCCCCAAGACAAAAATATATAGTTTTTTTTCCTTGAAATTAAGAGTGGATGATTCGAACTTTACATTTTTTAATAGAGTTAAATGTAAATTATTATTAGATTATTTTTGTAATCATGCAAAAAAAAATACAATTTATATCATAAATCTACGAGATTATAAGAATCATAATGATAGAAATAATTGGCAACAGATGATTTTTGTCGTCTAATAAATTTTTTTTGTTTTGTTTTGTTTTGTTTTGGTTGACCCCTCTGATACAATTATACAAGCATGATCTGCTATATGTGTGTGTGTGTGTATATACTGCTCCTCGATAATCTCAACTCCAAGAGTACGGCTGAGCGTGCCTCCATCGATCTCTACCACCTCTGGCTATAGATGATCAGAAGTGCTCAGCTGGAGCTTCCATGCAAATCTGCCATTTCTTCTGGACATTGTTTCCCACACTGTAAAGTCACTCTCTTCTTAATCACTGATCTCTCATTTTGCCCTATATTAAATTAAATTTTTTTTTTAAATTTCTTACACGATGGATTTCAAGGGTTTTTGACTTCTAGATAAGTATCAGTACTAGTACTAATGTGTTGTGTGCGTTGTAGCAGTGCCAGTTTTGGATAGGTGTCAGTGTGTCAGTGTAATATAGAAGCAGAGCAGTTCCATTGGCTGCTTCTACAGATGATCGGCAGATGTTAAATAAATAAATAAATAAAACTGAAGGAGGGATTTTTAGAGATGAAATTTTAAAAGTTAATTTGAAAATGTATATTTATAAATTAAAAATAAAATGTGATATAATAAATAATATAAAAATTTAAAAATATATTCTAAAAAATGGGTAAGGTTACGTTAGAGACCCTCTGAGGGTCTCTACCGGTAGATACCTTTTTTGGACCGTTAAGATTTAATCGAACGATTCAAATATTGATGGTGTATGATATTTATCATACATCTAACCTCACACAATCATTCTCACCTAAACTCTTCTCTGTCGCTGGCGATCTTTTCGGGGGGGGAGGGGAAGAGAGAGAAGGGGGAAGAGAGAGGGGGGGTCATCGGGGGGGTGCCCGGGGAGGGTGGCAGCCGGGGGAGGGAGGCGGCCGGGGGTGGGCCGAGGCCGGGGGTGGGGGCCGGCGGGAGGGAGGGGAAGAGAGAGAGGGGAAGAGAGAGAGAGAGAAGAGAGAGAAAGGGGAAGAGAAAGAAAATAGGGTCGCCGGCTGCAACGGCCGGCGGCCGGGGCTGGGGCTGGGGGCCGGAGGTGGCCGGAGTTGGGGTCGCCGGCGACGGAGAAGAGTTCAGGTGGGAATGATTGTGTGAGGTTAGGTGTATGATAAATATCGTACACCATCAATATTTGAACCGTTCGATTAAATTTTAACGGTCCAAAAAAGGTATCTACCGGTAGAGACCCTCAGAGGGTCTCTACCGTAACCTTACCCCTAAAAAATATATATAATGGATCTTATTTTATTTATCTCGTTGTTGTAAGTTTTTTATATAAAAATCATCTTATTTCGATTTAAAGTAAAAAATTTATAGACTTTAAAAGTTTAAATTTTTTTAAACCGGAAAAAAGAAAAAATGAGTTAAATATTTAAGATTTTAGACTTAAAATGGCAAAACATGATCTGAAAAAGCCACCCTAAATGGGATTTAAACTTCTAACAAAAGGCAACAAAAACAGCTCAGCTTAACCCACATGCGATTGAATCCTCTGACAATTAATGTTGGCTTCTGATCATCATAGATCGTAGTACAAGATGGAATTTCTCGTTGTGTATGTAAATATTAAATGATGTACAGCAACCTTTGGGTTGTAGGGGTTTCGTACGTTGGGAAACCCAACCATATGCAGTTAATTTAAAAGGGTGAGAGAAATAACATTTATCAAAAAAATATTCAAAGAGTTTTTGTATACATTGAAGCAGTTAAATTATATAATTTTATATTTATTTATTACTTATTTTCTATTATTATTAGGTTTTCTCTTTTGATATAAATTATTATTTTTTTAGATTTTATAATTAGTTTATATAAATCTCTTTTTATGTATTTTTTTATTAATTGATTAGAATAAAAAACAATAACTTTTTCTTATTTTCAAATTGATTCTTAGTTTTCTACATCGTATCAGAGACACCATCTTATGGATTTTATTAATGTTGTTAAAGAACATACTCTACTTGATTTCAGCTGACGGATGCGATTGTCTGTACATGTTTGTATATTGTCTATACACCACCATATGTCGTCCGTACAACCTCAGTACAGCTATCATCACCATCATCCATACAATAGTTTTCTGTTTCTATTCACTCGCTTCCACTCGTCTTGATTGTTTCTTGGTTTGATTTCACATCCCAATATTGCTCTTTCTTGTTTGGTGATAATTCGTTAGTTTTCTTTATTTTCTCGTCATGACTGGACGTAAGGATGATTATTTTTAGTCGATCAGTATGCAATTAGATGGGAAAATTATTCGTATTGGTCATAACCTTCTCCTTTATCGAAATTAGATGGGAAAAACCGACGCGGTACGGTTAGTGTTGTTCCTGGACTATGATAGGCAGCTTCGATTTCGAGAATTGACGGAACTGAATATGCAACTCAACAACTGACCAACTAAAAACGGAGCAAACCGTCTGAATGTTCAGTCCCAATCCCAGTTTGTGCACTGCCCAAATCAGACCACCCCATACGACGTAGTACATTTTTTTTCTTGGTTTAATTTGTGGATTGGTATGCGAACAAAAAGAATTTCCTATTGAAAATAGAATTAGTTTGTTTGGCACATTGCTCTAACTAAATAATTTCAATTGTTTTTTTTAAAATATTTTTCTTTAAAAATAAACTCGATTTTACTATTCATATATCTAACTTTCTCTTAAAAACTCAAACTTTAAAAGTCAACAATTTGTTATTTCAAATCAAAAAGAGATTTTTTTAATATAAATTGCATAAAATTTCAAGAGAAAATAAATGAGATATATATATATATATATATAAGTGATACCAAATGGAGACTTAATCATTATTAGTAAAGGCCCGTTTGGAGAGTAGGTTTGAAGTTAGACTTTTAAAGTTTTGTTTTGGAGAGAAATGAAAATGTGTATTTGGTTAAAATGTGAATTGAAAATGAATATTAATTTTTAAATAATTTAAAAACTGAAAATGTGTTTGAATTTTGATGTACAATGTAGATATTGTTTCATTCTCCATATTGTTGTGAGCGTTTTGTCAAAAAAAAAAAAAATCGAATAAGAAAGTCATGGATTTTTAAAGCTTGAACTTTAACTTTAGATACTAACTATTAAAACAATACTAATAATAATAGAAAAATAAACTATCATCATAACATTATAATTATCATAAAGAACCAAAATCATGCTAAAAAAAATTAAGTTTCTAAGAAACCTAAATCATACTTAAGAAACATGTTTATAAAAAACCAAAATCATACTAACAAGCAATCACTATAATAAAGAATTAGTTATTAAGATAAAGACATAATAATGATAAATAAATAAGGAAAAAATTTTGAAACATAATGAGAAAAATGATTTTAAATATAATAAAAGAGTAAAAAGGGTATTCTAAGTAATTGTTTATTTAAAAATGGACATTTACACAATATTATCAAAAGTGAACATATTGTAGAATGGGTACTAAAAATAGATTTTTATGTAATTATTTCTTTTATGTTTTGATGTAAATGGACCCCTTACGGTCCAAACCGGCCTTTGGACTGAACATGAAAGTTTTAGGTATAATATAAATCAATTTTTTTTTTTTAATTTTTAATGAAGGAATCTTGCAGAAATTCCCGACGGATTTTAAGATATAAAGTTTTAATCGAAACTTACCTTTTAGGCGAAAGCATGTGTTGATAAATATATATATATATGTATATATATATTTATTTACATATATATATAGAGAGAGAGAATTTCAAACCGAAACCTTATTAGAACACCACTTTTGGATTTAAAAAAAAAAAAAAAACCCTTCAAGTTGCCAATGGGAGAAAAAACGTTGATGGTCTTAATGCACAGATGAGAAAGAAAAAGTGGAAATTGGTAAATGGAGATAGAATAGTAATCTAGTAAACTCAAAGCTTACCAACCAAAATAGGACTCTTGTTGGAAATTGGTACAAAAAGCCATTAGCAAACGGTTGGAAGAGAAATTGGGCCTCAGAGATCTCAATACCACATCATGGGATTTGGATAACTGTTCTAAGAGCTTATTAATTGGAAAATTGGATTTTAGGAGCCCAATTCCATATGGTAAATCATAGGGTGACTCTCCATTAACTTAGAGGCCAAAACCATACAATTGAATACCAGACTCAAAGTAGTAATCCATCAACCTCAAGTTTTAATTAATTAACTCTGATTAACAATCTAAGATAATTAAATTAATTAAGCAACGAATAATGAAAATAAGATAATTAATGGTAGTAATTAAGGATGTGATGATTAATTAATGATGATTAATTAATTCAAGATGATTAGTAAGAACCTAATGACGATCATTAATCATTAAGAGATTAATTAACGGTAGTTAATTAATCCAAGATAATTAATATTGTAAATTAATTAAATGGTGTGTGAAGGAAATATTTCCACCACACACCACTTGGTAAGGGAAAAATTAGAACTGTGTATGTTGACAAAAGTAATGACCAAAAAAAAAAAAAAAAGGTATAAATTCACGTTAAAATGGTTGGGAGTTGGGACCATCCCACATGAACAGCCATGAAGCTTTAGGGACCATCAATGATAAGGTATAAAGGCCCACTTAAGGGTGGATGAATTAAAGTGAAATTCAATCTCAAGTATTTCATTTAATCTGAGATTCGAATCTTATATTAATTCAAGAAAATTATCTCTGTTTGTATGAAATCTGAAAAACAGAAAATAACGAGACCACTACCAAATCTTTTCTTTTAGCTAATAATAATAACAAGGCATAAAGGTCTCAAGAGTGATTAGGCTTCATCAATTTTTGTTTTAAATGTAAAAAGCAAATCAAATAAAGGAAAATTTGAAATTCAGTCCACAAGTGAACTCACTTGCCTGGTAGTTGCGGATGATGAAAGAGACTCGACTGCGACAACTCATTAGATTTTTTTGTTTTGTTTTTTTGTTTTTGTTTTTGTTTTTTTAAGACAAGGCATTGAATTTGTTTTCTCAACTCATGTAAACGGACGCATTCCCCAAAGAAATAAATTGCTAATTAAATACACGGAAAGATTATAAGATTAAAGTTCAATTCGTAATCCAAATCGTGATTTTTGATTTGAAATATCCCCATATGTAATCAATTCACCAGACATCAAATCCAATATGATGTAAATATTGGATTTCTCTGATTAGATTTGTGAATTTAATCTGTAGTCTCTACATAATATGCATACTAAAATTTGAAACAGTTCTTCAAATATAATTCGTCACTAATAAATTCAAATTTAAATCTTTATTATTAAGGTAAACTGCTAGGTTGATCCTTGAACTTTTAACTCTGTACAACTTTGATTTTTGAACTTTTTTTCGTAGCTAACATACCCTTAAACTTTAAAATATTACTACTATAGTCTAATACGTTAATTTTTAGACAGAATCTGTTAACTAACATTACTTTTTGACTAAATTACTAACGTACTCTGTTTAAAAATTAACAGAAATATCTATTATAATAATTTTTGTTAAGATTTAGGGTCATTTTCTGTTCTTTTTTTCATTACTGAAATGATCATAAACTATTAAAATCTTTACTAATGTAGTCATTTTCGTCATTTTTTTTTATAAAATCCATAGTTAATACAATTTTTTGATCAAATTACTAATAGATTTGATCCAAAAATTGACAAAAAAGACATTGTAGCATCAATTTAAAAGTTTAGGGTATTTCAGCTACAAAAAAAAAAAAAAAAAAAAAAATTTAGGGATCAAAGTAGTAAAAAAATGAAATAAAAAATTCAGAGACTAAATAAGCAATTTACAATTATTATTAAACCAAGTTATAGCATTATAATCCATCATAACAAACAAACAAATATCAATTAAACATATATATATATATATATAAATAAATGTAGTTTTGATCAGTAGATTTTACAACTTGAAAATCCTCAATCTATTACCAATCCTTTAGTCTTTCAATCTAGTGTGGGTTAGAAGATTCGATTTAATAGATGGAGCGGATTCACAAATTTGATAAATATTCTGAATGAAAAATATCCCTTCAACAAAAATTCAGTGTGCATGCTTTCCAAACAAGAAGAGAAGCAAAAATACATATCTCAAGAGGTAGGCTTCAATGTGTTTGCAATGTCGATCACAAATCGATATCTGACATCTGCCTTGACAAGACGCTCCAGAGCAGTGCTCACATAATCCATTGGAATAACTTCAACCTCAGCTGTTATGTTGTGTTTGGCTGCAAATTCAATCATCTCCTGCGTTTCCTTCATCCCTCCGATGCAACTTCCAACCACTACCTTCCTTCCTGTCATTTCATTTAAGTTACAATGCTTAATTGATAAAAAATATATCATATTATGAACATGAAAGAAGACGCGTCTCTGTTGTCTATTCGGGATCGAGTATCTTGTTGCGGAGTTACTCAAATAATTTTTCTTTCCTACTAAAAAGAATCCGAGTATTTTCTTAAAAAAAAAAAAAAAAAAAAATCTTAAAAGGAATCCAAGTATATAGTAAAAATCTAATCCAAATCACTTTTTCACTTTTCTAAAATTTGTTTCGCATTCATTTTTCTTTTTTCCAAACACCTATTCATTTCTTTCAAATTCTCGATCCAAATTGAATTTTTTCAACACAAGACGGTGTGTTAAACAAGACCTTAGTCTACGTACATACCGAGGATCAAAGGCAGAACTGGTAGCTCGAGCGGTTTATCCGGAGCACCAACCATGATCAACTTTCCATGGGACTTCAACAGATGGATTAAAGGCAAAAGAGGGTGCCCCGCAGAAACCGTGTCAATAATACCATCCATTGTGCTCATGGCAGCCTTCCCAAGCATAAGACATTAAACAACAATTAGATCATGATTTCATTAAGCAAAAACTAATCAAATTCAAAGTAATTAACATCTAAACATACCTTCATTTCATCTTGATCACGGCTGATCAAAAACGAATCAGCACCAAGATGTTCAATAGCTTCCTTCTTCTTGTTAGGAGAGGTACTAATCACCGTGACCTTAACCCCCATAGCCTTTGCAAATTTCACCGCTACGTGGCCTAACCCACCTAGGCCAACTATGCCAACGTGAACACCGGTTCTATCTAGTCCGTAATACTTCAAGGGACTATAAACTGTGATCCCGGCGCAAAGGAGAGGGGCTCCGGCATCGAGAGGTAGGGTGTCGGGGATGCGAACGATGAAGTGCTCATCGGCCACCATCACATCTGAGTAGCCTCCTTGGGTGGGAGTGCCGTCGTGGTAGACGCCACCATACGTGAAGATGACGTTGGGGCAGTAGTTCTCGAGGTCTTTAGAACAGTTGTCGCAGGAGTGGCATGATCCCACTAAGCAGCCTATGCCCACTTTGTCACCCACTTTGAACCTCTCCACTTTGCTTCCCACCTCCGTCACTACGCCAACAATCTCATGCCTGAGATATTTTTCTCAATTTTATGATAAATCTGGATCAATGGCTTGACGTCGTAAAATTAGACAAAATACCAATTTTGTGTTGAAAAACTATTCTTATTACTTGTTCTTAAATACAATTCTCATGTCTAATTTTCATCAAACATTTATATTAATTCTTTAGAGAATTTTTTTTTCGTTTTTCCTATGTTATGTGCATTACTGAGAGATCTAGAGTGAATGAGAACTGGCTTGACTTGTTTACTCATTTTATATGAAATGGAACAGGGGCAGTGTCTATTTATTATTTGTTTAGGAAAGGTAGTGTGTATATATATAGGGATTTAGAGCTAAATAGCTTTTTTTTTTTTTTTTAATAAATGGTCCAAGTTTTTAAAAATTAGTTAAAAAATCTAAATTTTTAAAAATTAGTTTAAATGCCTTTTTTTCTTAGGATGATTAATCAACTTTGTAAATTGTCAATAAGTGATTGACCATATTTTATAGTTAATCACTAATTGACTATTGATAAATCACTGGTTGACTACGGTCAATTATTGAATATGATAATATAACTCACAAATTTTTGGAGTCAATTAATAATTAACGACAAACAAATTATTGATTGAGTATTGATTAATCACTGATTAACTAATGGTCAGTCATTGATTGACTCTAGTTAATGGTCAATCAATGATTGACTCTAGCATAATCAATGACTAAACGAGTGTAAGAAGATATGTCAATTTTAAAGAAGTTTGAGATGAGAGCTAATCACTGATTAACTAATGATCAATCATTGATTGACCTTCATAAACATATCAAAGTAAGAGAAAACACATAACAATTAAAAAAATGGATCAAAACACTTTTTTTTTCCCCAAAATTGATGAAAAAAAATGCAGAAAATCATAGCAACCTAGTGAAGAGAAAATAAAACAAGCAAAAGCAAAAGGATAAGTCAACAATCTTACATAAAACCGAAGTTAAAATCGAAATTCACCAAAAGAAAAAAATGCAAACAAAAAACAAAAACAAACATTTAAATTTCAATTACAATTCAAAGAATGAATTGAAATCGAACAAACATGAAGAAAAACACAACGATGGCCAAGAGAGAAACGGGCAGAGGGAGAAAAAGAAAGTTGGAAGAGAGAGAGGAAAGAGAAAAGGAAGGTGTTTGGGAAAAATAAAAATTAATTAAATAAAATATAAACTAATTAAAATAAAGTTAGACTATCTATTAGATTAGATAATAAATATAGATTACCTATCTTAATTTTCCATATGTATATATCGCTTGTATGGAAAGGTAATATTTAAGATTGGTGTATAACATACGCAGCAAAATGTTGTGCGTCTCAAACATTTCGATGCCATCCTTTTGTCCCCCCCGCCCCACCCACACACAATCCCCCACACCCCCACAACCCCCACCCCCCCCCCCCCCGCCCCAACAACCCGCCCACCCCCCGCCCGCCCCAACAACCCGCCCACCCCCCACACCCCCCCCCCCCCCCCCCTCCCGCTTTTTTTATGGCAAATGTGCATTGGTACATTTTAATCCAGAAGTCAAATAACTTTCAGTTTTTTAATAAGTAACAAAAAAATTGGAAATAAAATTTAGTATGTATAACTACTCTCGTAATAATTTTAAAGTCTATTCAAAATTTTTTTTTTTTTACAAGTCATATTTTTTTTACTTTAACAAAAAAACTCTTTTAGAGATCAGCAATGCTTTTGGACTCAAAAGTAATTTTTGGACTCAAAAAACCAAAATTACTTCCAGAAGCTATGCCAAACAAGCCATTATTAACTTTTGAGTTCAAAAAAAAAAAAAACCTTTTGAGGGAGTAAGACTAAACAACGTACCCAGGAACCAAAGGGTAGGCGGTATTTCCCCAATCATTTTTCGCCATGTGAAGATCTGTGTGGCATATTCCACAGTACAACACTTTGAAGGTAACATCTTTTTCTCCATTTTCCCTGCAACCAAACAGTCGCACAAGCCAAAATCTATAGTAGCATACACGTCGGGAAAAAAAAAAAAATCACACAATCTACTTGATCAAGGTCGCCAAGATATTAAAAAATTTTCCATTTTAACTTATTTTCTCATGCGAATAGAAAGAAAACGAAATGGTCAAGAAAGAAAATTAATGACGAAGAAGATGAGAAGGGAAAAGAAAAAATAGGCCAAACCTTCTGGAGAAATGGAAAGGAGAGAGCACCCCAGTGGAATCCCTAGCAGCCCATCCAAAGGCCTTCATAGTGTGCTCTTCTGTTCAGCACTTTGTCAACCTTTTTTTTTTTTTTTTTTTTTTTTTTTTTTTTTTCTATCTTTTGTTTTGGGGTGGTGGGTGGGAGTGAATCCTTGCATTTAAACTTCAGCTAATGAAAAAGTAACGGACAAAGCTGAGAGCCTGACACAAATTAAAAGAAAAGCAGCTTTAGAGAGCGAGACAGAGAGATTCTCTCTCTCTCTCTATATATATATATATATAATGTGTCACTTGGCAATGGACAGTAACTTGTCGGACGTGAGTAAATTCATAAGAACACTTTAAAAAAAAAAAAAAAAAGGGGAAAGGCTACAATGGTGTCCATTGATGGTGTAAATATTTTAAACAGTTTGATTTTTTCTCTTAAAAACAGCTCATATTTCATGAGTACACAAAATTCATTGTGAACTCAACTACATCTGATGTGAAGGCAGTTATTGGGGAAAAAACAAACTCAATGTCTGATTATTGTTCTTCCAAATCCCACTAGCCGGCGACGTGAGGAGTAGTCAGAGGTTGCAGTGGCGGTCACTAGTGTTTGGGCGGAGGAGATCCCGCTTTGTTAGCGACGCCATGAAGATAGGTAGACGCTGTTCTTGAGATTTGAAAGTCAGAGGGATTCTTCTGGCCAGACCGCCCACATCGGCACCCCTCTAGCCCAGATTGTTACGTCAGATCTACCCTTCCCCCAAAACCAAAATTTCCTCTGCGATTTTTTTCCACCATCGACGAGGTATGGTCTAGATAGTGACCGAGGTTCACGAGCCATCGAACCCCCACCTTGCCCGCATGTCACGACCCAAAACTGGATATGGTGACCTTAGGGGTTTAATTAAAAATAAAAAAGTAATTAAAATCATCGAATAATTAAAACACATAATATTTTGAAATTCACCCACATTTTTAATAAAATTTCATTTTAACCACTTTTGAAAACATATCAAAATATTGTGACAGGTTGTAACGTGACTTAATGGATGTTTGGTGGATGAGTTGAGTGAAGATTTTAAGTTTGAATAGTAATTTTGTTGACTTTTCAGAAATGACAAAAAAAAAATTTCAGAAAAAGACAAAAAGCATGATGAAAAAAATACAATTTAGTTTAGAGTCTATTATTTTTAATTAGTGAAAACCTGCAAATAGCTTTTTAATCAAAATAGTAGGTATTCCGAAATATTAAGTTTTTCAAATAAAAATAGGTTTTGAAATCCAACCTTCGAAATCATCACACAAACAAACGAAAAGCAGGAAATAAAACATAGACATCTAAAACCCAGTCCATAGAGAGAAATAATTTAAATTAGACATGCCTTGAAAATAATAAATGGCTAAAAGGAAAATACAGATAGTCACTACTGAACTGCAGTGGCCTTGAAATCACACTTGTCTACATGGCGCTACTCCTAGCATCTCTTGGGGAGTTAAAACAAAAAAAACATGATCTACAAGCTCAGTAAGATACAATTGACTCATTTAAAATAATTAGACTTGAAACGTCAAATATTTGACACATTTTACTTGAATAGCCCTTCTACAATAAAAGTATAAATGCTAATATGATGAAGTTGAAAAGTTAAATAGTCATGATGTTTGTTCTTTCATATCATAAGATCATTTCATTTATTCAAACTGATAAATAATTGCATAAAAAAGAAAGTAAAAACATACAAAGTACAAATTAAAAAAAAAAAACTAGATAATTGATCAACTCTATTTCGATATATTCATATAGTATCTCACATCTTGAGCATATTCAAGAACCTAGTTTTCAATATATTCTTAATATGGATAGATATCAGACCATTGACATTAATTGAACGTTTAAAACATCAGTTCTCATAATTATTGCAAAATTATGAAAGGTCCTGCTACATTCAAGGACTAGACATCAACGTGTTCCCAATATCAACCACAAAACGGTATCTAACATCTCCTTTCACAAGGCGTTCCATTGCTGTGTTTACATAATCAATTGGGATAACTTCAATCTGAGACGTAATGTTGTGTTTGGCTGCAAAATCTATCATCTCCTGTGTCTCTTTCATTCCCCCAATACAAGTTCCACCTACTATTTTCCTTCCTGTTATATATCATCATCAATTAAATCCCATTAGCTTCAAATGTGAATAAACTTTGCACTTAAAGGATTACTCACACATCAGAAATTTCCATTGTTGAATAATTTAATTATGTAGGATAGATTCAACTTTTAACACACTTATTCATGTGTAGGGTGTATGATGCCATGATAAATGAGTTTGAGTAGAATTTATTTTTAAAAGCTAGTTCAAGAGTAGAAGGTGTCTAATCCATATATAAACATCATATAACAATTGAATAAGTTGACGATACAAGATAAATTCAACTTCTAGATAATATATAATATAGTATTTAATATTTGTATGTGACACTTACCCAGTAGTAAAGGGAAAACTGGCAGCTCTAGTGGCTTGTCTGGTGCGCCAACTAGAATCAGCTTTCCTTGAGACTTCAACAGACCAAGCAAAGGCAAAAGTGAGTGCACTGCAGATACCGTGTCGATGATACCATCCATTGTGCTCATCGCAGCCTTCACAAAAATAAAATAAAAAAATAAAAATAAAAACATTGACTATATCAAACCTAAGAGAAACTCTATTTAAACTCGTTAATAACCAAAATAATAATAATAATAATAATCAACTATATATACAGGTACATACATGCATCTGATCTTGGTCACGGCTGACCAAAAATGAGTCAGCACCAAGATGTTCAATGGCTTCATCCTTCTTGGTAGGAGAGGAACTTATCACCGTGACCTTAGTCCCCATTGCCTTGGCAAATTTCACAGCCAAGTGGCCCAACCCACCAAGCCCGACGATACCGATATGCATACCGGGCTTGTCGAGCCCAAAGTGTTTCAATGGGCTGTAAACAGTGATCCCGGCGCAAAGGAGAGGAGAAGTGGCATCAAGAGGAAGATTGTTGGGAATTTTAACCACAAAGTGCTCGTCGGCGACCATTATGTCGGAGAAACCACCGCAAGTGGTGGTTCCGTCGTGGTACTTGGCACTGCATGTGGGAATCATTTTTGCACAGTAATTTTCGAGATCATTGACACATGTATCGCATGAGTTACATGATCCAACCATGTACCCTACACCAACTTTGTCACCAACCTTAAGTTTTTGCACTTTGTTGCCAACTTCTATCACTTCACCAACCATCTCATGCCTGTATGGTCAATTGTGGCCAAAATTAGTTCAGCTTATATACTTAATTGAATTTACATTAATATTTTCTTATACTATATATATATGTTTCCTCATGTAAAATATCTTTTTTTTTTTTTCCAACTTGAATTAGAAGTATATATAATCTATTTATACTATGCTTCCAAGCATCGGCGGAGGTAAGGGGGGGCAAGTGGAGGTTGTAGCCCCTCAACGAAATTTTTTGTTCTTTTAAATTTAGTCTAAAAATTTTATAATTTTTACGATTTGCTCTCATTAAAAATAAAAAGTTATCATATACTCCCTACTTTTCTCTACTAAAATAAAAATTTCTCACATAATCCCTACTAAAATTAATTATATGTTTATTATTTTACTGTTTCGTCTTAACTTAAATTAAAAATTCTCACATAATCCCTACTAAAATTTATTTTATGTTGAAACAAAAATTTTGATTTATGCCTCAAATGGAATATAATTCTAGCTCCGCATCTGCTTCAAAGTCTATTGTCAATCACAATTTTGGTTGTGGTAATCATGAACTTTTCTGGTCAAAATTAATAAATTAATGAGTGTGGTAAGTGAGTTCATATAAAGGACATAGGCGTGGTAATATTTTAACATTTAAATTCGTGGAACCAATTACCATCAATTAATACACTTGAAAAAGTTCCCAAGACAAAATAAGCGACTTGAAAAAGAATCTAAAGACAGAATTCATGATTTGCGTTAGAAGAATGTTGGGTATCTCTTATTTTTATGCCCTACCATTTAAATACTAACTTATGTGCATGATAGGTGATTGTCATTTATTAACCGATTATAATCATATGAAATTAATACCTCAATTAATGTAAGAAGTTACATATATCCATAAAAATAGGTGATAATCATCCTTACTTGAAATTCGAGTTAAAAAGTTAAATCACTAACTATATATAAAGGTTTCTGTACACTTTAAATATTCCTCACTTTTACATGATAATCATTAAAAAAAAAGACCATACCTAAACCCTCCATATTGCGGAATCTCTTTAGAAAATTCATTGGAAAATTAAATATTCATATTGAGGTGCTAACGTTAGTGTTCTGACAATAATCTCTTTAGAAAAATAATTATAATAACGTGCATACCCTGGGATGAGCGGGTAGAGAGATATTCCCCACTCATTCTTGACCATATGTAGATCCGTATGGCATATCCCACAGTACAACACCTTGAATGTCACGTCCTTCTCCCCTGTTTCCCTGCATATATCAATTATTGCACTTTAACAAAACCCCAAATAAAATAAAATAAAATAAAAACCCAGAAAAGCCGTTTCTAATTTCAATAATTCAGGAGCTGTAAAAAATTTAGGATGACAACTCTTTAATACATAAGTTGATATTAAAAATTTAGGATGAGAACTGGCATCCCTAGAACTGTTAAGAATGAAGAGATCCTGATAGACTCAATAATTCATCTTAACGGATGACATCAATTTCAGAGCTGCCTAGAATAGTGGAAATGAAGAGCATATTACACAAGAACTCGGTAAATAAGATGAAGGGGAATATATATATATATATATATATATATATATTTACCTTCGGGAGAAATGTAATGGAGAGAGAACACCAGAAGAATCTCTGGCTGCCCATCCAAAGGCCTTCTTGGTAATCTGTTTCCCGTCCGAGTTCAGCATTTTTTTTTGACCCCTGATCTTGCAACAACAGGTCAATATGAAATAGAACAAATAAGTAAAGGACTTGGACAAACTTTTGAAGATCAGGGAGAGAGAGAGAGAGAGAGAGAGGAGGAAACTATGGCAGTAAAGGAAGAGGGGAAGCTCGTCTTATATAAGAAAATTGGTTGTACAAGTCAATGGCTGGGTCTAGATTAGGACAGTTTCTTGGCTTGTCAATGGAGGCTTTCGTGGAAAAAATGTGTGTGAGGGCTATTACGTCGAGTCCCACTTCAATAGAAAATAAGGACATCTAAAGATTTATAAATGTCATAATTTTTTTTAAATCAATAATTACCTAAAAATTACAATTTAACAGAGTTACTATTTTTAATGTTTTTGTGATATTTGTGAGATCATATATATTTTTGTTTGAGTAAATACAAAAATAAATAAATAAATAAATAAACGTGAATACAAAAAAAAAAAAAATTGTGACTTCGTGGAAAAATAGGTCTTTAATTAATTAATTACTATTTCGGCAGTGACGTATACAACTTGTTTTTTTTTTATTTCTTCCTTTGTCCTTTGCTCCCCCAGCCACCGCACAAAGTTCTCCTTCGTTCACTTTCTTTGACCGAAAACATAGAGGAGCTTTTTAAATTATAAAAGAAATATATACACATTTACATACAGATTTATAAAAAGAAAGTTTACAAAAGGGAAAAATCAATATTAACATATTTCGGAACGTTGCTAAAGGGGCTCTCAAACACCAACAGAAATAAGAAGGCAGGCTCTACCTCTCGAAGGGAGAGCGTAGATGTGTTAGTGATTAGGACATGCTGTAAGAAGGCGTGTGATCTTAGACATATTAAATTAAATATTGAATTAGTTATAATAAGTCTTCATATCTAAAATTCTCAATAAATCAGTTATTACCACTTAAAGTTTAACCCACAAATCTTGTTACGTAGGGCAATCACAATTGGGGGTAATTACGGAAGTTTGAGTGAAAGAAGTTCACAACAGCCAGGTTTTTGTCTGGATATATACGAAGCAAAGTACTTATTTTACCAAAAATAAATCTATTTTATGCATATTTATTTGTCACTAAGCTGGTTTTAATTGTCCAATAAACATATAGTTAGACTAAAGATTATAACATTTGAACGAAAACATTTAAATGAAAATATTTGAATAGAAATATCTAAATTATCATCCCAACTGTGTTTTGATGTGAACATTTAACACAATATATTTGGAAAGAAACCTTTGAAATATTTATATGTATAAGGTCCAAGTATTCAAATGCTTCATTTTAGATAAGATTCAAATACATATTTGAATGAACCATTTAAATACAATGGTTTAAATTAAGATAAATAATTATCCCAAACAAAGGTTTAGTAATCCACAACTATAAAATTAAATGGCAGTGCATGACTCAAAAATCAACAAATAATTGGTTTTGCACATGGGATATTTACATATATTAAAAAAAAAAACAAATATTTACTTGTGGTCTGGAAATGGATAGCTATTCTATGCTTTACGTATTTGTTACCCTCATTGATAGTGACATATTTTTCTCCACCACAAAATATATATAGTTCTTTTTGTTTTTTTATAAACAAAGTCATTTTGGTTTGTTTTGCTATTGTTAAATAGTTTAAAAAGAAGAGTTGAAAAGTCAAAACGACATCACACTCTTCATTTGCATTTCAAATTGTGCAGCTATAGGTAAAGGGGTTTTGCATATAAATTGCACATTCACATATATGATACTTCTGGAATTTAATCATGAGACGCCACTCAAATATTCTCTTCTTTTGCAAGGAAACTATTTGAGCACCAAGTTTTATAGGGAACAAAATTTGTTTGTATGAACTTCTCAATTAGAAATTTTGTAATTTTTTTCTCTCTAATTTCCCTAATAAAGAAAAGACGTGGGCATTTTGGTGCTAAATTAAAAAAAAAAAAACAATTTATTTAGGCTTCTATCTACTTGTAGTATAATGAGGTTTTTAATTCGAATCCTTTCTTCCATTTTTTTTAAACCTCTCTTAATCATAAAATTCGTAGATCTTAAAAATCTACAACAACCATGTTTTAAAGGGTAGTGCATGACTCAACACAAACTTGTGGTCTGAAAATGGTTAGCTATTTCATCCTTGTCGTATTTGTCTTCTTCATCAATAGTGTGACACATTTTTCTCCACCAACATAGTTCTTTTTGTTTTTGATGAACAAAATCCTCTTGATTTGTTCTTGCTACCAATGGGCTGTTTGAAACGATGATTTTAGTTGAAGTTTTCTAAATATTTTATTTTTTTCTTTAAAAATAAATCAATTTTAATATTACATGCATTTTCAAATTTTTCTTTTTCATTATTAAAAAACTCAAACTTTAAATATTTATAACTTTCTTATTTCAAGTCGAAACAGAATGATTTTTTTTAATTCCATAAAATATACAGAAGGAAGAAACAAGATTCAAATTGCTATTTTTTTTTAAAAAAATTTTAAGTTTTTATACTATTTAACTGTCTCAACTAAACACACATTTTTAAATATTAACTCATGATTTCCAATTAAAAATATTTTTAAAATTCGATCTCTATGTGGTATTCCAAACTGGCCCTAAATATTTGAGAAAGATAAGTAGAAAAAGTCAAACTACATCACACTCTTTATAATTTGCATTTCAAATTGTACTATTAAAGCTATAGGTAAGGGTACTTTTGCATATTGCATTTCTTGAATTTAATCATATGAAAATGTACACATGTGAAATTTTTTTAAAATGAAATATAAACATGAAACTGTTATATCATATATATTTAAAGTTAACTTTAAGATTATGCTTATTTTTTTAAAATATTTAAATAAGATTGTTATATTATCACATGTTAGGATTCTTAATCTTAATTTTCGTTGGCACTAAATTATCAGAATTAATTAACTGATATTTGGAGAATTGCAGGTTTTTTGTTTGGCATTATTTGAATTTTATCAATAAGACAAGATCGATTTAGTGATTTCACATTTGTAATTATCTACACATAAGAAAATGACATTTCATCAACCAAAACGAGTAAAAAGATCATATAAGTTCGAAATTGTATTCCTATTTTATCATCATTGTGGAATCAAGAAACACGTTCGTCCAAACTGTTTTCTGTTAAAATCAATCCATCAAAATTGGTCTCACCTGTATGGCAAAGAAAGAAGACACAAAACAGTAAAGAAGGACAAAAGAGGTTTTCTGAGAGAAAAAAAAAAAAAAAGAAAAAGAAAAAATGTTATGAAAGATGAATTAAAAATACTTCAAAACCTGCACCAAGGGTACAATGACCTTCGAAAATGACCCAAAAAAAAAAAAGAAAGAAAAAAAAAAAGAAGGTAAAATTGGAGGTAAATGAACCATACAGAGTCAAGACTTGGTATCTACACTTTGATCTGGCAGAGTAATGAAAAACATTGTTCCACACTTTTCAAATTAAATAAGTTGTATTTTTTCTGACTGATGTTGTCTGTGTGGACAATAGTTTTCTACAATATTCACACAACATGTGGATATGATTCAATTTGACTTTTAATTTTGATTCCGACACTTAAATTGTTATTTTAATCTGCGGGTATTACAAATGAAGGTGCAAATTTATAGGAAATTTGTGGCTGTACTTTATATTGATGACCTAGAATCTATGTGTAGAAGAGGGTGATTATGTTGCAAAGGCCTCGATCGATATAATTCACCGACAGAAAAGGGCTACTATTGTAGATCGAGTCTAGTCATCCTTAGAGCATATATAACAGTAGTATGTAAAAAATCTCTATCGATTCTTGTGACATGGGTTGCCATTGTACATCTGTGAAAGCTACTGTTGGTAACCATGCAGTCACGATCACGTAACTCAAGTTAACATTATGAGAAATAGTGAGCAGAAAAGAAAAAAAATGGATCTCAAGAGAAGAAAAAATGGAGAAGAAATAATTCATTCCTAATGGGTCCCGATGCCTCCTACGTAAAAAAAAAAAAAAAGTACATTCATGTGCCGAAGTCACGCTTGAGGAATCAAAATGGATTATGATTTGATGGGTTATGAGAGCATAAGTGGGTCCGTTTGTTATTGGTTCAAGTGATTCTTTGTCTGCTTGGGTGGTTTTGAATTAATTGTGCTAAGAATAAATTGGATAAATGATGGAAATCTAATGTTATCCCAAGTAGTAACCCAACGAGATCCTTTAGTTCGGTAAGCCCAATAAGCCGAAGGTTCTTTAGAATATCTTGCAAGAGTGTTCTCTATTTTAGAGTCAGATCTAGAAGTCTTCTATAAGGATCCAAAATCTTCTATTCAATTTTGATATCCAAAATAATTTCTCAACAATAATAATATATCATGTCATTTTGAAAATTTGAAATGATTTTTAACTGATTTTGTGTACTTTAAAATGTAACTTTAATAAATACTGAGTCAAAATTATTAGACATAATTTAATTAGGATGTGGGTTCCTTCAAGATAGGCATAGTCTCCTAACACTTTGCATCAAGCCTTAATGTTGACTGTCACAGAATTAGACTTTCTCAGTCAAAGAAACATTCCCTGGATGTTCAAACCACCTAAAAATAGAACGTAAAAGCAACCCATTGGTCACCAAACCCTACGACCACTTTTCCCAACAAATAGGCCATTTTGACCATTCGAGATATTAGTTGACGCCTCTTTCAGCTACCAATATTACCTTGACTAGCTATGTGATAGTAACTAAGCACAGAAATGCCACCAAGACTCTTCCTCTTCAAGTGAGAGAATAAACTAGTTTGTCCAGAGACTAGTTAAGTAGAGAGTCCTCACACAAAATAAATACCCCATTGCACTTCACTTCAAGGGAAGTAAGGCAGAGACAGACCAAGAGTTGCTTAATCTTCCAACAAGCTAAGCATGACTCTTTTTAGCTCTCAAAGGTCCTAAAGAGCAAACTCGTGAGTCATTAAAGAAAACCCATAAGCTTCCAAAAGGGTATATATTCATACAATTTTGTAGACTAAAAGCCCAAGGTCATGTCTCCAGATAACCTTCCATTACGAGTATTTAAGATCTCTAGATAGCCAGACCCTTCTAGCCTTCTAAGAAGCATGCAAAATGTTATCGTATGTTCTCAAAGCTCTCAAAGGTCTCTCAAAGATCTCATATGTTATCGTGTCTCCAAAGTCTCTCTCAAGAAGCCTTTTTTTAAAAATACTTATATTGAGAACTGTGATATTACTTTTTAAATCGTTCCCAAATCAATATCAAATACCATTAATATTAATATCTTCGCTCGCTTAATTATCTTTTAGTTAGATTTATTAATATTAGATGGGGATGTAATTAAGTTTGCATGTCACTGTAGAGTACTTTCTGGATTTGAAATTAAGAAAGTAGCCAGGTCTCACAAACTGACAAAGGCAAGTCTTCAGAAACCCAAGGAAATTAAAATCCAGAAACCACCCAATTGTAAAATTCTTTATTGAAATATTTTCATGAACCAGTGAAGCAACCGAAAAGCAGAAATGAATGATGGAATATTCACTTATATTCAATAAAAAAACTAATGATCAGAATGAATATGAATAAATATGTATATATATACATATGCATACATATACGTGTATAAAATTCATGTTTGAGGAGGTCCTTCTAGTCGGATATAGTCATACATTAGTCCTGCAAAAGGGTCAGTGTTTCGTCTTTGAGTAAGGTAGAAGACGTTCTTTCCATGTTGAAGTAGATTGCTATATATATTGATGCTGTAAAACCAGTACAAGCCATGAATTCCATGCCTCGCAATGGCATTGTCTTTGCCTATTAGCCCCGTCGTGAAACACGGATCCGAGCTTTGGTCATTGACTCGTACCTTAAAATTAAAAATAATTTTTGTGAATGCCATGGCAAAAATATGTTAAATATCTCACCGGATCGTCTTATTCTATATATGCAATTATTAGGCCTTAAACCCCAAAAAAAAAAAAAAAAAAAAAAAAAACGATGTATATTACCTGCAACTCCATATTTGTAGCAGAGGCCAGCCCAAGTTGGAGCGTGTAATTTCCAAGACTTGTTACTTCTTCAAGTTCGAATATAATTTGCCATGTTGTTGCTTCGTATGTATCATTTGCTACATTCCTGCAAATATCACAAAGTGATATGACATATGTCATGAAAATTTAAATTATTATTTGACGCTGTTATTTTACCCCTGACAAGTTTTATTTTTATTTCATAATGTGTCATTAAATGAACTGTTTTTTGTAATTATTCGCATTATTTGTAATGTTAATTATTTTCATATCACGAATCATTGGGTAATAATAGTGCACAAATTTTTCTGCCGTTTTCTTTTTAAGTGCACCGCTACATGTAAGGATATGAAGGGAAGTGGCTACTCTTTGCCTGAGGTCAGTAGACAAAGCCAAGAGGATTTTATGGAAGCTGATGATAATATGAATTATGGTATTTTAGATTTGTGAGATAGACAGAATGTATAATTAATGCGTTTGAGGACAAGAACAAAGGGAAAACAACAAAAACGACATTTCTTAAAAAAAAGAACAAAAAACAATAAAAAAACAAAAAAAACAAAAACAAAAACAAAGCGACAATTGTGAACTACAATTTACCGAAACGACAAATATTTTAGAAATCGACAGCACATTAAAACCAGTAAAACTATGGAACACTAGTTTAAAGAAGAGAAAAGAAAAGAAAAAAGACAGTACCACGAAAAAAGATAATTTATAGATGAAGGATACTCGGCAAAGACAATTAAGTTAAACGATAGGGAACACCCATTGGGTTAGCTCAACGGATGCGAGGAAGGATACATGTTATAAAATCAAACGGAGAAAAAAAAAAAAAATCAACTAGAACGGTGAGTTTTGATATAGGTAGATGAATAGTGCAACTTTTTGGCACTTCCATATAGATGTATAGATGTTTTGATATAGATATAGATATAAGAATAGGAAAAACACTGGAAAGGGCAGAAGAAATAGAAATACATACCTGTTGACATGAGCAAAAAACCAGTTCTTGCTATAATCATCGACACCAACGGTGTAGACAAGATCTTGATTAGGATATAAATCAGCATAACGATCCCACAATCCATATTGCCTAAACCTGATAATGAAAAAACAAGTTGTTGCATTAAGCAAATAAATATAAGCTAATAAACTAGAAAAAAAAAATTAATGAATCATAGAGGGGGAAAATGTGGACATTACTTGTCTGGGTGATTGCTATACAATTGGTTCATGAGAGTCGGATATGGGTCGGGTACGTAGAATTCAGCAGCGGTGCGATCCGGGATACCAATTTCCCACAATGTTGGTCCATTTCTTGGTGGTTCGTAAACAATCGCATCCAATTCGATTTTTGATCCTGCATTATATGGTTAATAGTGTTACTTTAACGAAAAAAAAAAAAAAAATTTAGGGTGAATTTCATCTGGGTAGTGAAAATTTACCCGGTTCAATGGTAATATTCTTGCTATATTTGTAATCTCCAACTATGCCCGGGACCCATGCATACAAATTGTAGTTGCCTGGTAGAACATTTCTAATTGAGAAATAACCCCTTTTGCCAGCTTCGGTCCAAAATTGATAGCCCTGAAAATTGTCAGACAAACATATAATATTTTAAAGTTTATTTGCCATGAAATAAATGCATATATTTAAAAATTGAAGTACAAAGATTTGCATTCTTTTTTTTTTTTCTTTTTCTTTTATCGTGAATTTATCGTCAGACTAAATATATAACCAATTATATTTAATACTGTTGACTTGCAGTTGATTATTATGTCATGCGAAAGTTTGAATTGATAATACTCACTCCTGTCAATTATCAAATTTTAGGAAAAATTACGTACGTGATCTTTTTTCCACTTCTATCAATATAGCCAAACTTTTTTGTTTTGTTTTGTTTTTTGTTTTTGTTTTTTTTTCTACGAATACGACCATTCTTTTTATTTTTACTATATTTTACAATGGTCTAACTATGATATACCAGTAGATAGCCTAACTCACAACCAAATTCATCAATAATGGACTTTTTTTTTTTAAAGAATTACTGAATTTTACGATGGTCTATCAATAATACATTAATAGTTTTTACTAGATAGATCGACACATTATTATTTTAAAATGATTAATATCAGACTCCCATCAAATTCATTAGTGATGGACAATTCATTAAAAAACTATAAAACTAAGAAAAAGTTACTTTTCTGAATTAAAAAAAAAAACCCAAATTTTCACTAACTGAAGTAGAATATTCTAAGATTTTTTTTTTCCCCTGTATAAAGAATATTTTAAGATTTACCTTACTTTCCTTCTGCCATGATCCGGCTTCACCAGGTGCAGCTAGTCCAACATAGGCATAGCGAGCCCCGAATGGATTTTTATTAATGTATCTATAAAAAAAGAAATATAAAAAAGGTGTACATCTATTTGTTATTATTAATAAAAAGAAATGAAGAAATTCTTCTATATATATGAATTAATAAAATACATACCGATCAAGAATTAGTAATTGACCTCCAACACTTCCTCGTTGGTCGGGACCAAGGAAATCTTCGGACAGAGGGAAACTGAAAGGCCATGCCTCAACTTCTTCTTGCAACTATATCAAACATTTTCCTTTATTAACTAAATTAAGCATTCTCTAATTTGGCACATAGTTTTGAATCCAATTTGTTTAAAAAGATTCCAGTTTAATTTAAAATTTTTTTTTTCCTGTTTCACAATTCGAACAACAAATACTTTGCCTATACTAAACACCAATAAAACATATATTGACATTTTGAAATAAAATCATTTTAAAATGAAAATTTTAAATGTACGTGTCAAACAGTACTTCGTCTATAAATAGGAAACTCTCGAGTTTATAATACCTTGGCCTTGGCATTTTCCCAAAGTAAAAGAGGATCATCATTAGTTGAAACAGAATTGAGATAAACGGAAACAGGGCCAAAAACCTTCTTCCAAGCTCCCCTTCCTCAAATACCATCCCTGCTTCCCTTCCAGCATAGTGAGCGCTCGTAAACATCTGCATATGAATTTTGTTAAATTAATTTAAAAAAATAATAATAATAATAATCACAAAGGACACAAAATATATAGTTTTTAATTTAAAAACAAATTTTTAGTAACAACACGATTATAATGTATTGACAAAGGTTGAAAGTCACCGTTCTGCAAAAACGTGTGTGTGCGTGTATGTGTGTGTGTTTTTTTTTTCTCGACAAGCTAGAAAGTAAATCCTTTTCAGAGAATATTTTATAAACAACTTCTAAAATAGAGAAATTTATATTTGTTGCCTTTTCTCGATGCTTGTTTGGAGTTTTGACCCTTCATACTTATCTAACTGAATGTTTATATAATTGAAGTAATTATAGTTGAGACAATAATCCAGAGATATGTTTTTAAACAGTGATCATACAAATCATCCTAATAAACGTGCTTAATTGGGCTCATTTAATATCATAGAGAAAAATATAGAAACAACATTTTAAATGGATATGTTTATTTATTTATTTATTTTGCCTTCTTTTAATGTTTGCTTGGATTTTTGATCCTTCATATTTATACAAATAGATGTCAAAAATCTGAAAACTATTTTAACTAGGGTAATAATTCACAAGTATGCTTTCCAAGAAACAACGCTACAAAGCTTTCTAATCATCATATAGGGTGTCATGCTTGCTTTTTAACTTGTTGCGTTCATGTCAGCCTACCAAACCCAAATAGTTGTGAATTAAGAGACGTCAGATGAACCCTAAACATTTAAGATAGTTAAAAAAAAAATTTTGTAGTAAATAACAATTTCACATAAAATAATTCATGAAGTAAATAGTAAGGTTTTAAAATATTTAAATTAAATAATAAATTTATCACGTAAATAGAAAAATTACTAGGCAAACGACACATTTATAAATATAAATAAATTGTCTACTTGATAAATCTGATATTTATTCTAAATATTTTAAAACTTATCGACTATTTACTTCTTTTTCCCCTTAAAAAGTAAATAAACATAGAGAGATAATGTCAGGCGGGCCTAACTTTTGGGGAGTTTAGACTTACAGAGAGTGCAATTGCACCAGCATGGCAGGTAAGCTCTTGTTTGACGGGCCCACCTGTGCGGAACTCATAACTGGGCGTGATTATCCAAAATCCAACGGCTGGATCAGTAGATTCAGAACTGATCCAACCATGGACTCTGTTATCCTTGCTCTCGCTTGAGTACTGGTATTTGTCATCGACCTACAAATATATATAATATATATATATATATGGAAATCATGTGTTATAGCACATTATTATCTTAGAAAATATAATAAATAAAGATTATAATTTTGTGAAAATCGAACCATAATCTCCATCCGAAACCATACTCCGAAAGACTTTGTGAGTTTTTCTTTTGGATTTACATTTTTTTTTTTTTTGAAAATTAAGCTTTCTTGTTCTCGAGCTGCAGAAAAGAGTTGTAATCCCCTGTCTCCTTCAGACCGAGCGTAGGGTTTCGAACGAAACTATGTAAAGTAATAGATTTTGAATAAGAACACAAAAGGAACAATGTTAAACACCGATTACGTTACCTCTCCTCGAAGTATAGGGTTAGAAGGATCAGTCAAGAGAACAGCTTCTGGATAAGCTAGTGGCTGACCAGTTAGACGGTCTTTCATCGTCGGCATTATCCTATGCCTATCGTCTGATATTGCCATGAACTTAAACCTGATAGAATTGTAAGACAAAATAATTGTAAGCAGATTTTCACATTCATAAAAATGATGATTATAATATGCTAAAACCACTAGAACAAAATGAGCGTGTTGCGTAATTGCTTTATAAGTAGTAAAGTACTTGTCTTGTTGAAGCTTGTAAACGATCCGAATTTGCCCAATCTCTACTTCTGGCCACCCATCAAGACGCTCAAGTACTGAGTATGTGTAGAATCCTGGATAGTTCCGCAACATTATATACCTGTACATGTTTAACACTATCGATAAAAATAATCCGATTGATTAACGAATAATCCATAGTCTTTTGATTTTTCATCAATTTCGAATAAACTTATAATATCTCACTTATTTTCATTGATATGATTTTGATTACCCTTAAAGTTGATGGCTATCAAATAATTCTCCCTTCTCTATTATATCGAAAAGAAAGATGCCGGTTTCTGTTATAATTAAAATAGAAACTTCTTAAGATCACCTTTTCTCGATATTCAAGGGAACGGTAGTGCCACTCATGGAGATATTCCATGTCCTAGTGAATGATATTTCAGCTCCGTTTTCATCTGCCCTTATTACATCATATCTTGCTCCTTGTAATCTGCAAAGTAATAATTTAATGAATTTCAGCTTGAAAATAAAAGGGTAATTTTAGAGATAATATATATCGGAGAAATTTACGTGTCAATATTGTTTGCCTTCTCTCCTGGCTTCTTGTTCCAGACGAGGTCCCAGTACCTAGAACAATTTTATACGACATTTTTGTCAAACTTATTTAATATGCAAAAAAAAAAAAAAAGATATTCGTAATTTAATTGCGAGCAATATAAGGACTTAATTTTTAATATATATAATATTGTAAAACAATATAACACGTACCCTCTGTTGCTTTCAATATTATCAGTCTCAAGCAAGTTATCAATTCCTTTGTATTTAATTCCAATTACATCGCCGCCGGGCTTCGAAAATGTGACACGAACGAGGCCATTATCTAAGATCACCTCCTAATTAAACAATGAATTTTATTACCATTAACAAAAAGAAGTACAACTTTCTGATCATGGCAAGCAAAAGATATTAGAAATATATATATATATATGTTGTGTGTGTGTGGTGTAAATATGTTTTGTGGATATTTTATTTGAAAACTGCATAACTTTCGGTGTTTTGGAGTTGGCCGCTATTTACTTTTGGGGGTTTTTTTTTTTATTATCCAGTCAAAAAAGTTTTCACTTAGGGCTAGCTCAAGTGGTTGGGTGCATGAGTGTGTGATGTATATCCAGGGTGGTTTGAATATTGAACTTTTTATTTTTTTAATAGTAATAGATTAAAAAAAAAGGGAGAGGCTGTGGTAGAGTCTCTCCCAAAATCCTATCAGTAGAACTCTTTTTTTAACCGTCAGATTTAATTGAACGGTTGACATATCATATGTATACCATTGTTATCATAGACATTAATTACCTTATATAAACTTTCCCACCCTAAGTCTTCTCCGCCGTCTGCGATCTGTCCACCGCCGGCGACCGACGCCGGTGACTCACCCCGACGCCGGCAACCGACCTCCGCACTTATTCGACCGCCGGCCCCTTTCTCTCTTCTCTCTCTCCCATTCTCTCTCTTCTCTTCTCTCTCTTCCCTTCTCTGGCTCTTCTCCTCTCTCTCTCTTCCCCAGCCCGGCCCCCCAGCCCCGACGGCCCCGACCACCCCAGCCCCGGCGACCCACCTCCGGCCGTCGGTGACCCCCTTTTCTCTCTCTCTTCCCCTCTCTATCTCTTCCCCACCCCGCCCCCGGGCGACCCCAACACCCCAGCCCAGTCCCCCAACCCTGTCGGCCCCCCGGCCCCCAGCCAGCCCGGTGCCCCCTGGCCCCCGCCCCCCCCCCCAGCACCCCCATCCCCCTCTGCCTCTCTCTTCTCGCGTCGGGGTTGTGAGGGGGCGGGCGTGACGCGAGAAGAGAGAGGTAGAGGGGATGGGGGCACCGGGCTGGTTGGGAGCCCGGGGGCGGACAGGGAGGGGGGGACTGGGTTGGGGTGTCGGGGCCGCCGGGCCTGGGGGGGCCGGGGTGGGGAAGAGAGAGATAGGGGAAGAGAGAGAAAGGGGGGTCGTCGGCGGCTGGAGTTGGGCCTGGAGGTGGGTCGCCTGGGGCTGGGGTGGTCGGGGCGTCTGGGCTGGGGGGCCGGGGTGGGGAAGAGAGAGAGGGGAAGAGAGAGAAGAGAGAGAAAGGGGTGCCGGCGGCCGGAATAAATGCCGGAGGTGGGTCGTCGGCGTCAGGATGAGTCGCCGGTGTCGGTCGTCGGTGGTGGACAGGTCGCCAGCGGTGGAGAAGACTTGAGGTGGGAAAGTTTATATGAGATAAGGTCTATGATAACAATGGTATACCTATGATATGTCAACCGTTCGATTAAATCTGACGGTTAAAAAAAGAGCTCTACCGATAGGGTCTTTGGGAGAGACTCTACCACAGCCTCTCAAAAAAAAAAAAATTATAATTACAGTGCATAAGTACATTTAGTTCTCATTAAATTTAAATGTGCAGATACATTATTAATGTTTCTTAATGAATTATTTAAGACACTGAATTTTAGGTTTTTCTTTATAAATGTTTTAGCTAACATATAGCTGTGGAAGTATTTTAACAATAATCTTTTTTTTTTTAAGAAAAAAAATTCTTTTTTTACTTTACGCATTGATTTTATTTGTTTTTCTTCCTAGTTCATCTTGTATAGTTTCATGTCTAAATGTGTTGTTTATGTAAAGATTATGGGTTTATGGGTATCCAACAGTAATCTTGATGAGAAAACATATTAAAAGCTTGTGGCCTCAAAAGACTAATACTGACTAGCATATATTATGGTTGCCTATATCATATTTTGGTGTATGAGGTGTACTGTACTATGTTATATTGTTCCAACACAATAGAATGTTTGATGCCATGGAATATTAAGATGTATGTATAAACCTAATTTAGTGTTTAGGGCATTATAATAGTACAATATTAATAATATTGGTTGGGTCTTGGGGCTGTGGGATAATGCCAACCGTGGCCTTGATCACATGTGACAATCTTAGCTAGGTATAGAGTTGCCTCATCTCCAGTCACAGGTGACGACCTATACCCCAGGGTCCAACCGCGAACCCTTTTCCCAAACTTAGCCCAACTCTAGGCCCGAGCCAGCCTCAACCCTAGGGCCAGATCTTTCATCAACTCTGGATTCGACCGACCCAACCTCGACCTTGCTCAGGCTGATCCCGACCACGACCCTGGCTCATGCTGACCTAGACCCCATACTTGAGCCAACCTCAACCCCAAGTTTGGTCAACCATCCCCCAAACCTCGACTGGCCCCACCCTAGATTGGTCTCAACTCCAACCCTGACCTTAATCCTTGTATGAAAGAATATAGTATGGTCTCAACTCCAACCCTGACCTTAGTCTTTGTATGAAATAATATAATATAACCTACACTTAAAAATATGTTAATTAGATAATACGACTTTGATTGTATTGATTTACAATCCATATTCATTATACAGTACACTAATACAATACTCTAATAATGTCTACCAAACAATGTTCTAAGAGCCTAGTATAATGAAATTCATAAAGAACAGTATATATTTTCCAACTAGAAAAAATTATATTTTACGAAATTAAATGGGGGCATTTCAATTAAACTAACCGGTCGAAGCCTGTTGGTTTGCAGCCTAACGCCAAGAGCATTCGTGGATCGCCGTCCAGTGATGCCCCTTAATGCTCTTCTGCAATTAATTGAAGAAACAAGCATGTAAACAACTTAATTAACAATATCTTAGTAAAAAAAAATAAAAAAAAAATCTTAATTAACCACTAAATTAAATATTACACTTATGATTTTTTTTTAATTTGTTTTGTAGATGAACTATGTGACCCATCCACTAACATATAAAATATTATAAACAAGATGTCATAGTTTTCAAGACTGGTGTTGTTGAACCGGTATTCAATACAACTACTCCGACCAAAAACGACCTCATGACGTCAGGGTACAATGTTCAAAAGAAGGCGAAAATTGGGTGGGTGTAGAAAAATGTTGCATGACATTTGTGTTAATTCCTTTCTTAAACTGTTTACCAAAAATAAAAAATAAAAAATCCTTTTCCTAAACTTGGGATCTTTTACTAGCCTTAATTTGTATAATAATTTGGCAACATGGACTTGTAGTCTGTTGGCAATAAAATTGACATTATTGTCAGTTAAATCTCTACTATTGGCCCATTCTTCACCTAATCCACGCATTAAATTTCACCATATCTATGGTAGTAGACACTTTTTTTTTTTAATACACCGGTGTTCTTTGAACTTATCATACATTTATAATTTGTATATTAAATTTTTAATTTTAATTATTTATATCCTGAATTTATAAATGTGTAACAGTTTATCCCATCCCCCATTGTTAACAATGCTAATTTAAAAAAAAAAAAACTATTTAATAGTTAATGAAATAAATGGTCTTTTTTATTCATTTTTAACTCAAATTATTGAGTTTATAATCTTTTTAAGTTTGATCAAAACAGAAAAATTCTGAGTTAAATTTACTTTAAATATAAATTAATGTTAATCTTGACTAAAAAAACGCCTTTTATGATCTTATTTAATGACTAAGAGCAAGTTTCAAGTTTTATTAAAAAAAAAGAAAAAAGGAAAAATCAGCATTGTTATCATTGCGGAGAAAATATAAAGTTGCAAATTGCAACTAGTTGAGAAATTTAGGGGCACCAGTGCAATTTATCTATAGACAAAATAAAAAAAATTGCTGTTATTCTGAAAGAAAATATTAAAACTCCAAAGCGTTTTAAAAAAATGAAAATAAATGGGAAAGAAAACTCCAAAGCATGTTGGAAAACAGAGAACTGAAGCTGAAATGGGACAGGGACTGGATATATCGTCGCATAACACTCGTGAAGATTAAGTACCACAGAGAACACTGCTAAAACGACAAGAAAACTGAAACCAAACCAAAAATTTTCGTCTCAACCAAAAAAAACGGACGGGTGCTGCCATATGTGCTTGTGTATAAATATATATATGTGTGTATGTATCTATCTACTTAGTGATGTTGAAACATTAGAACCCCACAAAAAAAAAAAAAAGGAAGCCCACAAAACTCCAAGTCATGACTCACGAGCCGAAAAGGAAGCCAGAGAAAAAAAAAAAAAAAAGATAAAAAAAAAATCACGAGCCAGAATTTTCCCCTGCCTTGAGGTAACAATGCATGTTATGTTTGGCTCAAATATTGGCTGATTGTGATATTTAGTGTCAAAGAAAAGAATGAAAAGCCGAAAATAAAAACCAATAAAAGTGAGTCAAAAAGTTGTATAAATCGAGACGTCAACACCAAATATACTTGGGGCTTGAAAAACTCTGTTTCTGTCTTCAAGAACACAAGAACAGTTCAAAGAGAAAGTTCCTTTCTCTTTATTTTTTATTTTTTATTTTTTCCCCCTCTCTTTTTCTCCTTAAATTATACCAAATTAATAATGCATAAATCAATGTTAAGAAATTTTATACCTGTAGAAAAGTTTTAAATAATATCCAAAAACAGTCTCAAAACGGTAATAGAAACCGGATATTAATGTATTTAAGTGCGAGTTTAGAAAAGAACCTGACAACTGAAGGGCTCTTCATCTGATCAGAATTGCCGGAAATTAGCAAGAAGAAGAGAAGAAATAAGCCTGTCGTCGTCGATAACAAAAGTAGCCAACGACATTGTTTTCTCCAACTCTGCTTCTCCATATTTAACGACATTACAAACCTGCAAAAAAAAAAAAAAAAAAAAAAAAAAGACATGAAAAAAGAGCTTACATTTGGATACACCGGAATTAAACAAAACAAAAAAAAAGAGGGGGGGGGGGGGGGGAGTTCGAGGAAAGAACGACGACAGTAGTACAGAGTAATTCTACGTCGTGAAAATGTCTCCGAGGAGAAGAGAACATTCTGGTTTCTTTTTCGTATGGATTTCCGAGGAAGAAAATATTTTTAGTTAGTGGGGGACTTTACTTTACCTGGGTTTAACTTAAAGGCAAATTATGAGAGTAGTTGTAATGGTTAATTGAAGGCTAGAAGAAAGCTACAGCGTCACACAAAGCATATATATATATATATGTATATATACATATATATATATATATATATGGGTGGGTTCTCTTATTGGAAAAGAATACTTTTCTTCTCTCTCTTTCCCAGTCTCGTTACTAGATTCTGTGTAGGAACCTTAAAAAGAGCTTCAAAAAACCGTGCCAAAAATGGTGACCAATAAGCCCAGGGAAATTGAGGTGATTATTTTGGCTTTAAATAACTGCAGAACATCAACAACTTTAGTTTCCTTTTAACAACCTTACTATTGGCTTTGAACCTTAAGCCAAATATATATATATATATATATATATCATAAGTGTGTTTGGGGGTGTGTGTTATGGTCTTTTTTGGTCGATTTTAACAGTTCCCATTGTGACTTTTCCAAAAAATAATTTGTGTTTGGACTCTAATTCATGAGTCTGTCAGCCGTGAATTAGTCTCAAACGAGAAAGTCTATAAATTAATGTATTATTGTAACCACGAATTACGAGTTTAAGTTGTCGTCTCATTAGTTGTATGTCGAATTAAAATTTTGACAACTAATTGAATTATTAAATATTTTTAGTATTTAGTTATATGGTCAGTTTATTACTATTGGTGTGAGATGAGTTTATAGCTTTTGAGTACCAACCTAATTCATATGCCTAAATTTGTATGAATGCTAGTTGTCTTTACTCTTAATATATTGAAAAAAAAATAGTAAATTAATATTAAAAGAATAACCTTTATTGGACAAAAAAATAGGCATATTATATATTTTTCTACAGGAAAAAAAAAACATATATATATATATATATATATATATATATATATAGGCTTTGTAAGAATATAGGTTTTCTGGACTACGTAACTTGACCACAGAGATACAATGAAGAAAAATAATAGAGATCTAAGTTAGAACGTGGCCAAAGGGAAAAATATGGTTAACAAGATTAGGCCAACTTGTTGACAAGGCTGAAAATTCGTTAACAAAAACGTTGAAAGCTTTGGATTCAAAAGGGGGGCTGTGTGCCGTTATACCAAAATTTGACATTTATAGAAGTGTAGCATAACGAAACGTATATTTATATATATTATATGTATATATGTTTACGTGTTAATATTGTTCTTCTTCGTTAATTAGTAGGCGTCTAATTGGTTGAACATCTAGATAATAATGTATATTATGCATGCAAAATATGGCGTGGAGTTAATTTGTGCCTAACCGTAAAATTAGATCAGTCAAATAAAAAGAAAACATATTTAGACCTATATTAAAACGTTTTCGATTGGCCTTTTTCTGACTTTTCAGTTAAACGAACTCACATAGCTAGTTCGTTATAATCGAAGGTTTTTCTTTTAAAAAAAGGAACAAGATTCAAAGGGTTGGTTCTAATCACAATTAACTTCCTAAACTTCTTATGTATACGTGTGTATATGTGAATATATTGAGAACTTCAATAAATCTTGGAAAACAGAGAGCTTCAAAATAATGAAATTAAACAATTAATTCTGAAAATATTAATTTATTGAGGAAATAAAGTTCACTATTTATTTCAGTTTTGGGGAGTTCCTGTGGCAAATAGGCAATTGGTAAAAGACACGTATATTCTCCTTCGTAAGATTATTTATTATTTGTTCTTTCTCTTTAATTTGTCAAGCAAAATACTTATCTGATTACAAACCTCAATTCTAATAACATATATAAGATTGATTTAAAAAAGAAAAAGAAAAAAAAACACAACAAATGAAGAATTCTTTTATTTTTTCTGTAGTTTTTTGTTCTCTAGCTAATATGAATCAAAAAAGAACAAAGAATTGAAATCATGACTTTGCTTCTTCGAATGACTTTGATCTAAGGTGGCTTGCAAGAATTACGTGCCCATCAATTACGGGATTGAACGTATCAAATTCCATACATATACATACATATATATATATATATATATATGTACACACTCACACACGTATCACAATTAACAGCAAAAATTTCGACACCAAAATATTGGCAACTTCTTTTTCTTTTTTTTTTTTTTTTTAAATGGAATATACTCTGGCAACTTGACGCAAAGCTTGAATTTTAAGGAAGAAAACAATTATTAATTAGTCCCACAAAATTAACTACATATATTTTTCGATTTCTAATATAACAGAAAACGAACAAAAGAAAAAAAAAACTATAGAAAAATAAAAAATAAAAAAGGTCCTCCTAATTAAGTTCTATATCATTTAAGGCTTTCGGCCTCGTTGTTTGTTGATCCCTATTATGGTCATGGCCTACTAGTCAAAATTCTTGAATTATAAACCACCCTATATTATTATATTTGAACTACTTCACATTTTTCACATAATTTCGGACATCATTCTATATGGTGTCTAGTATTTCGTACTTGTGTAATTGTTTTTCTATCTGACCGTATTGTTTAGGTTTACACCCACTCGACAGCCCCCAACAAACGTTTAAAACTAAAATACTAGCATTTTCCAATTTTCTTTATAGGTTCAAAATTTCACACTAAGTTCACCCAAAAGAAATTTCACACTAACTATTCCATTACTAGCAAATATATAGTCCTGAAACCCCACTAATGATAATTAGCCCACCGAATAAGGAAAAAATAAAAATAAAAATAAAAATAAAACCCCCTAAATGAAATCCAGTCTTCATGTGACCATAAACAGGATTTCAACATGGGAGCCACATTTTCACACTAAAGCCGCCCGTGACGTTTTCCTCTGTAAACTCTACATTTTCCACTACTTTTTCCTTCCACACGGTTCTAAAACCTAAAGTTTTATTTTTTATTTTTTTTTTTATTTTTTATTTTTTATTTTGGTATTGTGCAGAATTTCATGTTATATACATATTTATACGACCATAAAAGAAAACAAAAGGGAGTTAGTGCTAGTGTGATGCTTTTTGGGCAGTATATAATAATCCCAAGACCTCTAAAAGACAGGACAAATGAGTAATGGGCTGTAGAAACATAAGTGGCATGTCTAATCATACTCTTGGTACTTCAGAAAAATTTTAGTGTTTTTTTTTTTTTTTTTTTTTTTTTTGGAAACACTAGTTGTCTTTTTAGCTTTCTACCGACCCATTATTTATGATAGTCAGATTATCTTGTAACAACTCTGGTGACTTTAGGTCATATTTTGACCAAATTAATGCATTCCTTAAATAATAAAAGGATTCCTAACCCTCAACTTCATTCCATGTGCAAAAGTGGATTAACCAAAATCTAGTGTAGAAAACTAACTCCAATATACTTATTCCCTTAAAAAAAAATAAACAAAACCAAATGTCAACCTCCATTTGTTTATTTAAAAGTTTTCTTGGGCTTAAAGGCTATCGATCAGAAAAAAGCTGTATCTTAAGAACCCCACGCCACAAGAAACAAAGGGCGGCTACCCCTATAGAGCTCTATATAGAATCGTCCTTCTTTTGTTTTGTTTTGTTTTTTTGTTTCGTTTTGTTTTGTTTTGTTTTTGTTTTTGTGGCTAAAAAGGCCCTAACAGGACTTGACTCATGGCTTGGTTGGACACAAAAAAGATTCTCAAAGCGTTGTGCAACAAAACACAAAGAGAAAGCTACAAACTACACAATTGAGGAAGAAAGAGGAACCAACTAGGTCTCGTGACACCAACGCTACTTAATGGGCCACGCGTCAGTAGTGATGCGGTGCATGGATCGGCTTTCTTGTATGGTGGCTTCTTTTCTTTTCTTTTTTTTTTTTTCTTTTTAATAATAAATATTCCAAGTTTTCTTAGATTAATTAAGATGTTGTCTTTGTAAAAATATTCAATCTAATAGTAGTCGATTTGGTTGATCATTGATGATTAATAGATCAACATCAATCAATGTTTAATCAATATCGATCAATAAATTATTGATTTGAATATATTTAACTAAAATCAAACATTTCAATAGTTACGGATCATTTTCTTTAAATAACATTTGATAAATTGTCAAAGAATTGGCTAAATTACCTATTCCCCAAATGGAATATTTCACGGTTTAAAAAAAAACAATTGTGGAAGGGTGGGTATCAGAGTAACCAGGAAGCATGCCAAAATTTTTAAGTGAATACCCTAATTGGAAAAATTACGAGACTCATATAGATAACCCACAAACAATGTACTGAGTAAGAGATTATAAAAATAATAATAATAACATATCAATTAATGAACAAAAAAACCTGCAAACAATTACTTACCACACCTAGTAAAACTCCTTGTTTCTCTCCGAGCATGGTGATACCCTTCTAGTAAGCTTCAATGAGCTAGGCACAAACTTTGTGTCCGTCTTCTTAGGTCACACAAGGCATGCACGAGCACATATGACGCAGGTAATTAGGCTATGCTGTTATAACAAGTAGTCTATTAATTAAAATACACGACAAAGTGCCATTGATTTAAAGCACATTGAGAAGAATAATATTAGCACTTGGTTTTTGTCAAAAATAGAACAAATAGAGCAAATGTGTAGATGAAGATCACAAAAACAATGATACTTACTCATTCAACTAAGAGTGTATGCTTTAGTGCAAGCAATTCATCATTACGTTTGCGGTCTTTTCAAAGGTGTCTACACAAAAAGGTAACATTTCCCTTATAAGCGCGACCCTAACTACCCGAACCTAACGGTTACTACTACATCATGAAAAATTTGAACCAATTGAACTTCTGTTCCAGTCGATCTATTGGTTTCAATTCTAGATTCTTGAAAATTCACTTTCCAAAATGAAATTTGAAAATATATGCATATATGTATATACACATACACATTTGTTCTCTAGGTTCAGATTGGTTTACAAAGGAGATGTTACCTTTTTGTGTCGACATCTTAAAAAAGACCACGACGTAACGATGAATTGCTTGCATTAAAGTAGACGCTCGTAGTTGAATGAGTGAGTACCATTTTTCTCTCTATGTTCTATTTTTGAGAAAAACCAAAAGCTAATCTCTTCTCAATGTTCTTTGACCATATATATCAACGGCCCTTATATAGTGTTTAAATTAATAGACTACTTTTTATATATAACAGCATATAGTCTAATTACTTGCGTCATATGTGCTCGTGCATACCTTGTGTGACCTAAGAAGACGGACACAAAGTTTGTGCCTAGCTCATTGCAGCTTATTAGACAAGTATCACCATGTTGGGAGAAAAACAACGAGCTTAGTTTGGTGAGGTAAGCAATTATAAGCTCATTTCTTGCTCTAGTCGGCCGCCATCATCTCCTCACCTCGCCGCCATTAGGTGGTGTTAATGAGGTTGTATATCACTTTTGAATTTGACTAATTATTTATATCATTGTGACATAAAAAATTAGGGTTAAATTTTCCACTAAAAATTGAGCTTTAAATTTTTAAAATTGTGCATGCTGCTTGGATAATAATTTGTTGTATTGGTTATTTGACGCTGAAAAAAGGTTCTATTTTTTTTTTAGTTTTGATTTTTTTCTTTTGATTTTTGATTTTTTGTTTTTGTTTTTGTTTTGTTTTGTTTGTTTGTTTGTTTGTTTGTTTTTTTTTTTTTTTCAAATCTCAAATTGGCTTGTTGGACACAAGGGCTAATGGGAGAAAAACTTGTGGAAACAACTATTCAAATAGGTACATGTTTATGTTTTTTTACCATTTTTTTATACTTACTTAGATGTTTAACCATCCATACTTCTTATCTAATTGGACATTAAGAAAAACAGAAGTTATTATAATTGGAGCAATAATCCCGTGACTTTTTTTTTTTTTTTTTTTCAAGAGCAATCCTACAAATCACCTTATTAATCATCTATTCTAGGTAGCTAGTTCGGTTTCAGTGTCTATTTTAAGAAAATGAATTTTGGTTCAGTTCGGCAGTGAGGGTAAAAGTGCAAAACTAGTTACATTATTCTCTCACCTAAATTATTCGATTAATTTACTGTACTGCTAGTTAATGCCAACAGACCAATACTAATTACAATTGAGTACTTAATAAATTATAACTAAATTATAAGTTTTCCAATGTCCAACTCTAAAATAAGCTATAGTGGTTGACGGGTAGTTTTGTTTCAAAACTTCAACTTTATTCCCTCGACTACTGAAATGCTTTACAATAAAAACTAAAGTGTGCATTTAAGGATATGTCAAAGTATCTATAACAGGTGTACTGAGGTTTTTACACAAAAAAAACCTATTGGAAAAAAAAAATACGGGACTAATATAGATCATAAATCACGAAAATAAATTGAGTGAAAGATAAGAACAACAAACTTAACTATCAAATTATGGACTCAAAACCGATCGAATATAGTTGCTAACCACACGGAATTAAGCTCGTTGTTTCGGTCAAATTGCGGTAATTCTTGTCTAGTGAGCTTCAATATGAGCTGGCACAAGCTTTGTCTCTGTTTCTTGGTTACGCTAGGCATGCACGACCAAATATGACTCATGTTAGGCAATTATGCTGTGGTAATTAGTGTAGTGTATTAAAACTCCAAAGGCCTTTCTGAATTTAAAGCACATTGGGAAAAATTCAAGGTCATTCAATAAGGTACGAGTGTTTATATGACGAGCAAACATCATAATTATTTACACTTCGTCAAATTGATTTTAGAGTTTCAAATTGGCTAAAAAACTCTTTTTATAGATGTTTTAGTACTCAACTTGCAAGCCAATGTCTTATTTGAAAAATTATATCTTTTGGTGATTATCAGCTAAGTTATGTTAAGAGCAATAATCCAAGTCCTAAAATCTAGAATTTTGAAACGTGACATGAAGAACAAAGTTTAAGTTAAGATAAAACTCTAAAAAAAAACTATGTAAATTAAATCATGTTGCACATTATGTAATTAATGAGCCGATTAAGTTTAAAGCTGTCCTTCATTTTGAGTGTGTGTCACGCATTTCTTGAAAGCCTCAGGAGTAAAACAATTCATTTCTTAATATATCTTTAATTAACGAAGGCGTTTCTGGATTATTCACTAGTCGCTAACTGACCCCTATCCTATAGTTTCACCAAAGAAGCAAATACTAAATCTTTGCCGTAGCAAAATTAAACACATAATTAAGAGATTGGATTGAAAGTACGATAGAGCACTAATTTCAGGTAATTGTTTTAATTTACGGAAAGATACACTTAAATAGCACTAATTCATAATTACAAAATTACCCAAAATACTTCCTTGTATTTAGCTTAATTATCACTTTTGTCCTCTTCGTTATATGAATACTCAAAATACTACATTTGTTTGTAAAATCAATGACGAATTATCTCCTGAAGCATAATTAAAATTAAAAAAAATCAAGTTTACCCTTCACAACCTATATTAAATATGATTTAAAACAAAATTAAATAAAATCAATATTAAAACTTTAAAGGCTCTCAAAATAATCGAAATATTGATTAATTCTATATTTTTAAATAATAAGACACAAATTTTAATTTTATTTTCTATCATATTGGTCTAGTATCAAATTTTAGTGTCATGTTGATGTAATGATCTTTAGAATTATGTCATTTAAGTGATATCTCTTTGTTTAAATCCCTAAACTAATTCTTTTGACACCCAGTTCTCTAAGTTCATATATTGCCTATCGCTTTACCCCCAAACAAACTTTCGTTAAAATTGACATCTTTTACGCGATGAACCTAATTAGTGTAATCCGTTAAGTGTATTGTACCATTATTACTTGATTGAGATTTCGGCCTTATTAAATAGTTATTTATCCGATATGTATCTTCCAATTCATTTTTTTTTTTGCAAGGTAAATAATAAAAATAAATAAAAAGACAAAACAAAACAAAACTTTGTATTCCTCTAGATAAACATTTGATAAATTTACGCTAATTTGATTTGATATCTATTTTTAAAATTTTTAGTAAGTATTTTTAAATACTTGGATTTTCAGTAAATTCTTGAAATTTCTAATAAATCCTTAGATTTTCTAGTAAATAAACAAATTTACTAATAATATGTTTTTAAGTTTTAGTGATAAATTTATATGCACAATTTCAAATTAGATTAGTGAGAGAAAGAGAGAGGAGGAGAGGTGAAAACATAAGCCTACATATAACTTATACGTACGATTCTTAGCTAAATTTCTCTAAAAGTTAACTAATATTAACATCACGAAAGCAATAACTCAGTAAATAAGTAGCAAGAACTCTACAACTAAATCCTAAATAAATAAAAATAAAGAAAAAAATAAGAAGAGGAAGAGGAAAGAAAGATGGAAAGAAAGAAAAAACTCATATAAAAATCATACGAAATGACACGTTTTATTTATTTGTATGTACACATTTATCTATTTTAAAGTATTTTTGTGTACACACGCGCACAACTAAACTAGAACACCAACACACACACATATATGTATTACACATATATAAGGGATAGGCAAGTAAACCTGTTTTTTTTAAATATCACAGGTTTTATTTTGTGTTTTTAGAAATATCACAATCACTTTATGTATTCTTTTATTTATGTTAAAAGTCATCATTTTAACAAAAATCGGTACCATGAGATTAACTAAATTAGTTAAAGTGAATGTGTTCTATCATATAGGTTTTTTTTTTTTAATTATTTATTATTATTATTATTATTATTTGCAGTTTAAACATGACAAAAATTATTTTTAAAAAACAGTTCTAAACATGAAATTGCACAGAAAATGATATTACCACGGAAAAGAAATACTATAGGCACGGAACTGGCTTTTTATCCTTTCTTTGCCCCATGGTTTGCTAGCTGACTTGTCTTGGCTTTTTTCTCGAACTCTAAAGAGTAGATATTCCTAACAAAAAGAATAAAACGTGATATTTCAATAAATCTAATCGGAGATTTAGGTACTAATCTCTATGCTTTACTAATAAAATTATATGTACGTTTATATATTTTTACCTCCGATTACCAAGATATGACCATCTTCTCCAAAGAGACTGAAGAACAAGGAGTCACTCCGTTTAAAGCCTTGGAGAAAAATAGGACTTTGACAAAACAGAGTTTTAGAGAAATGTTGTCTTTTTGTTTTTGGGCTATGAGAGTTTTAGGTATGCATATTTTATTCTGAGTGGAGGGTCAATAAATTTCCATTACACATTTTGTATATTAAGGGATGAAGATCCCTTTGGATTTTCCTTACGATACTCGGATTTTATTTTCTACAATGGATAATTTCTAGCCAAAATAAGGTCTTCCTTCATAGTAGACTTCATGACTTGAAATCTCCTGTGAATCCATTATTAATTTCACCAAAACATTTTGGTTCCAAATTTATTCGAATAATTCCAGTTTTATTTTATGAGAAATGCCTTCTGAGCTACTGAAAAATTGTAATTTGTCACATGAATAAAAAAAATTAGATTGTGCATTTTTTTCTCCCCTTTATCACATTGAATTTTAGATGATCCGGTTTATTTAAGAGGATCCACCTAGCGAAAAGTACGGAAATTATTTAGTATTAATTAGTTCCTATCTCCATTTACATACAAATAAAATTTCAATTTCATATATGTATTTGTACCAAATAATACATATTCATTTAAAAAAAAAAAGGAAATATCATTCATATGAAAAAGGAATACAAATAGTAATATTAAAAATGAAATAACCCCCTGATATAATATACATAACCTTCGACTATGACCGATTCCATCAGTAAAATATGATGAAGTTCAATGAAAAGGACATAAACCGAGATCTAATGATGGGAAAATTCATCGATAGCATAATTTAGCATGTTCAATATTTTTAAAAAAAAAATCTACAGTCGATAGAATAATCCGACGGAGGACAAAGTAAAACAATTGGATAAAAAGCTACCAATCAGATGGTAAAACAGGGCATTTGCAAAAGAACAAATAAGTCTCACCATTTGAGCAAAAAGTTATCTACAGTTTCTTTTTTAAAGATATGATTTAAAAAAAAAAAAAAAAAAAAAGAAAGAGGAATTAGTACAATACCAAAACATCAGTAAGATTTCCAAGTACTAAAAGGTAGGAAAACAGAGGAATTATACATTATATACTACAATACTACTTCTTATGCGAGTCTAGTAGAGCTTTAGAAGAGCCTCCAGTTGACGATGAATTAGTAGAAGTCGTAGTGTAAATAATGGAATTTGAGATCAGAGTTTGGTCTTTTAGTGTCCCAGTCTGTCCAGGTGATATATACGAGAATCTGCACATCTCCAATGGCGGCGCAAAATACATCGGCACCGGCAGTTGCGGCGGAAGTCTAGGCAATGGAGCTTCAAAATTGAGAACGTTTATCACTTGCCTAATAGAAGGCCTAGCCGTGGGATCGGGATGAACACACCACAATCCAACGATCAACAAACGCTCTATTTGCTTCTCATCGAACTCCTTGTTTAGTCCCTCGTCGACAGCTTCAAGGATTTGGCCCTTTCCATATAGTTCCCACACCCACTCCACAAGCCTCATCTTGCTTGGTTCCGCCTTTGGATCAACCGGCCTTCTTCCACAACTTATTTCAAGGGCAACCACTCCGAAACTATAGACATCGGTTTCCTTACTAGCCTTACCAATTGTGACACATTCCGGCGCCAAATATCCCATTGTCCCCGCCAAGACGGTAGTGTGTGACCCCAATTCATCGTGGTCCACCAGCCTCGCTAGCCCGAAATCACCGAGTTTAGCGTTGAAGTTCGTGTCCAACATGATGTTGCTTGACTTGATGTCTCTGTGGACCACGCATTGTTCCCACTCTTCGTGGAGGTACAACAACGCCGAGGCCAGGCCAAGGGCAATTTTGTGCCTTATGGGCCATTTGAGCACATGTTTCTTGCCAAAGAGATGGGAGTCAAGACTTCCATTGGGCAAAAACTCGTACACGAGGATGAGATCGCCTTGTTCGTGACACCAACCGATGAGTTGAACCAAATTTCGATGTCTCAAACGACTAATGATTTTCACCTCGGCTATGTACTCTTTCTTCCCTTGCTTTGACCCTCTAGAGACCCTCTTCACAGCTATTTCTGTGTTGGTTTTATCAGCCAACAAGCCTTTATAGACTCCTCCAAATCCTCCCTCTCCAAGCTTCCCTTCCTCAGCAAAGTCGTTTGTTGCTTGACTTAGTTCCTTATAAGTGAACCTCTTCGGCCCACTTCCTTTCTCAAACTCATTCTCTATCGATGGATCAAACCCATGTTGCTCCTCCTCTTTGTCACCCTTCTTTCTCCAAGCCATGAACCAGGCCAGGCCCAATCCAAAGCCCAAAACAACTAAGCCCGAAGCTGAACCAATTCCCAAGCCCAAGCCCAAGCCCAACTTCCCTTTTCTTTTCCCCTCGCCAATCTCCAAGCTTGAGCTGAATGACCAAGAGAGAATGTCGTGTATTTCGACTAGTCTCCCTGTGGCTGAAGAGAAACCAACTCTAACTTCTTGAGGCAAAAGCTCTCTCAAGTCAATGATATGAGAAAGAATAGATTGCCCTTGGAAGGTTGGATTTTCATCATAAGTCAAATACACACTCAAATTCTTAGTAGTTGAGTTGTAACTCACCCAAGCATTTGCTAGTGAGCCGCTCTTTATGCTACTTTTCCATGTCACATTAGCAACCGAGACAATCGAATTGACGTTGATTCCCACATGGTTAGAACTCGGATCCCAATCATTCGCAAAACTATCGAACTCCACCGCCACGATTTGGTTTGCGGAGGCGTTGAAGGCGGTTTCGGGGCTGAAGAGGGCGAGGAACCCGCCGCTCGAGTTAGTGGGGATGCCGGAGTCGAAGGGTGCTAAAAAAAAGGAGATTCCATCGCCGTTTCCCGCTTGGACGTCAATTGCTTTCATGATGAAGGAGAAGTGGGTGGCGAAGTCGGTGAGGCGTCCGCTGGTGGCGTCCCATAGGCGGACGGGGCTCGAGTACGAGGCTCGGCCGGTGCTGTCGGTGAGGTTGCCGATGGCTTGGTTCTTGGTGAGCTGGATTCCGTCGGATTGGAAGGCGTCGCCTTGGAAGGTTATGTCGAGCGTGGTGTTTTTGAAACTGGTGAAGTTGAAGAAAAGCGGATTGACGTTTGTGGATAGCAAGAGGAAGAGAATGATCTTGAGGAGAAGAGAGAGAGCCATTGTTGATTGGAATCTAGAGAGAGATTTAGAGAGAGATTCAGAGATACAAGAAAGAAAATTTTAAGAGCCTATTTGGATGGTGAAGTATTCTAGGTTCGACTACTACATGGTTTGTCCAATTCATAGCAACTTGGTTTTTATCTATATATTTGATAGCGAATTCGTTGGATTTTTTTTTTTTTTTTTTTTTTGTCAATTAAGGGAGAACGATTCATTTCAAAAAACAAAAGGGTATATAATATGATAGTTGCCCCACTAGTGCATGGTCTGCATATTGGTTTCATTTAAATCATAAATATTAGGGCGTTTGGAATTCCAACTGAAGTCAGAGTTTTATAAATGTTTTGATTGAAAATGAGTGAATGCTTGAAAATGTACTTTTAGTTAAAAATAGATTGTGATAATTAAATAGTTTTGAATTATAGTCATTTAAAAAAAAAAAAGAATATGCATTTTGTTTCGTTACTCTCGTCATTCTATGTAATTAAAAAATATTATCTCATTTCGACTTTAAATAAGAAAGTTATGGATTTTAAAAGTTTGAGTTTTTTTTTTTTTTTTGATGAAAAGAAAAATTTAGAGATATAAATAGCGAAGTTGATTTACTTTTAGAGAATCAAACGAAAAACATTTGAAAAACGCCGACAGTATTAATGCAGCTTCCAAACGAGTTCTTAATTAGTTTTTGATTTGTGGCTTTCTTTTTTACCATTAGCGTCCCATCTCTATAGCAGTTTGTCAGCAGTTGGACAAAAAAGAATTTGTATTAATGTTATTGCTCCGACGACTCGTATGCCAAATCTTTGGTTGTTATGTTTGGTCTTGTATTAGTGCCCGTTTAGAAGCAAATGAAATAGATAGCATATTACCGAACAGGATAAACAAGACAAAAGACAAGTGACGAAGTTAAGTTCGGCATATTTGTTCGTCAAAAAGAGACAAATGGCATGAAATGGTTTCTCGTAACATTTCTACTCCAAACTTAGAGAAGCTGCCAGTTGCCGTCTTGTTTTACCCAATTTCCGAAGTTTAAAGGAACCAACCTACCTAATATATATACACATATATTATATAAATTTTTTTTAAAAAAAATCAATAGTGTCTTCACTGCCTATATTTAATCTACTAGAACCACATAGATGTACGTTATTACGATCTGATCTATTCTCTAAGTAAGTTCAGCCCAAAGTTCACAAAGTTCATATTTCTCAGCAGGAATACAGCGTTTTATTTATTTATTTATTTATTTTTAATGTGGATCTCAAAATGATGACATTGCGATTCAAATTTTGATACTGAAACTTAAAAAGATGTAAAAAAGACATCCACAATTGAAATACAACCACCACCTTGATCTATCCCCAAGTAGCTTGCGTGCGCAACAAGAGAAACATTTTCATTAAGTAAAGAAATTAAACAGACAATTACAGCTGTTTTGTTCCTCAGCCGGCCAATATAATTTAATTAAGGTTTAATCGTATTGACTAATACATAGTATATTCTTTTGAATGGGGACACATGCTATTTCATTTGGAGATTTATACTGATATTTACTTGTCCAAACTCTACTATAATACATAAATTATGAATATTCACATACGATGTTATGGTATAACATAGATGGTCGCAATGCTCTTACCTTGCGACTATAAAACTTCAACGTTCAATAATATTCTTTGATAAAGAAAAAAAAAAAAAAAGTTGGACACCTTCTTACTCTTCTTCTATATCGCTCAACTTGAACTATCCTAGTTAATTTTTTAAATTAAAGCGCAACTTAAGAGTTCCACTCTAAAGAAATTTGTACATCAAATAAAATGGTGGTTTCAAAAAAGTCGAAGTTTGTGGAAGGATAGTAGTTGATCGGTTCGTGTAACACAAATTTTCAAAAAAAATTTTAATTGACAGTTTTTGTAGATATAATTTACTATATAAATTTGTGCATAAAAATAAGAATTTTACTCTTGTTTGATATTAGTTAGATCAATAACTTAATTAACGATTCAAGATCTAAGACATGTTAGGTCTTCATGCCTAATTTCAATACTTATTTGAACAGACATGTGAGTATCTCTATTATTTATATATGATCACACGTTCATCTTTTGTGCTCTTTGCTTTTAATTATCAATATATGAGAAAAGCAAAGAGTGCAATAGAAGAACTTTTCTTTTTAGGATTTCTCTATTCAAAAAAGAGGAAAAAGGCAATGATTTCTTGCATAAATAATCTATTATAGTGCTAAAAGAAATACCTAATAGGATAAGTTTAATTTAATTTAATAAAGAAAATGTGGTCACCTCTCTATAGAGGGAGGCTAAAGGAAGGAAGTTGCGCTGCCTGTCCCTCAGACTAGAAAGATATAATTTTTTTTCCTATTTTTCAACTTTTGAAAATTGTTTTATATTTGAATTAAAATATCTAGATAAAAGTCTAGTTTTAAAGATTTTTTACAATTTAAATAAGTTTTATTCATTATTCTTAACTATTATATTCTTGTATGTAACATTTATATACACTGTTTGAAATCACATAAATAATTTATTGAATTTTGTAATATATGTTCATCATCAAACGTACATACGATAAGAATATAATAAAATCAAATTTATTAATTTAAATTGTAATAACATTTTTAACATCATATGCTTTCTAAACATCAATCCTAACATAGAAATGATGTAATCATACAAGTACTTGTGTATCTCAAAAGATGGAAGGGGAGAAATCCGGAATAAATTTTTAAATTTGATACCTAAAAGTATTTTTATAAGTTATTTTTAACAAATGAGAATCATAGGCTCGATATATATATATATATATATATATTTTTGCAATGTATAATTTTTTTAACATAAGAAAATAAGGCTATATACCCTAATGCTTTTGTTCAATATATTATAGGATATTCTCACAAACTTCAGGATTGTCCCACTTTACCACTTAAACTTTAAAAATTGACAAAAACAGTGGGAGAATTAGTCTTATTAAACATAGTTTGTTAGGATCAGTATTAAAAACAAAAGATCTAATGACTGCACTAAATTCTCTTTCTTCCATATATTTTTAACTAAAATTTTGATGGAGGGAGTGAATGGGGGTTGATTCAAAGTCCAGATAACAGAATGTGAGTATTTTAAATTTGAAAGACAAAGTGAAAATAACCTGAAAGTTCAGGGACATAAATGAGATTAATCTTATATTTTATCTTTTGATGTGTATTATCATTTTTTTTAAAGATGATATTTCATTGTTTCAACCATTTTTCATGGTTATTGTTGATGTTAAATTTCATATGTCATATCTTTTTATATATGTATCAATACATAATGAAAAATGAGTTTAGACGGCTGTCTAAGAAAGATTCCAAAACGGTCTCGAGTCTAACGGTTTTAAACTTTTAAAAGAGGATAGGTGATCTTCTTACAATTACCTTTCATCATTTACATAAGTAAAATAATTTTAGTGTACTACTCATTCTTTTATCAGGTTTAATTTATACTATATTTGGTAGGGAGGAAAAAAGAAAAGAAGGAAGTGGGATGAGAGAAAAGTGGAGAGACAATGATGAAGTTACTTTTTGGATAAGAATAAAAAGAGAAGGGAAAGAAAAATATGAGAGAAAAAAATTTTACTGGGGTCCACTATTTGTTATTCTTCCAAAAGTTGGTGGAAACATAAATTCATCTAAAAATAACTAAATTACTTTAGGATTTAGAGGTAAATAGCATTTTCTATTAAGTTTTTGTAATAAATGACCGAAATTTTTAAAAATTAGTTAAATTTTTTTTTTAAAATTATCAATCAATTTTCTTAAATGAACAATCAGTGATTGACCAAATAATATTGTTAATTTGATCAATCAGTGAGTGACTACGGCCAATCACTGATTAAGCATAATAGAAATCTTTATAGGCAATCACCGAGTGATTGACCAAATCTGAAAAAAAAAAAAAAAAAGGAAAAATGATCATTTTGTTAAATGAAAAAAATCAGTAATATATTAGATTAGGTAGCCAAAAAAGGTCACATAGCTTAATTTTTCAATTACTTTTTATCCTCATTTAAGAGAGAAATAAGAAAAATAATTGAATAATATAGTTATTTTACAAATATATTATTTTCCTTTCTTCTTATCTACTAAACAATGTAAAGGAAAACATAAATTCCTTTCTATCATTTTAACTTTTCAATTTTAATAAGTTATATCCCTCCTATTTTCTCTCTTTCCTATTAAACAGAGTATTAAAGTTATCTAAGACATCATCAAAAAAAAAAAAAGAAAGATACCAACTTGAATATCAAAGATTGACTACTAACTTTTATCGCGTATGAATTGTTATTTAGTTTTTTAATTAATAAAGATTTAAAACATTATTATATTAATTAATTAGATCAATCAATAAGATATATATATAAATTAATATTTAAAAAATTAAAATAATTGAATGTTTATAGGACTACCCTTCACCACAAATCCAGCAGTCTTCATAGAAAATCGAACTTCTAAAATTAGATCTCGATACGTGTAGTCATACTATGATGCCGAGACCGAAAGATATCATTAACTTTTCAGAAATACAACAGCTACACCACTACCAGTGGCGGAAGAACCAGGGTAGTTGGTTTGTCACCCCGTTTCCTTTATTTCGTCAAATCCTTGTCACTTTTTCACACTCGTCACCTCCTTTTTCCATTTTCTTTGTCTGACCAAATTGAATACTGTTCTCGTCCATTGCCATGCCAATTTTGACTCTCTCTCTCTGACTCTCTGTCCCTGTCTGTCTCCCAACCGCGCATCGCATAAAATCATGTCAATATTTTTCAATAATTGAATAATTGCAACCTTCGAAGTTCTTCATATTGAGAAGACGACCATATATTATTTCACCAAGGAAGAAAAAAGAAAAAAAGAAAAATCCTGGCAGGTATAAGATTTTTTTTTTTTTTTTTTTCCGCCCAAAAGAATTAACTCGATTATGGAATGAGAAATTATCTGGCTTTTATTCTTTCATCCGGATATATTTGGCAGTAAGCCTCTCTCCAGACCATACAAGTACACGCCGAGTCAGTTTAGTAACGCAATGGACCAAACAATAAATAATGTCACAGTGCAACATCGGTAGCACTTCCGTTGTAGTCTAGTTGGTTAGGATACTCGGCTCTCACCCGAGAGACCCGGGTTCAAGTCCCGGCAACGGAAATTTTTTTTGCCTTGTCAATCTTTTGAATTTTTTCGTTTTTTACTCGGCAGAAAAGGACCTTTGTTTAAGATAAGCATTTCTAAAAACTTAACATTAAGATCTTTATAAGTTTTCACAATCTCCTGCAATACAAGGTGCTTGGAGGCAAAACAGTAACAAATACTATTATTTTAGATCTTATATATGATTTACAAGTACTTTTAAATCTGTTTCCCAAATGCGAACGCGTTATGCCTCGAGGCTTATTGTGAAAAGCTCATCAGTTCTCGTTGGAAATATAGGCGCATGATAAACCGGAACAGGCATACTCGTCGGAAGAATCGGCAACGTAGCCTCGAAATTCAGAACTTGAATCGCTTGCTTGATCGAAGGCCTAAAACTCGGATCGGGGTGAGCACACCACAGCCCAACAATCATCAAATACTCCACTTGTTTCTCCTCAAAATCCGTTTGCAATCTCTCATCCACAGCTGAAAGTAGCATTCCTTTGCCGTACAGATCCCAAACCCACTCCACCAATCCCATCTCGGAATTTCCTTCCGGCGGAGCAAAGGATTTCTTACCGGTGGCAATTTCTATAGCAACTACCCCAAAGCTATAAATATCGGACTCCTTGCTAGGTCTTCCGGTGCTCACATACTCTGGCGCCAAGTATCCTAGTGTCCCAACCAACCCTGTTGTTTTAGGACCCATACCATGGTCCATAAGCCGAGCCAACCCGAAATCGCCAAGCTTGGTGTTAAAATTGGAATCTAACATGACATTGCTTGATTTGATATCCCTGTGGATAACACATTGTTCACACTCTTCGTGAAGGTAGAGCAATGCGGAGGATAAACCAAGCACAATCTTGTACCTTGCGGCCCAAGTAAGTGGACTATTCGTACCAAATAGATGATAATCTAAACTTCCATTTGGCATGTACTCATAAACAAGTAAGAATTCACCTTTATCATGGCACCAACCCATGAGCTGCACTAAATTCCGATGTCTCAAGCTACTAATCACCTTCACTTCGGTGACATACTCTTTTTTCCCTTGCTTTGATCCGCTCGAGATTTTCTTCACTGCCACTATCAAGTCGAGATCATTCAAGTACCCTTTGTAAACTTCACCAAATCCTCCTTGTCCCAGTTTCCTTCTCGCGGAGAAGTTGTTGGTGGCCAATTCTAAATCCTTATACGAAAATCTTCTTGGTCCCGCTCCTCTTTCGAGATCAGCGTTCATCGATGTTAAATTCGCCGCCTCTGCTTTTCCCCTATTCTTCTCTTTCCTTTTCCAAAACAGAACCACGAATGTTGTAATCATCCCGATTATAACAACCCCGGCAGCCGAAACAATTAGCCCCACCAGTAATCTCTCTTTCTTTGTGTCATCTCCCTTGTTTTCGTCTGCTTCCAAGGTTGAGCTAAACTCCCATGAATGAAGAACGTGTCTTTCTGCAAAACTGCTTGTGGCGGCCGAAAATCCGAAGATGACCCACTCGGGTAGAATCGCCCTTAAGTCGATACGGAAAGAGAGACTAGTCTCTTCCTTGGCAATTTTTGTTCTTCTGTAGGACCAAGAGACTGACAGATTCATTGTAGAGGCATTGTAGTTGATCAACACGTCGGCTATGTCGCCGCTGTGGAAGCTAGCATTCCAACGAGTGTAGACGGCCGAAGAAATCGAGTTGTTGTTGATCCCCACGTGCTCAAACCTAGGATCCCACTCGGGGTTGGCGAAAGTGTCGAATTCGACGAGAAAAACATGGTTGGGAAACGACTCTCCTACTGTACTTGTGGTGTTGAAGAGGCCTAGGAAACCACCTGCCGAGTTTGGAGGGATTTCGAAGCCAACCGGTGCGAGGAAAAAAGTGAACCCCGCCGCGTAAAGCGTGCGGTTAAGCATGTCGATGGTGAACGAAAAGCGGGTGGTGAAGTCGGTGAGCTGTCTGGTGTGAGCATCCCAGAGGTGAAGCCTTTCGGCCGAGATGACTCGGCCAACTTGACTAAGGTAATGATAATTCTTGACGAGCTCGACGGATCCGAGCGTAGGCACTGCGTCTCCTTGGTAAACGACTCTCCGATCATTTTGGTCGTCGAATCGAGTTATGCTGAAGTGAACGGAGAGGGCTAACGGAAGGTAGAGCAGAAGGAGGAAGAGTAAGAGAGTTAAAGTCTGTGATGTCCACAAAGAAGTGGCCATGAAGAGAGAGAGCTGTGACAGAAGCAAAAGTACGCACTAAAGGAATGTAGAGTATTTTACCAATATTTATGTGGCGCTTGGCAAGTTCCAGTAATTTAATAGATTTGCTAATATACGAAATTTGATAAGTTTCATAATATTAACAAATATATTAAAATCAATATTTATTCTAAATTATAATAATTACAAATAAATTAAAAATTTCTAAAAAAGATAATTACATACAAAATAGTAATTTTCCTAATATGGCTCCTAAGATAAAACTTCAGTAGGAGATCCAATATTTAACTATAATAGAAAAAACCTAAATGAGTAAATAAAAAAATGAAGAAATTTGAATAAATAAATGTTTTTTGTCTTTTTTTTTTTAATGAACTTCTAGAAAAAAATAAAATAAAGATGCCGGGCATAAGAGCATAGAGAAGAGACAACAAGCGTCGAGAGCGAAAGAGAGGGTGCTTGGATGCAGGAAGATGACAATCATTATAAGAGGAGGGAAAAGATAACAGGCACTTAGGTGTAAGGACGTCAATCGTCAAAAGAGCAGGGAGAAGACAACGGGCACTTGGATGTATAGACGTCAATTGTCAGAAAAGAAAATGATGTATGAGCACTGGGACGTCAATCATCAATAGAAAAAGGGGGCATGGACGCTGGGACAGTAATCGTCAAAATTGGACGCAGCGACATCAGGGATAACAGTCATCAAAAAAAATTTTGAGAGGATTTGAAGAGACTATATGTAAATTTATACCAAAAATTAACCATACTCTAAAAAAAAGCAGAGAAAGTTGTTCGTCAGTGAGGCGACTTTTGGCCTTAAAAATAATATCCGTCGTTTGATATATAGTTTCTTGAGGATTCAATTGCAATATGTGTCTTTTTAAGTTGGAGTTTTGGGAGAGAGAAAATGAATGTGATGTTAATTTCAAAACAGTGAAAAATTTAATTGCATGTTTTATATTGCTCAGAAAATTATGACAGCTCAGAATTTAGCAACTGTATGCATCTTTAGGTTGTTTAGCTCTCATGGATTGTAATAACCACGTGCGGTGGTGGAGGTTTAAGTTAAGGCCGAGTGCGGGCGGTTTTTTTTTTTGTTTTTTTAATTGCTACCCTAAAAAAGTTTTAGTTTTTCTATCTCTCCCCACTAAAAATTTAAACTTCTCATAGCACCAATTAAAAATTAAAAATGCTTATATAACCTCATTAAAATTAATTTTGATCCCAAAAATATTATAATTTTTATACTTTATCTCCATGAAGAATTAAAAATTTTCAGGTAGTCCTACTAAAATTTTACTTTTTATATTTTATACTTTGATATTATTTTTGTGTGTGTATATAAAATATGGTGTACGTTGCCATTAAAATAGATGCCTGGCTTTATTCCTGGCTCACTACACTCAGTTCCCCGCAAAGATCTTACGTCTCGTTTGATAAATGAGTTTAAACTCAAAATTTTCATATCAGTTTTGTCTTTTTTGAAAAGTTAACAAAAATTATAATTAATTTTAAAAAAATCAATCAACTCAAACTTAAAAATTTCAATTTAAATAGTTCCATGAGAGGACCCTTAAAATACATTTGACCAAAATGAGATAATGTCCGCATTAGGTGGCCAAAAAAAAAAATCCACATTACGCGGCCTGTTTTTTCGTAGAAGACTAGAAGTGCACATCGCGTGGTTGACTGAGCACCGAAAAAGACAAGGGAAATGGGACAAATCATAGTGCTATATATATATATATATATATATAATTAATTGCAAGTAATTATAGTGTTGTAGTTAAACGTCTTAGTCCATTAACTTTAAAAAATATCTTAAAATCAATGTGTAATTATTAAGTTATTCCATAATATTCCTTCAATTAAAGAAAAAAACCTTCAATTAACATGTGATGGAAAATAGAAAATGGGGAGTGATAAAGCATCTAAGTAAAAGAATTTAGGGTTATTTTTACAAGTGACCCATAAATTATACCCTCATTGTCATGTTGGTACCTAATTTTTAATTTTATATGTCACATTACCTCAAACTTTTTTACCATATCAGTATTCCATCAGAAACTCAATGAAAAATGAATAATTTCAAATCAAGTGTGAGTTAAGGCTCTAATTGCAATTAAATATTTTTTTTAAGAGGGACAATGCTCTTTATATTTGATTAAAGTATAATTTGTTTCAAAATTTTCTCTTATTAAGGTATAATTTTGCTCAAAAAACTATTTAATTATACCGTTATTTATAAATAAATCTCATGCAGTCAAAATTTGTTTAATCCAAGTCAACATTTCTCTTTACATATTGTTAACAGAGGGAGTATTGGTGTAATAACATGAAAATTTAACGGAATGTGATGTGTAAAATCAAAATTAATAATCAACAAGATGAGGTGTACAAAAAAATGTAAAGAAAAAGTGAAACCGTACTGTCTTTTACCACACTTGGTTCTCCCTTTGCATACACTTTTTTTCCCCACCGACATTGTTATAGTTTTTCTATCAGTAGTAAATTTCGACGTCAATCTTGCTGCTGAAATAACTAGAGTCCCGCGTAATAATATTTCTTCGTGCCTACGCTTGTAGATGTTGGGAATGTCCTTGTGGCCATGGCCACAAGGTCAATTGTTCTGACCACCAAACGACACGGCGTTAGGTGTACTTGATTTGTTTTTGCTGGAAAATAAAGGCAATCATGTATTTGTGTGTGTGTGTGTGTATTGATTCTGGATGTGGAATACAAGCCATTATCAACTTTGAACTTTGCACAATATATTGATTTTAGATGTGGAATATATATATATATATATATATATATAAATCAGTGGAATATATACAAGCCATAAAGTAACTTTGAACTTTGCGCACAATATATTGATTTTAGATGTAGAATATATATAAGCCATAAAATAACTCATAAAGTAACTTTGAACTTTGAACAAATATATTGATTTTAGATGTAGAATATATATAAGCCATAAAATAACTCATAAAGTAACTTTGAACTTTGAACAAATATATTGATTTTAGATGTAGAATATATATAAGCCATAAAGTAACTTTGAACTTTTCAGAAGAACCTGTATACATGTGTGTGTGTGTGTGTGTGTGTTTTTTTTTTTTTTAACTCTAATTGTGCACTCTTTTTTGCATTGTAAACACCATACATAAAAGAAGCCACAGAAGATTTTTTTTAAAGATGCTTCTATTTTAACTAAACGATATTATACATTAATTAAACAACATATAACTGATACGACTTTGGACAAAATTAAAAATAGAAAAAATAAAATTCAAATTTAATACATTTAATCGAGACTTGAAAATGTAAATCGTGATAAGGAAGATGAATTCTCCAGAAAAAAAAAATATTTAAGAAGTCAGATGAAAGTAATGGGCAGAAGAATAAGAATTTCCCTAACTAATACTGAATTTTTTATATTTTTTTTTTAAAGAAAAAATCTGTATTCGTTGAGGATTTTCAGGATGATCCAATTTCTAGCGTAGCTTACGGAACGTGAAGAGTGATCTTTTACTCATTTCAGGAACTAACTTACTTATTTGTAATTGACCAAGACAAACGATACCATTAAAATTTTGTTATGTTTTCTTTGTTTTTTTATTTTTTATTTTTTAAAATTGAGCAATATATTATTACTTACTCCATCGGTTCTTGCCCCTAGATGACGATGTAACACCAAAATGCTTAAGCAACTTTATTATACTGTATAACTTCATAATTTTTTTTAACTCTAAACTTTATAATCATATTAAATTATATTACAAACTTAGTTTATTTAAGAAAAAAACACAAAGATATAGACAGATCTTTGGCGTTGTAGTTTTGATTCAAAATTTTAATTTAATTCACATTCTATTGAAAAAAAAAAAAAAAAAAAAAAAAAATTGGCTCCGCCGCTGAATCGATGGCATTGTTAAGATTAGTGATATAGAAATTCATTGGTGGGCTTTAGAAGACCATGATCCCTGAATAAATTGTCGCAAACTAGGCACATAGTACCAATCTAAGGCTAGAGTATTTCAAGAAGTCGAACGAAATGATAAAAATTGTAGTGACCTCTCATCTTTTACGAACAGGCTGTTGCCACCAATTAAGAAAATTGATGTATTTGATGATGACAATTTGTATTTTACTTGGTGTGAATGGAGAATACAAATATATTGATCAAAACTATAAGAAAAGATAAATGGTTGTATTTAAACCCACTTCGCTATTATTTGTTAAATATATTTGCATTTCTAATTTACTTCTTTATTGTCAATCGAAATTAATTTTTTTCAATGAAATATATTTCTCGTGGGACTGTTATTGATTTGTTGTTATAAATGCATTTTGTTTTTATAAGTGGTAAATCGTAGTTCGGTGCCTTGTGATGAGCCACATGTGTAACACACAAGATAGGTCATTTGTGAAGAATCTGAAAAAAAAAAAAAAATAAATAAATAAAGGAAGTTATTTTCACAAACGACCTTCCAACTATACGCTTAATCTTATGGCCTTTGGCTTTTGGTTGTACACCTCAAAATAATCCAAATATTTATGTTGTTAATCAAGTGATCCCTCTATCAAGAATTCGTAAAAAAATTAGAAAGAAAAGCGTAACAACCCCAACATTTGGTGGCTGAAATCTTACGACCAACGAAAGTACTTAGAGGCGATGATGGACCAACAGAGGGTGATGTGGAATCAGATGGTGTTTTTTTTTTTTTTTTTTTAATCAAAGTGACCTTCATGTGACGTTTAAAACAACAGGTTAAGGATAAACATAAAATTATGCATATAATTTAGTGCGGTTATAAATTTTTATTAAAAAAAATTACCTAAATAACGATATTTTTTTCATCTATTGACCAATATGACACTAATTCTCCATTCTTGACTAACATGTCATAAATTTTAGTTAATTTTAGTTTAATTTTGTGTCATATTGATCTAGGATTGTTTAAAAAGTGCTGATAAAACTTTTTTTTTTTTTTCAACAGATATCATAAGACATCCTAGTTATGTTTGTTAGTCTTCAACAAGGAAAATTAAAACCTTGAGTTAAGATTTAAGAAGTTTTTGGTCATAATTCATGAGCGTTCCCTCATAAACGATTTTCCAAAGGTTATTTTGATTCAAGAGTGTTGTCTCACTTCCACGAAGAGGATTTATACCATTTGCTTGTCTAACATATGGTTAAAAAATTAAGTTAAAAATGACTCTTCGGCTCTTCTTAGGTTGCATTTTACGACAAGGGGAGGGGGAAAAAAAAAAAACAAGTTTCACTTTCTTTGACATTTAATTTAAGTAACTCTAAAGGGCAAATATAGTCTTCTACATTTGTTCAAATCATTGGACCATTCATATCAAGGCCATCTACACGAGAAACCGGATCAATCCTCTTGTTTAGTTGCCTGTTAAGTTTGAAACCTTGAGCATATTGCCGGTATTCATAATAAAAAGTTTTAAGTCAGAAAAACCCATAATAATAAACAAAAATTACAACACATTTTTATTGCATTGTGAAGATAATTATTCGTCTGTTACATGATGACATGAAATTGGCTTCTTCTAATTAGCAGAGCTGTCATGTAGACAGAGAGATGATTAACTAAAACATCACTAAAGTGCAAACTTGTAAACAAACCAAGAACTTCTTTCACAAGAAGTAACCATAACAGCTTAGTGACTTGATCAGATTGATGATTCAACATCAAAGTTCAATTTTACGGGGACACGATAAGTTAGACAAGGCATCTTCTCCGGAAGATCAGGCATCTCCGCGTCGAAATTCAGAACTTGAATTGCTTACCTAATTGAGGGCCTAAGGCTGCAATCGAGATGGGCACACCACATTCCCACAGTCATGAGACACTCGGCTTCTTTGCTGTTAAAACTCCTCTGCAGTCTCTCATCAACGGCGGAAAGAAGCTTACCGTTACCATACAGATCCCAAATCTACTCCAACAATGTCTTCTTGTCCATAAGATCGACAGACTTTTTCCCCGTAACAATCTCCAGAACCACTATCCCAAAACTGAAAACATCGGACTCTTTACTAGGCCTTCCAGTGTAAATGTACTCCGGTGCCATGTAACCTAAGTTCCCCCAAGCCCCGTTGTTCTAGGACTCAGCTCGTGAAACATCAAACGGGATCCAAACTCGCCGAGCTTGACATTAGAGCCTGAATGCAGCATGACATTGCTTGACTTTATGTCCCGATGTACGACACACTGTTCCCACTCTTCATGAAGATAGAGAAGCGCCGAGGCCAAACCAAGAGCAATCTTGTACCTTACAGCCCAAGTAAACGAACTCCTATTGCCAAATATGTGAGTATCTAAGCTACCATTTGGCATAAACTCATAGACAAGTAAGAATTCACCTTTGTCGTGGGACCAGCCTATGAATTGCACATTGCCATGTCTCAAGCTACTGATGATCTTCACCTCGGTTAAATACTCCTTTTTCCCCTGTTTTGATCCCTTCGACAGTTGCTTCACCGCGACAGTCGCATCTAAATCTGTGATGTACCCCCTGTAGACGACTCCAAACCCGCCTTCACCTAACTTTCTGTCGTTCGAGAAATTGTTGGTGGCCAAAACAAGCTCTCGCGTTAAGCCTTCTCGGGTGCTGCTGATCTTCCATTTCCAAGGTGGAATTGAACTCCCATGTATGAAGTGTGTGTTTCTCAACATTTTGCCCGTAGCCGCCGAGAATCCAACCGTAACCCACTCTGGCAAAGCCTTCCTCAAATCAATCTGGAACGAAAGACTAGTACCGTTTTCTCGAGAAATACTAGGAATACTAGTTCCGTAGTTCCAAGAGACACTCAAATTCTTCGTACTTGCGTTGTAAGTTATCAAAACATCGGTTTTAGTTCCGCTATGCAAACTAGCATTCCAAGAAGTGAAAACAGCAGATCCAATTGTGCCGTTGTTAATGCCAACATGCGGAAAAGAAGGATCCCACTCAGGATTACCGAAAGAATCAAACTTCACAAGAACGATTCGGTTTCGGGACGACGAACTTCTCGTGGTGTTGAACAGGCCGAGGAATCTGCCAGCTGAATTCGGAGGGATTTCGAACCCGACGGGGGCGAGGAAGAAGCTAAGGCAAGCCCGTGTCCGTAAAACTCTTGTATTGTGGTCTCGACGGTGAGCGAAAAACGGGTGGTGAAATCGGTGAGATTCCCCGTTTCGGAGTTCCAAATCGGGACTCGCTTGACGTAGGTTGCTCAACCGACTTGGCTCAGATACCTGAACTTCATGTTGAGCTCAATATTTCCCTGAGAAGTCATTGCGTCTCCATGGTATACAATATCATGCTAGTCAGGCTCAAAATGGGAGATATTGAAGGAAATTGAGCTAACAGATGGAGGGAAATTTGGAAAAATGAAAAGAAGAGAGAGAAGTTTTAAGATCTTGTGATGGAAATAGGACGACGTAATTATGGATTTTGAATGAAGGAGAGAAGATAAAAAGAGATGTTGTTGACGCAAGGAGAGTTTTGTGACTACGTTTAAATAGAGAAGATAATCATATCGCGTGGAAGAAGAACATAAAATATTTTTAAGGACGCGTTTACCAAATCTTACAGTAAATTTATCGTTTTTTATTTTGTTGTTGTTATATTTGTTATTTTCATTGATAAATTAATTAGTCTAGTGAGTGGCCACTAGCTAGCCCCGCAACATTTTTTTACTTGTTAAGAATTAAACTTCAACCTTTAAATAGTATATTATGCATGAATAATTAATATAATATTTTTTTGTTAAATTTTTAACTTTTTTTTGTAAAAGGATCAAATTGTACACTTTTAAAAAATTTAAGGACCTTTTAACTAAAAAAAAGAAAAGGTTAGAAACCAAATCATAGTTTCGTAAAAGATTGAAGAGTCATCACAATGATTATAACTCATATAACCTCATTGCACTTGAAAAACAACTGACATATGAAATAAATAAATAAATAAATGTCCTTTATTGCTAGATAAATGTATGAAAACTAATATAAATGTTTATTTTAAGGCACTAATCCTAACCGAAAGAGAGCGAGAGAACATAGAGAAAGGGAAAAAAAGGGTCTAGAGAAAGAAAGAGGGACAAAAAAAAAAAAAAAAAGGGACAAAAAAATGAAAAATATTGGCACGCGACTGGAGCAGAAAGGTAATTTGAACAAACATTCGCTCTTTTAAATATTGTTATTAGAACAACAACCTCTCTCTTTGGTATAGCTACGACCTCCGATTTTCTCATACACACGTTCTGTATATCTTTCCACTAGCATTTATCTCGTAAGCTCACCACTTCTGATTTTCTGAGCAAACTTCACTCGAGCACACAATATTATACTGTGCATTCACAAATGATGGAATAAGCCTGCAAATTGACATTTTAAATTAATTTTTTAGCTTACATGGAGGAACAGAAATAAGACTATCATCCAATATGGCTCATAAATTAGTGCATTTACTTGGATTTTTCATCCGTCAGCTCCCTTTCAATTTTAGAAAGCTGTGCAGACAAATAAAAATAATAATAATGAACAAAAAAAAAAAAAAACAAAAACAAAAAACAAAAACAAAACAAAAAATGAATACGAGGACTTCAGGAAAAGTTTAGATATATGTAAAAAAAAAAAAAAAAAAATATTACAAACCCGATCACATATCTATCGAGCATTTTTCCTGAATTGACACAGGAAATACTTAGATTTTTATGATTTGTATTCCTGTATTGAGTACCAGCAAACTCCTATGATCTTAGCATTTATATGTAAAAATGCTCGATAGATATGTGATCACAATTAGATATTTGTATTTCCTGTATTGATCACAATTCAGGTTTAAAATCTAATATTTGACATTTTTTGTGATTCGCATTAATTGTAAAATTAGTGACATGGTCATTATTTATTTAGTGATTTCATCAGTTTGCATGGTGGGGTTTATATATGTGTGTGTGTGTGTATATATATATTGTTTAAATTGGTCACTGTGTGGTTCATTAATTTTTTGGTTTTTTTTTTAAATTTATTTATGAGTAATTGATTTGAGTATGTATGTGTAAAATGATAATGAGGTCAATATCATATAATTTATATGTAATGTTTGTAAGTTTTGGTTTTTTATATCAACAAGAAACAACTTGAATGACTTTGTCATTAGAAAATGATTTTGGTATTGGCTATGCCATCATAAAATTCTTGTTGATTTGAGTAAATTAACTCGGTAAATATAGTTTAATGACTCGGTCATTATGATATAAATCGGATTTTATGAATCTCTTAATTTCTTGTTGATTCTGTGCGAATATGTGATCAGTAGTGAAATTGACTGTCAATATGGTTTCTTGAAAGTTTAAGGATAAAAGTAGTGTAGTGAACCCAGTCAATATAGTTTATTGAAAGTTTTTGGAAAAAAGTACTGGAAACATTGATCTTTGATCCTGGTTACCATCATTTGTCATTTTAAGCTATATTGATTAAATAGAAACGCACAAAACTATGAAAAAATAGACTCACTAAAGAATCTGCAGATTTTAGCACAAGTCATGAAAATTCCAGGACTGACTGAATTTATAATTATTGGAGATCTTCTACTTTAAAAACAAAAAACGTTATATATGTGTGTGTATATAAAAGGTAGCTTTATTGTCTAAAAAAACATAATTAATTTTTTTAGAAAAGTAAACTGCTTAAGGGTGAAAAAGGAAGTAAATTTTATGGTAGTTAAGAAAATGTTCATTTTTGCAAATAAATTTTTTTTTTTTTGGGTTCGATTTTTAAAGTGATTGCTCAAATATGATCGTTTTGAGTAATTCTTCTTCTTTCTTCCAGCTGGGCCCGTGACTTTTGCCCATGTCTCTAGTAGAAGCCCATGCTCACAGCCTCAGCCCCCAGCTCCTTCGCCAGCTAGTCTGCTCCGAGTATCCAAGTGATTTACCAACCTGGAGGAGGATTCGTTGGAACGTATTTACCTCTCCAAGCTTTGGATTTCAAGCTTATAAAAGGCTGAGCTCTTCAGCAGCTGGGAACGTTTTCCCGGTCTGTTTAGTTGGAAGGATAGCGAGGGTTGGAGGGATGGAGAGTAAGAAGGATGAAGAGGAAAATAACTCTCCCTCGTATCCTTTGGTAAGATAGAAGGAAGAGACGAAAACTACTTATTCCTTTATTCGGTATCAAAAAGAGAATTGAAAGGATGGATAGATTTCACTAGTAAAATTGTAATATCACCCTTTTTTACTATTTATAAACTTGTTTAACATGTTACTTCAAATATTTTGTACTTTGATGGAAATTTCCTCCAATGCATTTTATACATGCAGATAATGTTTCTATATTTCTTATTTGATTATTTTTCAAACATTTAAAATAAAAATTGTTCAAGCAAAAGAAAACAAAAATTAACCGAAAGAAAAAAAAAACTGAGGAAAAATAAAAAGTGGAAAACGTAACACAGAGAGGAGCAGTAGAGAGAGAATGCTCAATTTTTTTAGATTAGTTTAGAGAGAGAGAGAGAAAGCACTGAGAAAGAATACGATGGAGGGATTGAAATCCTTTTTTAATTTTTCATATCTCAAATAATGTCTAACTAATAATATTATGTCATTTTATTTTAAAAAGTAACTGATTTTTTTTATAAGAAAAGCTATGTGCATTTGAGATGCATTCTCTTGGACACACGCTCTCTTTTACGATGACACATGTCTTAACTTTTTGCTTTTTAAAAGAAACAAATCACCATCATAATAATAAGTTTGAAATACTTTTTGTTTTTTTTTTGACACATGTCTCAAGATGAGACTTGCTTCTCATTATTCTATGGTGGTTTTTCTATAAAACAAAAAAGAAAAATACCATGAGCATGAACATTTTTCACATCTTTAGTCCATCTCGTCAGTATTTAGTGTGAAGGAACATTAAAAATACCATGAGATTGAAGAACGTGTAAATTGCATGTCCGCAAACAAATCCACTGTACTCAAACATTCGACAGAATTAACAAGTAATATCTTGCTCCATTTCATTTCAACTTGTCAAAAATTCAGCATCTCTCGAACTTTAAAATTTTTGTTATTAGCATCAACTGTTTTCGTTTATAAAAAAAACATGCAGCTGCTCCCAGAACTTCAAATAGAAACTTTTTAAAGACTTCATTCGTATATATGGTTGACATTTGTTTCTCAAAAGGAGATGAGACTTCAGGACTGGTTTCTTGTGCTAGGTCTATGTTGAAATTTACTTGAACTTCCTTTTCATGTCTATCTTGTAAAGCCACTTGGTACTGTTCCACAAATTTCTTTTATTTTTTTCTTGCCCTACAAAATCAAAGGATTAAAAAAGGAAGACAGAGAGACGAACTAAGAAATCTAACTAATCCAAAATAGTGAATAAAAATCTAAAAATTTTTCCCCCAAAACTTAGTAAGTGGAATTCATGTTAAATTACCACAGAACACTTAAATACATATACAAAAAATAAGAATTACCCTGACCCAAACAATTCTCTTGAACGCAGGAGTGGTTTCATTTTCTTTGAGAATAGCTTGAGAATTATGTCACTTTTTTTTTTTTTTTGAAGAAAAACTCTCTGTTCATTCTACAGTAGGATGAAGACGAAAAGGCAAAAGCTAAAACTTGAGGTAAAAACTTTTCATTTACTGCTTATATGATGGGTAAACTTGTAACTTTAATTGATATAAAACTCATAATAACAATGTACAAGCATGACTTATTATTATGTCGGTGATTTGCTTATTTCAAAAAGCAAAAAATTATAGACATGTGTCATCTTGAGAGAGAGAGTGTGTCAAGAGAGTCTCATCTCAAGTGTACGTAGCATTTCTCATTTTTTTATATCTTAAAATGTAACTTCGTTTAATGATACATCAAGATATTATTGATTGACACTATTTAAGATACTAAAATTGAACACAAATGTGAATCCATAACAGAGGGTAGAATAGCCTTTTCCCCAACAGGGTTTTTCAGAAACTCGAAATCGCAACGCCGTGGCTTCACTTTTCTCGCACCGCGGCTTCGAAGGCGTTCTGCCAATCTGGAATTCTGCTTTGTTTTGGAGCCGCAGCTTCAGTTTTCTTGCGCCATGGCTTGAGTACTCTTGGCCAAAGCAACATATTCTTGCCTTTTGGAGCCGCGGCTTGGCCCACTAGTGTTACGGCTTCAGTCATTTTCCTCTCAAAACTCCATTTAGTGCCAATTTCGTCCTCAAAAGCCTTCCAATTGCACCAAAAACGCAACCTTTAAAATTATCCTACAAATTTAGAAAGAAAACACATTAAACTAACAAAAATATTCGAAAAAAACAACAAAACATCAATTCAAGAGTACTCGACTCGTGAGTATAAAACTCACTCATCACATACATAAGTTACATGTTAAAAAACATCAAAATTATGACAGAGGTGAGCAAAAAAGACTAATGGTGTCAGAAATTATGAATTTTTGGGTTGATCGTTGACTAAAAAAACTTATGAACTAATTATCAAATACAAAAAGTTAAGAGGTGCCTGTCTAAAATATCCTAAGAATATTTTAAGCAACAAAGAAGACCAATCTATAGCTACGTTAAAGTTTAAAGTGCTAACAAGCTTGAACTACTGTACAATAATCACTTTAAACTAGTTCTAGTAAAATCCATGCACTATAAAAGAATGAAGGTTCTGTACGCAATTATTGTAACGTCAAGTGCAAATGTTATCATGTTTTTAGTCCAGAAGAGCATGTGAACTTTCGCCATCAAAAGAGGCATATTCTCTACTTCCAAAAAAAGCCATATCTTTTCTCGTCTTGGATATGAGGAATCAATTGAAAGTTATGATAAAGTTCATGTGCTAAACTTATTTATTTAATTAATTCTAATCTTAATCTCATCGCAAACTCAAAAAATAAACAGTATTCAATGGTGGGGTGACTCATTAAAGCAACAATGTCTATTTGGTGGGAATATAAATTAATTAAAAAAATGTTTAAAAGGCGTTTCTACTTGGTCTATGGTACCTATGATTTGTTGATGATTGACATCTGGCCAAGCACGCATTTTGAGGCATTAAAAAAATACAATTACTAGCAAAAAAAAAAAAAAGTTTAATCAAATCCCGATTTTGGGAAGCCCCTTAATCCAAGGGCCCCTCCCCCCATTTGAACTCCAAAGCTAAATAGAATCTTATTGGTCGAACAAATCCACCCCACATGGGTTGTGGCCAATAGAAAGTTTTGTTTTGAGACATTCACTAAACATATATGATTGTCTACCACTCCCCATATTTGTGTTTAATAAAATACAATTAATAAAATACTTTGAAGTTTAAAAGTTGTTTTTCCATATTAAAGTTTCTATATACTATAGTATGTGCTTTCCAAGTGTCTCTACTCGTTTTGGCTCTTACGGATCAACTAGCACAACTTGCTTGCCATTGGCTACCCCCGAGATGAGAAGCGTGCGAAGACTCCCCTCGATTGGCGGATGGTTGGTTTAATTCTTCATATGTGGGTCATTCATTGGTCATTGGTCCTCAGCTAATCGTACCTTTGCCCGACTTTATAATATATAGCTAAAATTACATTTTCTCGGATACATGAGTCAATAAGGTGTATCGGCCGGGTTATTCATTAGTCATTGATCCTCAGCTTATCATATAGCAAAGTATACGTACTCTTTTTTGTTTTAATCTGCTTGTTTAAAATAGAAAGTAGCTAGCTAGACCAAAATTTGAAAGGTCTGAAAGGGTTTTCAACATATGTTTGGCGCTTGCTACCACAAAGACAATTATAAGAACCTAAGAAGCAAGAAAAGGAAAATAAACAGAGTTTATAAGTTAGTTAGGCTACGTTTGGTAAACCAACTCAAACTTAAATTTTTCATCTCAGTTTTGTCTTTTTCTGAAAAGTTAACAAAAAATTATAACTAGTTTTTAAAAAGTCAGCAAACTCTAACTTAAAAATTTCAACTCCAACCGTAACACTAAACGGAGGCTTAATTTCTACCTTTATACATGTTGCATGAATTTATTGATCTCTTGATTATTTCCTTAATTTCCACTCCAAACCAACGTTTTGTCTGGCAAATTGAAGATAACCCCAAATTTCTTGGTTATACTTACCACCTTTAAATTCACCTGCTCTTATAGTTTCAAATATATTATGACAACTGATAATAATTTATGGATATTGTAGGCAGTCAAAGTTCACCAACAACAAAGAATTTACTCCTAACATCACCATGGACAATTATTTCATAAGAATTGCATTTAATTGTGGTTAATTATGAAACTGTTAACTCTAATGATTATTTCTATTACCGATTAAAAGAAAGAAAAGAAAAACTAAGTAAAATATAAATAAAACAAACTAAAAAAAAACAAAACACAAATAAAAGAACAAAAAGTTAAGAGGGATCCAATTGTACCTAATCACAACTTCACAAAACCTATAACCTTTTTTCTTTAATTTAGTTGTCTGTTTAATAGGTAGTCGGGATTCCTCTAGCTTGTCTATAAACCCCTCTCGATAGTCAAATAGAAATACCCCTATTAAAAGATACAATATATTTTTATAAGTACCAATTAACAAGCTGGAATCATTAAGCTTTAAGTTCTCGCTATTGGCTCCACAAATCTAGTAAGTATTCTTATCTCACTAATAATTATGTCACTCTATGCTTGATCCGACATACAAATAACTCTCCTCAAGTACATCATAGCGTCCTAATCATCACAATGATGATCAAACATTTAGAAGCATAATTAACCACACAAGAGAAAAATCAACTTAAACATAATTAAGCATGATATAGAGATTCACTTTCAAATCCAAAAACTACATCCTCTTTGATGCTGCGAGTTTTTCAATATGAAGATGAATTACAAAGGAGGCTTCGATAGCAAGAATGCGATTAGGTCTTCTTGACTTAGGGTTTCTAGGAAGTAGAATGGCCTTTTTATACCCTCTTAATTTAGAGATGGTCATTACAATCAAGATAGGTACAAAATATTCGAGTAAATCTAGTCCACAACTATCTTGGAGCTGGTAGATCTAGGATGCAATTTTTACTAAGGGGAGAGATCTTCAGGCGGAAATCCCATGATTCTTGAGATTCATGTAACTCAAAATATCAACTTTGCCCTCATATTTCACGCTTTTTCAAATCGACTACCTTTATGTTTTCATATTTGTTGGTCTAATATGCCACGGCAATGGCATACCACAACTAGGATTATATGCAGAGAATGTCATGTAGGAGGCCTACCTCAATTGTCAACTAGGTCGATCGATGACATCAATATTCTTGTTCTCCCTTGTTCAGATAGGGTTCCGACAGCATCTTGGTCAAGATTTCAATTTTCCCATGTTATGAGCTAGGTCGCTGGCTTGATTTTGGTCAAGGTGAACCCCCCCTGGCGTAATGGCTTTTCCCTCTTTTAGGTTAAATTGAGGAAACATATCACATCATATCATGGATACAAAAGTTTGATAAGAGTGACTACTGAGGGGAGTAATGGCTACTTAGTAGGACCTTTTTATTTATTTGATTAGAATGACTACTGCGAGGTAACAGCTAGACCATAATAGGACCCTTTTTTTTTTTCTTTCTAATTTGGTGTCTTTATTATTACTTTTTTTTTTTGTTTCGTTTTGTTTTTATAAACATATTGATTATTATTTTATTGAAAATGGACCAATGAGTGGTTTTCTATTTTCTATAACCTGAAACTTCATTTAGCGGCACCCAAAAATGTACAGGTATCGTGTTTGGATTCCCACGTGTGAAGAGGTTTGCTTTTGGCTATAATACAAGCCGCTCCATAAAAGAAGGCTTGAAATAAATTAATACTTAATACAGTCTCTCTTTTCTCTTTCAAGAGAATCGATTGACCAATCTTCTTCGTATTTCAGTACTGTAGGAGTACTAGTCATCCATACCATTTTAAGTACATTACACTAATAAGTGCCTTTTTTTTTTCTTTTTTGGAAAGATTTCCCAGTTTCACATCAAAACTTTTTTTTTTTCTTTTTTCTTTTTTTATTTGTTTTTGCATATAAAGGTCTTGCAAAAAAAATTGCAACATCTCCAAAACTTTTCACACCAACCCAACCTCACAAAGTACTTTGGCTAAACGCCTGTAAGCTAATTAATTCTCTTTCGTTTTCTTTTTTGATGCTATTACATTAATTCATGATTTGCTAAACCTGATTTTGTCTCCTATTGAAACCCTAGAGTGCATCCGAAGGGGTATAAATGGGGAGAGGGAAGATTGTGATTCGGAGAATCGATAATTCTACGAGCAGGCAAGTGACCTTCTCGAAGCGAAGAAAGGGTTTGCTTAAGAAGGCGAAAGAGCTTGCGATTCTTTGTGATGCAGAAGTTGGCCTTCTGATCTTCTCCAGCTCTGGAAAGCTCTATGAATTTGCTAATACCAGGTTTGTCCACCCATTCTTGTTCTAACCGTATACAGATATCGGATCTTGTACACTCTCTCCGACCTTCTGGGTAGCTGAGATTTTAGTTGATCCGTTTGGTGCTTTTAATGGTTTTTTACAGAAAATTTGTTCTGTGTTTATTCCCTGTATAAGGTGTTTGTGTTTTTATTTATTTTATTAAAGAAAATATCTAAAACAAAATGCTATATTTATGTCTATACCTAGTTAGTATGGCATCATATCTTGCATGGGAGAGGGTCATTCCCAGAAGCATCTTCTGCAGAAGGAATAAAATAAATTCCACTGCATTTCTTGCTATCATAAATTATATATGTTATTACAATAACAAGATTATCTTAATCCTTATCTTACATATATATTTATATATATGTACACGAAAATATATCCAAGGCTTTTGGAATATTTAATTGAAGGGAAAAAAATCCAAAGGTTTCCTACAGCTTTCCCATTAATGTAAATTATAGCTTCTTATGATCTGAATCTATAGATAAATGAATTGATATTTAAGTAATTAGAGAATCCACAGGGATTGAATATATATATATATATATATATATATGTATATCTATACACACACCCACATTAGTTCAAAGGTACCTTTATATATATGTATTTTCCTATGTATGGTTTTAAATATCTTTGGGAAGGAGGGAAATATATATGTCGATTTAGAAAGAATTTCTTTTGAGATCAATTAGGAACTATAACTGTAGATCTAACTATAATAAAGTTATATTATTCTTTAACTAATTTGGTGCAGATGTTAACTTCATTCATAGCATAAACACACAATGTTTTTTTTTTTTTTTTTCATGGCTAGGTTTTAGCCTCAGTAAACAAATACTTTATCGAGAACTAGACTTATCAGATTCAGCTACTCAAGTGAAAAAAAAAGTAAAAGTTAAAAAATAAAAATCAATCTTGTTAAATTAAGATAATATAACCACTCAAAGGATTTCTCCACCCAAAAAAAAAAAAAAAAACACTACTCATTGGAGAAAGAATACATAGTTCTTTTGATAAAGACATGAAAAAAAGATCAAAACACTAAAATATTTTTAAAAAAATCAAGTAGCAAATATTAACACAATTCAACTCTACCCTAAATAACCTTATCCCAAAAGATTGTTCTCAAGTACCTTGAATCTCGTAGGGATTCTCAGAACCTCCTAATTAAATTAGCTCAACAAACCAAAGCTACCGCATCGATCTTTAACTGCGTATGTCATTTGCCTTCTGAAAGTATAATAGTTTATAACTCTCATTAGTAAGGATTAGTCAAAATCCATACCACACATCTGTACTCTGTTAGGACTAGCTCAACCAGTAAGAATTTGAAAGAGTTTGAATAGGAGCATATCTAAGTTTGAAATCTTAGAGTTTTTAATAAATAAGAACCAAAACCTCATATCTTAACAAACACACGCACGCACACACAAAAGGAAAAGACAAAAGAAAGTCAGTATATCCTTGTTGAATGTTTCAAAACTTCCATAGGCTTTCCAAATCTTCAAGGTAGTTAGAACTTAGAAGTACCATTCTCCAGCCTCCATGGCACTTAGTCATAGTTGGATACTGCATTCTAATAAATCTTATGGCCGTTTAGAACATAAATTATATTTTATTGATGTTCGTTTAAACTTATAAATGTTTACATTCAAAAGTAGAATTTGAAATATGTATTTAAATAAATGCATATTCGGATAATTTTTATTACATGTAATATTTGAATGGTGCAAATATAGAAATATGAGTGTGGTACATATTTCAAAAAAATGAACATTTAGATTTGAGTTAAATTGCTGTAAAATAGTAAAATATTCAAATAATTTCACTTAAATAATAACATAACCAAACACATGTATATAGTACATTTAAATACAATAATAACTATTCCAATAATTGGTGGGATTAGTTTCATACATATTTCCATAACAATACACAATCCAATCCATAAGGGCGTAGTTAATTTGTATTAGGTGGCCAGCACATATTACTCGTTATTCAAAAGTACTATTATATATCTTTTATAATACCATTTTCTTAACATAAGTACATCATTTGTTCAGATGGAGTAGGTATTAAATTTTACAAGACTTGGAATTTTTGGTTTTTGGATTAAAGATCTTGTTATATTTAAGCTCTCTAACTTAAAGTAACACGTAATCTAGCTAGGATAGTAAATATATGAACTTGAACTATTGAGCCAATAAAAGTACATACAAGCAATATGTGTGTGTGTATGTATATATATATTTATAACACACACCACTAATACAAAAGGTCGAAATGATAAGGCTATAGTACAAGCATCGTGATATTCATAATCATCGTATATCCAAGACTTATGACGGTGGTTTATAAGCATCGTCTGAGGTAGTAACTAACTGACTGATTGTCTGATTTTTTTTTTTTTTAATGTTTGAAACAAAAATCACTTCCTTAACAGACGACAATTTCTTCAAATATTGTTCTCGAACTGTAATATCTATAACATTTTTAATAACAGAAACGAAAATTTAAAAGACTATATTACGAAGACTCCTCCTCATAGTCAACATCAATATACAAACACAAATATTCCAAAATAAAAACCATAAACAAAGTTTCTCTACAAAATCTAACAGACACAAATCTTTAAGAAAAATGCAAAGAAAAACGCATATAATTCCAACAAAAAAAAATTAAATATAAAGGAAAAAAAAATCCTTGAAGGATTATAAAATACTCAAATTCCGTGTGGTCATGGCGACGGGGTGGGGGTCACAGCAGCAATGGTGCAGGTTGAGGGAGTGACGAGTGATGAGGAGTGAGGAAGATAATGGGAGGATGTGGGAGATAAAACTTTTAAGGCTATGTTTGGTAGGAGGGATGGAGTGGGGAAAGGATGAAGAGAGTTGGAAGGATAGAGAATGTTACGGATTTTCTAATAAAAGTGCACGTTACGTAATAAGTATTATAGTAATGAATAGAATATAATCCCACAAGGATTGTTTGATCATTAATTACCAAAATAATTTTTATTCTAATTTGAACAAATTGAAATGAAGTTTATGTTGAAGAAAGATAAATTAAACTAAAATATACTAAAAACTACAGAAAATAAATGCAAATCGAACGGATGGAAATTCAATTAATTAAAGCTCTAGGGTTTTTATTTCATTATAATTAATCTGCCTTGATTCTTCAATTTCATTAGCCTGATTTATTCTCCTAGTTGATAGTCAAGAATCCCAAACCTTTTCACTATCATCTCCCATAGTCTAACAAAAACACCCTGAGAGCTAACCAACTAAATTCCTACGTGAATTAAAACCACTAAGAATTCATTAAAATCTGTGGTTCTCTTTTAGCGACTACACACATTATAAAAATATATTCCTATCTAACATACAACTTATAGCATTCAACTTAATGTACAAATACACAAATCTCCTTCCGATTTTATTATGATTAACGGATCAACTAAATAGTGATTGGTTATTTAGAAGCATTAAGAGCAGTTAAAAACACTCAACTAGGGAAAATAAAACATCAACTAATTTGAAAGAAAAATTCAGAAGATCATAGTTAGGCTACATCAAGAAACTTAGTTCATGCTAAAATAAAGAAAAAACTAAATTTTATTATTCTCTACCAAATCTTTCGAAACATCCAAAGCTCTATTATTCTCCTATTCTGCAGAGTAAGAATAAGAACAGTAAAAAGTAATTAAAAGGCCCTAAAACCAGCAAAATATTAGGTAAAAAAAAATCAAGTTACCGGTATAAAACCAGCTTATAAGAAGATATGAAAGATAAAGAGAATTGTAAGAATCCTTTATAGTTTGTTAGGAGGGAGAAAGATTTGAAAGGACGGATAATAATTATTTGTATAATGACTATATTGTCCCATTATAAAATAGTTTTTTCAAGCTCAAATAGGAGGGAGAATTTGGATCATTCTATCAATGAAAGTTTGCAATTTGATGGGCCCTAATGGAGACTATGATCTCCCTCCACCGATCTCCCCTCTCTCATCTCTGCCCTTCAACAGAATAATAGATTGCATCTCGTCTTCTACCTCTCCACCTCTACCCCCTCTCACTCCATATCCATCTCTCCCCCAAAACAATAGACCCTAAGGTTTGGGAGGGAAGGAATTAGAGAAAGAGTAGGAAGTGAGGGACAGAGGGGGAGAGATTTAAGAGAGTAATTTAGAGTTTGGGATTTAGAGATAAAAGAAAAGAAGAGAGTGCTCTCCAAACTATAGAATTCGCGAGAAATATTAAATTCGTGAGAAGGATAACAAGAGAAAACGTCTGGTTTTTTTTTTTTTTTTTTTTTTTTTTTGACTTGTTAAGACATTCACATTTTACGAGCCATTAAGCGTTGCATACAAATTTTTTTGTGTCGCCTTCTGTTTCATGTTTAGACGATTGTTTCCGAGAACGATATTTAGGAAACTGTCATCTACTATTCGTGTATGAATATCTAGGGGACTTTTGGAGCATATACTTCAATTGACATTTTAAAAATGTTTTGATTGAAAATGAGTGAATATGTGGAGTTACTTGTTTAGTTGAAAATAAATTATATATGATAGTAAAAAATATAAAAACTTGAAATGTGTTTAGAAAAAAATAATAATATGAATCTTGTTTCATTTATCTCATCATTATATATAATTAATATAAAAAAAATTATCTCATTTCGACTTGAAAAAATAAAGTTATGGACTTTAAACTTTGAGTTTTAAAAGAGACTAGTTGAAGGACGCGTGCTTCATGTGTGTGGAGTAGACAAGCAAAACAAAAGCAAAAAAAAAAAATCCACATGACAATGACATGACCACCACGTGAAGATAACGTAGTAACCACATGGCTGCTGTTGATGCCAAAAATGGTTCCGGCAACAACACCCAAGGTGGTCGGGTTAGGACCGGTCAATCGCTCCGCGTCGATCACTTGCAAAAGGGAAAGTACCTCGGAATGATGGGGACACCGGTGTGGTGTCTGCCGTGGGCACTCCGATACTTAAGTCAGTTGGAGAATTGGTGAGCGAAAGGAGAGGCAGAGCTTTGGCAAGGTAAGAATGATCGTACCTGAAATCAGGAGTTTCTTCCCTATTTATAGGTGTTTTGCAGTTTTGGGCGTTTGGCCGACCGGGCCAGGG